>SJYW01044629.1:29960-43028 GCA_006410735.1 Raphicerus campestris
TCTCAGTGCCCAGACCTGGGACTGAACCTGTGCCCCCTGCACCAGCAGCATGGTGGCTTAACCACTGGATTGCCAAGGAGATCTCAGAGGTCCCCAGTTTTAGCCATATACTTACACTATGAGGTCCAGCTGCATTCCCACAGCAGTAAAATAAGTCTACACAGTGCTCAACTGCCCCAGGACACGTGGTCACCCAGCACCTTCTGGGTGATTTCCAGTTTAGGGAGTGGACCACATCCTAAGTTCTTCTTCCTGGAGGTAGAAGATGCCTACCCACCTATTTGGCTTCCCTTAAAGATGAAGCACACGTGTGAGACTACTCTTCTCTAATTAGAGCCAGAGAGCCTTCTCTTCTCAAGAGTAACATGCAAAATCCATTTTGTGGGAGGCTGGGGGCCCAAGCATGTAAGCTTGAGGGGCAGCCCTGGCAGAATCTTAGGTATCCAGGGCCTAGTATCGTGGTGTGAACCACACTCTGTGCCTGGCAGTGGCAAACCCAGAACTTCCCCTGGACAGTGTGTCCAGGTGGCTTGGGCCTCCTCCCTGGCCATAGTCTGATACTGCTTAGCCCTCTGGAGAACCTGTGAAGCTCATAATATCCTTCAGTAAATTTCCATTTCTGCTTAAACTAGCTGGAGTATGTTATGAGACTAGTGACAAAGAACATGCTCAGTGTCTACTGGGTTAGCGAAATACAAAGGCAATAAATTTCAAGAAGCCATCGAAGCTCTTTGATTCAATGGAAACATCAATGTAATGATTAGTGTTTGTAGAGAAATGGAGCACTATCTGGGACTTGGAAATCTTTCTATTAAGGAGATTTTCATATACATGGAATTTGTTATAACTTTGCCTTCTACTTATAACTGAAGAAAAGTTATGACCAACCTAGATAGCATACTCAAAAGCAGAGACATTACTTTGCCAACAAAGGTCCGTCTAGTTAAAGCTATACTTTTTTCAGAAGTCATATATGGATGTGAAAGTGGGACTATAAAGAAAGCTGAGCGCCGAAAAATTGATGCTTTTGAACTGTGGTGTTGGAAAAGACTCTTGGGAGTCCCTTGGACTGCAAGGAGATCCAACCAGTCCATTCTGAAGGAGATCAGTCCTGGGTGTTTATTGGAAGGACTGATGCTAAAGCTGAAACTCCAATACTTTGGCCACCTCATGAGAAGAGTTGACTCATTGGAAAAGACTCTGATGCTGGGAGGGATTGGGGGCAGGAGGAGAAGGGGATGACAGGATGAGATGGCTGGACGGCATCACCGATTCGACGGACATGAGTTTGAGTGAACTCTGGGAGTTGGTGATGGACAGGGAGGTCTGGCGTGCTGCGATTTATGGGGTCACAAAGAGTCGGACACGACTGAGCAACTGCACTAAACTGAACTGAAAGCTGAAAGGGGCTTTAGAGATAATCTAGATTGACCCATTGGTTTCAGTGAAGAATTGGAATACCAGAGAAGGAAAGTGACTTGTCCAAGGTCACACCATAACTGTAGCCTAGTGTAAAAATCATACCGGCTCAGAAGTCAGATCCTGGCTCTGCTACTTACTAACTGTACAACCTCAATGAATCTATGTAGTCTTTAAGCTAGTTTTCTTAGTCTCCTCATTTGCTAAATGAAGAAAGTAGTAGTCTACATCTTATAGGTTCTTGTGAAGAGTAAATGAGATAGTATACCCATAGTGTTTAGCATATGCTCAAAAAATAGTAAACATTAAATAATGTTAGCTGATATTAACTTATCCTTAAACAAATATTCACCAGAATCCACTACAAGACAAGCACTGTGCTGTGTGTTAGTCGCTCAGTTGTGTCCAACTCTTTGCAACCCCATGGAATTTGTTATAACTTTTCCTATAACAGAGTAGCCACCAGGCTCCTCTGTCCTTGGGATTCTCTAGGCAAGAAAACTGGAGTGGGTTACGATTTCCTACTCCAGGGGATCTTCCCAACCCAGGGATCAAAAAGATTCCAAAATTGCTAAAGTATTCTTGAGAAAGCAGAACAAAGCTGGAGACATCATGCTCCCAGACTTCAAAGTATATTACAAAGCTATAGTAATCAAAAGAGTATGGTACTGGTATAAAATAAATTTTCACACAGATCAGTGAAACAAAACAGCCCCAAAATGGACACATGCATATACAGTCAATTAATTTATGACAAAAAGGCCATGACTATAAATGGGGAAAGGATATTTCTTCAATAAATGGTGCTGCGAAAACTGGACAGCTTCATGCCAAAGAATGAAACTGGATCACTCTCTTACACTAGACACAGAAATTAACTCAAATGTAAGCCTGACATCATAAAATTCCTAGAAGAAAACATAGGCGATAAGCTCCTTGACAACATTTTTCATGATGATTTTTTTTGGATTAGTCACCAAAAGCAAAGGCAACAAAAGCAAAAATAAACTAGTTTACATCAAACTAAAAATCTTCTGTACAACAAAGGAAATCATTAGCAAAATAAAAAAGCAATCTACTGACTGTGAGAAAACATCTGCAAGTCATATATCTATAAGGATTAATATCCAAAATAAAAAAAGAATCCATACAACTTAGTAGCAAAAAACCAAAAAAAAACCACCCAAAACAAAACAATTTTTTAAAAAGCAGAGGATCTAAACAGACGTCTTTCCAAAGAAAACATATAGATAGCCAACATGAAAAGGTACTCAACATCACCAATCATTAGGGAAACACAAATCAAAACCACAATGAGATATCACCTCACACATTTTAGGACGACACCTGTGTGCTTGATGGTACTATTTCCTGTTGTAAACTAATAAATTTTAAAGTACTTGTAGAAGGAGTGGCTTGGGTCAAGAAGATGGACACCACTTCCTCTGAAACCCATGACAAGAAGGTAAAGATGAATGAGTTTATCACTTTATAGTTTAAGACCCCTAGTCTCTTTCCTCTGGATAGTGGGAGATGAGGCGGAGGAAGGCTGGAACAGCTGTTTAAAGCTGTTAAAAACCAGGTGAAGGGATTACTTCCCAACCTTCAGATGCATGCTGTACCTTCTGTGCTGGGCCACTTGATCAGTAAAATGCACTAAATCTGAACCTCAGTTCAGGTTCAACTAGGGCACACTACTTTATTTAGAAAACCCACCTCATTCAAGCTTAAATATTCACCTACATTTTTTCTCTCACATCCTTGTGTATGATTTCATATTTTAATTCTTGCTTTTAGAAGTTGTTTAGATTACATAAAGCAGTGATATAATTTTGTTTCCAAATATTAGTCAGTTGTATCAACACCGTTAACTGACTAACTCATCCTTTCTTCACTGGTTTAAAATGCTGTCATTATCAGGACTGGTCTACAGAAGCATGAAACTGACTTTAATATTAGAATCTTCCACATCTTTAGTTGACAGTTAACTGTGGCTCTGAAGCAGAGGCCTTGCTTCTAAGAATTGACAGAGTTTGTGCTGCTTCGTACACCACATGCAAGCACAACTACCAGCCTTTCTTTCTTCCATCACAAACTACTGGTTGCTCAGAATGAGCCCTCTGGAATCAGAAAACCCAGGGTATTTCTACCTTCCTCTTCACTAGTTAAGTGGCACTGATTATAACATTTTGTAGCCCAGTCTCTCGTTCTGTAAACTGGAGATACCAGAAGTACTACTGCACATGCAGTTGAAAGGATTACAGCATTTAAAGTGCCTGAGCAATAATAATATCAAGAGAATGTTGTTTATTATTGTCACTGGTGATGTTATCAAGATTCTCATAATCAGCATCTAGACGGGCTTATGATGGATTGTGGGGCACCCATGTTTACTGTTCACACGTTCAGCAATTCCTGTCGAGCGTTTTCTGTGCTTTGTCACCATCCTAGCAGTGAACAATAAACATCTCTACCTTCTGAGAACGTACACACTAGTGGAGGAAAACAGTTAAGCCAATGGTCAAACAAGTAAATATCTGGTAATGTGAACCGTGCTATGGTGAAAGTGAAGCAAAGTTATATAATAAAGTTCATTAGGGAGCTTACCTTAAACAGGCAGTCAGAGAAGCCCTCATAAAGGGATGTAAATTTCAAGGTGAGCCTCAAATAAGAAAAAGGAGCCTATCAGAACTGTGTTGTCTTTCAAATATTTGGAGTTTTCCTAGACTTTCCCCTGTTTTAAATTTCTAATTCAATTCTATTGTAGTGTAGGAATTCCATTGTACTGTACTGTAGTCAGAAAATATTCTGCATATACTTTTAAGCCTTGTAAATTTATTGAGATGTGTTTTATGGCCCAGGATGTGTCTATCTTGATGAATGTACCATATGCACTTGAAAACATGTATTCTGCAGTTGTTACACTGTGTTAGTAAATTTCCATTAGATCAAAAAAGTTGATAGTGCTATTCATTTCCTCTATAGTTTTATCTTTTTGTGTAGTTGTTCTATTAACTGCTAAGAGAAGAGTTATAAAATTATTATTTTCTAATAATGACTGTGGATATGTCTATTTCTCCCTTTAACACTATCAATTTTTGTCAGGTATTTTGAAGCTCTTATTAGGAGCATGCATACTTATGATTGATCAGTTATAAATTGGCCATTTTATCATTATGATATGTCTCTCTTGACCCTTTTATCTTAAAGTCTACTTTACTTGATATTAAGTCAATCTAGTCATTTTATGCTATTTGCATGTTATAACTAAATCTACCCATTTAGCTTCAGTCTGTGTGCCTTGATACTTAAAATGGGTTACTTATAGACAGAATATATATGGAAGCTTGTATTTTTATGCAGCTTGTTAATCTCTGCTTTAATTGGAGTGTTTACATTTCATGATTACTTGGATTTAGGTCTAACATGATACTATTTGGTTTTCTGCCTGTCCTCTTTGTTTTGGTTCCTCTTTGCCTACCTTCTTTTGAGTTAATCAAATGTTTTTCAAATCCCATTTTATCTGTTAGTGTTTTGGGTACATCTCTTTCTGGTTTTTGTTTTACTATATCTAAGTGGTTGCTGGACAGATTACAATATATATCCTTAACATTTCACAGTCCTCTTAATGTGATACCATTTCACATAAAAACCTTACAACTGAATATACCCATTTTCTCCTTTCCCATTCTTAACACTGTAGTTTTCTGTATATGTGGGATATTAATAAATTCCCAAACATGTTATAATTTTTCTTTTAAACAGTCATATGTAGTTTAAAAGAACTAGAAGGAAAAATGCCTTTCCTATTTATTTACATATTTACCATATCTAGTGCTCTTCATCCCCTCCTGATAGACTAGATTTCCCTCTGGTATCTTTCCCTTCAACCTGGAGAACTTCCTGCAGCATTTCTTGCAGTGTAGTCAACTCGCAATGAAGTTTCTTAATTTTATTTATCTTAAAATGTCCTCTCTTGCCCCATTCATTGTTAAAAAGTATTTTTGTGGAAAACAGCATTCTAGGTTGGTTTTCATTTCTTCCAGCATTTTTAAATTACTGTCATCTCTAGAAGCCTGAAAACAGTGGGGAAAGTCCCCGGTCATTCATACTCTCTCTCTCTGGCTGCTTTTAAGATTTACTCTTCATCTTCTGTTTTCTTTGGATTTATGATGTTTTGCCTTGGGTATAGTTTTCTCTTTATTTATTCAATTTGGGGCTTATTTGGTTTCATAAATTATTAAGTGTATGACTTTAACAAAAGATAGGACATCTTCAGCCATCATTTCATCAAATATTTTCCTGTTCCATGCTCTTTCCTCTACTTTTGGAATTCCAGTTAAATGTGTGCTAGACCTTTTTATATTGTTCACAGGTCATGAGATTCTAAAATCTTTTTCCTCTCTATTCTTCAGCTTGGATGATTTCTATTGATCTACCTCTAAGTTTATAAAGTCTTTCTTTTGCTATTTTTAATGTTCTATTAAATTTTTCCAGATACTTCATTTTTCAGTTCTAGAACTTTGACTTAGTTCTTTTTGTAACTTCTCTGTTTCTGCTGAGATTTCCATTTTTTCATTCATTTCATTGTGAGAATATTTTCCTATAGGTAGCTGAATGTAGCTATAATAGCTGATTTAAAACCTCTGTGTGCTAAATACTACAAATAGATCATCCAGTGATGGGTATCCAGAGATTGTCTTCGCTAGAGTGTGATTAACATTATTCTGTTTCTTTCATGTGCCTGGTAATTTTGTAGTATTTCCTGACCAGAGAGAATGAAATGCTGTAAAATCCCTGGACTCTGTTGTATTTCTCCAAGTAGTTTTATTATTATTACCTTGCTCACTTTTAGCAGGCCAATTGACTTGACTAACATGAAACTCTAAGCTCTGCTTCCCTTGCAGTGGGTGGCAGTTGATATCTCTGTTGAGTTCAATAAGGCTTATTCTGGGCTCATTGGGGTCTACCCCACACAAGTATAATTCAGACATCAGCCAGGTCTCTGGGCAACCCACCTTTGCTCTATCCCACTTTTCAAACACAGACTTTTTCCCAATTGTATCTGCTTTTGATGACTCCAGGTAGCTGTTTATGNAAAAGTTATGACCAACCTAGATAGCATATTCAAAAGCAGAGACATTACTTTGCCGATGAAGGTCCGTCCAGTCAAGCCTATGGTTTTTCCTGTGGTCATGTATGGATGTGAGAGTTGGACTGTGAAGAAGGCTGAGTGTCGAAGAATTGATGCTTTTGAACTGTGGTGTTGGAGAAGACTCTTGAGAGTCCCTTGGACTGCAAGGAGATCCAACCAGTCCATTCTGAAGGAGCTCAGCCCTGGGATTTCTTTGGAAGGACTGATGCTAAAGCTGAAACTCCAGTACTTTGGTCACCTCATGCGAAGAGTTGACTCATTGGAAAAGACTCTGCTGCTGGGAGGGATTGAGGGCAGGAGGAGAAGGGGATGACAAAAGATGAAATAGCTGGATGACATTATGGACTCGATGGACGTGAGTCTGAGTGAACTCCGAGAGATGGTAATGGACAGGGAGGCCTGGCGAGCTGCAATTCATGGGGTCACAAAGAGTAGGACGTGACTGAGCGACTGAACTGAATTGAACTAAGTCTACTGAGACTTGCTTTGTGGCCCATCATGTGATCTGTCCTGGAGAATGTTCCATGTGCACTTGAAAACAATGTACATTCTGCTGCTTTCAGATGGAATATTCTATAAATATAAGTTTAGTCCATTTGGACTAAGGTATCATTTAAGGTCTGTTTCATTATTGATTTTCTGTCAGGATGATCTGTCCACTGATGTAAATGTTTTTTAGATTCCCCTATATTACAAATCCACAGCTAACATTATACTCAAGGGTGAAAAGCTGAAAGCATTTCCTCAAGGAACAAGACTAGGATTTCATCTTTCACAGCTTATTCAACACAATTTTGGAAGTTCTAGCCACAGTGATTAGAGAAGAACAAATTAAAAGGAATCCAGATTGGAAAAGAAGAAAGCGCTCAGTGATAGCAGTTGACATGATACTATACATAGAAAAACCTAAAGACACTATCAGAAAACTTCTAGAGCTCATTAATTAATTTGGTAAACTGAAGGATACAAAATTAATAAAATTAACAGAGAATTCTGTTGCATATCTATAAATTAACAGTAAAAGTTTATAAAGAGAAATTAAGGAAACAATCCCAGTCACAATCACATCCAAAAAAATAAAATGCTGAGGAATACACCTACCTAAGGAGGAATAGACCTATACTCTTAAAACTTTAAGACACTAAGAGACTGATGATCTAAGAAACTGTAATCAAAGATGACACAAAGAAATGGGAACAAATATAGTGTTCTTGGGTTGTAAAAATCAATATCGTCAGAATGAATATATTACGCAAGGTAACCTGGGTATCAATTAAATATTTATCAAATTATCGATGGTAGTTTTCACAGAAGTAGAAGAAAAAAAAATTGTATGGAAACATTAAAGCCCTCAAATAGTGAACGCAGTCTTGAGAAAGAAAAATGGAGCCTGTGGCTTCAGACTATATTAAAAAGCTATGGTAATCAAAATGGCATCATACTGGCACAAAAACAGACATGTAGATTGATGGAAAAAGATGGAAAGAGGAGAAATAAATACACACGCCTAGGGTCAATCAGTCTATGGCAAACGAAGCAAGACTATACAATTAAGAAAAGACAGTGTCTTCAAAAAATATCCTGGGAAAACTGGACTACTACATGGAAAAGAATGAAATTAGAACATTTTCTACACAATACACAAAAATAAACTCAAAATGGGTTAAAGACCTGAATGTAAAATTGGACACTATAAAACTCCTAAAGGAAAACATAGGCAGAATACTTTTTGACATAAATCACATCATCTTGGATCCATCTCCTAGTGTAATGAAAACAAAAATCAAAATAGGGAAATGAAATTTGATTAAACTTAAAAGCTTTTGTTCAGCAAAGAAAACCATAAACAAAACAAAAAGACAACTTACATAATCAGAGAAAACATTTGTAAACAATGCAACTGACAAGGGATTTATCCCACAAACATAAAAATAGCTCATATAGCTCAACTAAAAAAAAAAAAAAAAGCCCCATCAAAATTGGGCAAGGGATCTAAACAGACATTTCTCTAAAGAAGACATATAAATGACCAAAGGCACATGAAAAAGTCTTCAATATTGTTAATCACTACAGAAATGCAAATCCAACACACAATGAGTATCACTTCACACCAGTCTGAATGTCCATCATTAAAAAACCTACAGATTATTCATTCTGGACAGTATGTGGAGAAAAAGGAACCCTCCTATATGATTGATAGAAATGTAAATTGGAAAAACCACTATGAAGAAAAGTATGGAGGCTCCTTAAAAAAAAATGAAAAATAGCATAAGGTTTGATCCTGCAATCCCATTCCTGGGCATATATCCATAGAAACTTTAATTCAAAAATATTCATGCACCCCAGTATTCATTGCAACACTATTTACAATATCTGAAACATGGACATAACCTAATGTCCATCAACAGAGGAATAGATTAAAAAAAAATGTGGCTTATATTTACAATGGAATATTATTCAGCTAAAACAAAGAATGAAATAATGCCATTTGCAGCAACATGGAAGGAGTTAGAGATTATCATACTAAGTGAAATAAACTAAAAATGCAAATAAATGATATAACTTATATATGGAATCTAACAAAATGATACAAGTGAACTTATATACAAAGCAGAAATAGATCCACAGTCATACAAAATAAATATATGGTTCCAAAAGAGTAACAAATGAGGAGGAAATAAATTAGGAGTGTGGGATTAATATATACATAGTACTGTATATAAAATAGTTGATCAACAAGTACATAGCATACAGCACAGGGAAATATACTCAATATTTTGTAACAATCTATAAGGGACAAGTAGAAAGTATTAGTTACTCAGTCATGGCTTACTCTTTGCGATCCCATGAACTTTTGCCTGCCAGGCTCCTCTGTCCATGGACTCTCCCAGACAAGACTATTGAAGTGGGCTGCCATTTCCTTCTCCAGGGGATCTTTCCAGCACAGGGATTGAACCTGNGTTACTCAGTCATGGCTTACTCTTTGCGATCCCATGAACTTTTGCCTGCCAGGCTCCTCTGTCCATGGACTCTCCCAGACAAGACTATTGAAGTGGGCTGCCATTTCCTTCTCCAGGGGATCTTTCCAGCACAGGGATTGAACCTGAGTCTCCTGCATTGCAAGCAGATTCTTTACTATCTGAGCCATCAGGGAAAATAATCTGAAAAGACTGTACTTTGCTGTATATATGAAACTAACACAAAATTTTATATCAACTATACTTCACTGAAAAAAAGTGAGCAGAGATATGCTTAGCTGCCCTCTCAGGATCCGCTCACTTTTTCCTCTCACTATTATGTATATACCAATATGATTTAAGTGTCATACATCCCACCCACCCNGATCCATCTTGCCCAGGTCAAGCTACCTTCCAGGAGGGTCCTGGGAGAACCAGACTCTATTGTTGCCTCCACTGGCCGCAAGTAGCACCCACTCCTGACACTGCTTATCCAACTTAGGACGCCAGGGACGCCCTCTCTGGACTGTGCGGATCTGGAGCGGCAGAGGGCTGGGTCTTGCCCCAGTAGACGATGCAGATTTTGGCGCCAAGGCAAAGGACTGCGCTCCATTTACTACACGGGCCGGGGTGCTGNTGATCCATCTTGCCCAGGTCAAGCTACCTTCCAGGAGGGTCCTGGGAGAACCAGACTCTATTGTTGCCTCCACTGGCCGCGAGTAGCACCCACTCCTGACACTGCTTATCCAACTTAGGACGCCAGGGACGCCCTCTCTGGACTGTGCGGATCTGGACCGGCAGAGGGCTGGGTCTTGCCCCAGTAGACGATGCAGATTTTGGCGCCAAGGCAAAGAACTGCGCTCCATTTACTACACGGGCCGGGGTGCTGACACTTGTGCAGGTATCTCCTGGGCTCCCCTGTTTCAGCCAATGGGAGGCACCTCAGGATATCTGGGAGCTGGAGAAAGGTTGGGGAGTTTTCTCCCCGCACTTGTGTTCTGGGGCTACATCTCCAGCAGTTCCAATCACAGGTCCTGCTGATCAGCCCCTCTTTTGAGTCTCCAGGCCCTGTAGATTTCCCTGGTACTGCGCCCCTCCCCTGTCCTGGGGGTGCTAACAGCTCGCACCTCTGTTATTCCTGAAATGCTTCAGAAATTCTATTGTTCTCAAGACTTGCCCAAGCCCCTGGAGGGAGCTCCGCCCATTCCTTTGGCTGGAGCCCCGCCCACACGGTAGGGGAAGCCCCGCCCATACCCCCTGGGGAGGAAGCCCCGCCCACACCCCGGAAGGCGTCCCATCCACGCCTTGGAAGGGATCCACTGAGCCATCTGAAGTGAGTTATCTGTTTTGCCAGGCGGCTGACAGGCTCGGGACCCAAGACCCAGAGCCGGTGGAAGGAGACAAGGGAGGCTCCTCTGGTGCTCTGACGGGAGGTGGGGTGGTGCCTCCCCTCGCCTTCCCGGGAGTCCCCCAGCTCCGCGGAAACAAAGGCCGGCAGGACAGACGCGGCGGACAAGGCACAGACATCCAAGGGAGCTGCTTCTCCTGCTAGGTCCGCCCAGCCCTCCCACTGTTGGAGCAGGTAGCCCGTTTCTTCAGGAGGGTTTTGGAGCAGAGAGGAGGCAGAAGCATGTCTTTTGGAAGAGCCTCAGTTTATTAAAAAGATGATGCATTTTGAAGCCATAATTCGAAAAGACGCATGCCTCATCTTTTTAATAAGTTTGTGCTCAGTCGCTTAAGTCGTGTCTGACACTTTTCAAGCCCATGGACTGTAGCCCGCCAGTCTCCTCTGTCCATAGGATTTTCCAGGCAAGCATACTGGAGTGTGTTGCCATTTCCTTCTCCAGGGGATCTTCCTGACCCAGGGATGGAACCCACGTCTCTTGCATTGGCTGCTGGATTCTTTACCACTGTGCCACCAGGGAAGCCCACCAGGGGGTGGGTTGGAGTGATAAATTGGAAGACTGGGATTGACACATACACACTTCTATAGATAAAATATTAATCGAAAACTAATAAGGACCTACAGAGCTTCACAGGTGGTGATAGTGGTAAAGAACCCACATGCCAATGCAGGAGATGTAAGAGACGTGGGTTTGATCCCTGGGTCAAGAAGATTCCCTGGAGGAGGGCATAGCAACCCACTCCAGTATTCTTGCCTGGAGAATTCCATGGTCAGAGGAGCCTGGCAGGCCATAGCCCATAGGGTGGCAAAGAGCTGGATACGACTAAAGCAACTTAGCATGCAAGGACCTGCTGTGTAGCACAGGGACCTCTCCTCAGTACTCTGTAATGGTCTGTATGGGAAAGAAAAGAATCTTAAAAAAAAAAAAGGATGATGCAGCCTGTCTCTGAGAGGGGGTCCTTGAGGGAACTAGTGCCCCCACTCTCTGGCAGTGCCCCGGGTGGATCTTGAACACTTTCCCTAAAACCTTCAATGGCTCCCTGTGTCTGCTGAATCATGGGCCAGCAGCTACACCTGGTGGGACAACCACATCCCCATTGGGCTTGGGGCTTCCTCNGTCTCCAATCAACATTCTGTTCTCAGACATACTTATTTTACTCCTGGATTAAATTTGTTATACTCTTCTGTGGCCCCTGATTGTATCTGTCCATGCATCCAAAAGTTGGCTGCTTATCAAGTGTAACCTGCTCATAGAGGTCTTGTCTAACTAGCCTTCTCTTGTAGCTACACCCCCCCCCCAACACACACACCATTTCCCCATCCCCACCCCCATCACAAGGGCTTCCTGATGCTTGGTGTTTTTGAATGCCTGCCCTGCTCTGCTTCTTAAAATCCTCCTCCTGCTGCAGCAGGCTCTCAGCTGAAACAACTTTTCATCCACATCAGGGTTCACATGACTCCTGCCTCTCCTGCCTGGTCCCGGCTGTTGGCCTGATGAGGCCCTTCGCCCCGGGTGCCTGACCATATGTAGATTTTAAGACTTTCAACTTGATGTTTACTCTTTCTGCTTTTGAATTATTAAAGTGAAATCACATAGAACAACTGATTAAAAGGGTAAAGTTTAAATAACTTTGGTCTTATGATTGCTCAATAGAGATCCTCTAACTTTGGGCCTTAGGGAATTAAAAAAAACTTTCTTAAAAACATATTAACAAATCCTCTGGTGTTTTGCAAGCAACATTATTGTTCCTCTTTTGATTATATTGTCCCCTAACATCCCCCAAATCCTGGTGTGCTGCAGTGCATGGGTCACATAGAGTCGGACACACTGAGCCACTGAACTGACTGACTGAACATCCCCCAAGGCCAGGGAGGCCATTTTTTGGGAGGAGGCTAAGAACTGGAAATCAAGGGGTGGGGCCAGAGCTACTGTGTTGTAACACCTTGGCCTCAGGCCTCAACAATAACAGTGTTGAGCGTCAGACCCCAACTCAACAAGGTGCCTGATAACCTTGTTTGAAAGGCAAAGTGAGATGGTGTTGTTCAGTCACTCAGTCATGTCCAACTCTTTGCAACCCCATGGACTACAGCACTCCAGGCTTCCCTGTCCTTTGCCATCTCCCAGAGTTTGC
>SJYW01044629.1:52506-91997 GCA_006410735.1 Raphicerus campestris
TTGCAAATAGAACTGCCTTATGACCCAGCAATCCCACTGCTGGGCATACACACTGAGGAAACCAGAATTGAAAGAGATACATGTACCCCAATGTTCACTGCAGCATTGTTTATAATTGCCAGGACATGGAAACAACCTAGATGTCCATCAGCAGATGAATGGATAAGAAAGCTGTGGTACATATACACAATGGAGTATTACTCAGCCATTAAAAAGAATAAAATTGAATCAGTTCTAATGAGATGGATGAAACTGGAGCCGATTATACAGAGTGAAGTAAGCCAGAAAGAAAAACACCAATACAGGATACTGACACATATATATGGAATTTAGAAAGATAGTAATGATGACCCTGTATGTGAGACAACAAAAGAGACACAGAGGTATAGAATGGACTTTTGGCCTCTGAGGGAGAGGGAGAGGGTGGAATGATTTGGGAGAATGGCATTGAAACATGTATACTATCATGTAAGAAACGAAGTGCCAGTCTATGTTCAATACAGGATACAGGATGCTTGGGGCTGGTGCACGGGATGATTCAGAGAGATGATATGGGGTGGGAGGTGGGAGGGGGCTTTGGCATTGGGAGATCGTGTACATCTGTGGCTGATTCATGTTGATGTATGGCAAAACCAATACAGTGTTGTAACGTAGAATAAAGTAAAAATAAAAAAAAAGACAACCTGTAGAATGAGGGAGAGGTAATCCAAAAGGATTCTCATTTTCCCCATGATGAACTTCTTCAGTGCTTTTTCTGTGAAATATCAAACACAATCCTTTCCCCAAATCATTCATCAGGGGGTATCCCTGGCTTGGCTGAGTTTCCCCAGGGGACTGGGCACAGATCTTGCCCACAGCACTGGTCATTGCTGGAGAATCAAAAGAGAGCCAGATACACAGGGTCCCAACCCCAAACAGTCTGCATTTTCACTGCAAAGGGAAGCAGTTTGGTTTTTGTCAGTGCTACCTTGGGCTGTAACACCACTGGGCCGGTCTCCAGGGCCAGGCCTGCAGCCCATGGGGATGCTCACATCAGGGCCCACAGTTTACCCAACATTGCCAAAGCTGGGACGTTCGTCTACCAGAGCGTAGGCTCAGTGGGGACAGCACCCCTCTCCAGGCAGCACTTGGAAATCTTTGATGGCTGTGGTGCGAGGGGCTGTTTTTGATCACCCAGCAGCTATGGATACATGGTAGGACTGTCCCTCCAAAAGCCCACCAGGGCTCCTGTTGAGAAATTCCATCCGCTGGAAACAGAAGGACAAGTTAATTCTAAACTTCAATTGGAATTAGATGCTAAATGTCAGAGTGCCTCTCTTGATGTTCTTTTCTTTGCATTCACTATTAATGAGGCAAGAATCTCCTTCTTGCTGACTGTTTTCAAACACAATCAATTCATGCTGAAAGCAGAAAGATTTGTTCGAGAAGGTCCTTCTGCAGAGAGTTCCTTGCTAATATTCAGCAGTGTGAACGTTACCGCTTGCATGTGAGGAAACCACGCCAGGCAAAAATACTACCAGATATGAAAAGAGGGAGGTGTTCTGTGAAACAGTCCAAGACATAAATCTTGGATTTTGCCAAGAAAACAGCTATTGTGTTCAAAGAATGCACCCTTATTCATCCCTGCTTGACTCATTCTTTTATATTAGAGAAGATCAGGGGATGCTGGAGTCAGAGGAAGGCTGCCTGTGTGTGCGCTAAGTCGCTTCAGTCATGTCTGACTCTATGTGACTCNAGTTCAGTCCCTGGTTGGGGAACTGAGATCCCTCAAGCCAAGTGGCACAGCCGAAAAACCTCTCCCCCAAACCCCAAAATCCAAAGGAGGTGAGCTCTATGGCTTCTCTAGCTTACTGCTGGGAGACAGGTCCCAAATATCAGCCCTGGAAGGGCGAGACCACCCCCCCAGGTCCAGCCCACTCAGAACATCAGGGAAGTTGGGCTCAGAGGGAGCAAGACAGATGAAAGTCCCCCAAGGGGACTTCCGGAAGAGCAGATGGAGCCAACAGCACACAAAGAATTCCACCCACAAATAGATAATCACATGCTGAGGCGAGTGCTGGAAAAGAAACGGAGAAGAGGCCCAGATGCCCCCACAAGTGTCTGGAAAAGAGGCAGCTGGGGTGGGGTCGCTTCAGATGTCCCCGTCTGATCAGGCATCACGGGCACTGAGCAGACCAAGGAGATCCCTGTCGGGGCGGGTGGGCCTGCCTGAAGTCTGGTGTCACTGGGGAACCGCATGAGGTCCCCTGCTCTCAGGGACAAGCGCCTCCCCTGCATTCCTCACCGGGGTGTTTGTGACTATCAAATGGGATGATGGAGACAGTGTTCTTGAGAGAACCAAGAGGAGCACCAGCTGAGCACCGACTCAGAGGCTGCTGTGCGGCCCCCTTCTGCAGTGGGGACACAGCCAGGGACCTGATGGGGCTGGAACCCAGTGTGCCTGTGACAGCCCTCACGGCAAACTCAGCGTGTGTTTGCCTTCGACTTGGGATGCGCCGCTTCCATATGGTCCTCAGAGAGCTGGCTGTGTGTTGGAGATACCTGATTGGCAGGAAAGAACTGAATGGAGCACGAATGAATCAAAGGAAAAGCGAGTTGCGGGGAAACAACCTTAGTCCTCCAAGATATTTTTCTAGGGTTTCTAGAAGGGAGTGAGAGCTGTGTTCTTTGTTTTAACCTGTTTCCATTGTGAGGTTGGGGTGGTTGTTCAGTTGCTCAGTCATGTTCGACTCTTTGCAACCCCATGTATGGCAGCACACTAGGCTTCCTTGTCCTTCAACATCTGGAGTTTGCTCAAGCTCATGTCCATTGAGTTGGCAATGAAACCACTGGGAGGTGGAAGCTGTGGTTTATCCATGTCTTGGCCTCTGGACCCGCATGTGACCACCTGCAGAGGCCAGCCCCCTGCTCACCTGGCCCCCCATTTCTTGAGCGCAGCCTGAGTGCCAGGCCCTGCTGGTGACACCACAGGCGTGCAGGGCATCCTTAGACGTCACTAACTTTCACAGTTTGGCGATTCATGGCCAGGCTGCCTGAGGGGCTTCCCGACTGATGCCCAGGAGCTGCCCTTGGTCACGGCCAGGGGAGGAGGTGCGACCTGCACAGAGAGCTGCGACTCAGCTCCCAGCCCACCAGGCAGATCACAGCCACTGAGCGTGGCTTGTCTAAGGTCCCCTGAGCTGCAGGGACTGGTCTCCTTTGAGGGGCTAAGGTCTGTGAACCTGCTTTTCAAACCACAGTAGACACAGTCTTTGCAATGGAAACTGAGGTCAGCCTCACGACATGGCCAGGAACTTGCCAGCCTCGGGTATCGGGCTGGGCTGGGCTGGGCTTTGGGAGTAGATGCCAAGGGGGGGCCACACAGCCTTGATCCAAGGGACAGTCTTGGGGCACAGTTGGCCCTCAGGGTGGGTGGGCTCCCTCTTGGTTCCACGCTCTCCTGCCCATCCAGAAGCCCTTGAGGACCCCGCCCATCACGTCTAGGAATCGTGCATATGCTGCAAGTTGATGGAGTGTCTGAAGAGCATCTAAGAGGATGTGCTTGCTCACTCTGCCTCGGTCTGCTCACCTAAACCCTTGTTGGTTTTATCTGGTTCACGAAGACAGCAAGGGGTCCAGGAACTTTGCTAATACGCTTGTGTGGTNGGAGGAAGGCTGGAACAGCTGTTTAAAGCTGTTAAAAACCAGGTGAAGGGATTACTTCCCAACCTTCAGATGCATGCTGTACCTTCTGTGCTGGGCCACTTGATCAGTAAAATGCACTAAATCTGAACCTCAGTTCAGGTTCAACTAGGGCACAATACCATATTTAGAAAACCCACCTCATTCAAGCTTAAATATTCACCTACATTTTTTCTCTCACATCCTTGTGTATGATTTCATATTTTAATTCTTGCTTTTAGAAGTCGTTTAGATTACATAAAGCAGTGATATAATTTTGTTTCCAAATATTAGTCAGTTGTATCAACACCGTTAACTGACTAACTCATCCTTTCTTCACTGGTTTAAAATGCTGTCATTATCAGGACTGGTCTACAGAAGCATGAAACTGACTTTAATATTAGAATCTTCCACATCTTTAGTTGACAGTTAACTGTGGCTCTGAAGCAGAGGCCTTGCTTCTAAGAATTGACAGAGTTTGTGCTGCTTCGTACACCACATGCAAGCACAACTACCAGCCTTTCTTTCTTCCATCACAAACTACTGGTTGCTCAGAATGAGCCCTCTGGAATCAGAAAACCCAGGGTATTTCTACCTTCCTCTTCACTAGTTAAGTGGCACTGATTATAACATTTTGTAGCCCAGTCTCTCGTTCTGTAAACTGGAGATACCAGAAGTACTACTGCACATGCAGTTGAAAGGATTACAGCATTTAAAGTGCCTGAGCAATAATAATATCAAGAGAATGTTGTTTATTATTGTCACTGGTGATGTTATCAAGATTCTCATAATCAGCATCTAGACGGGCTTATGATGGATTGTGGGGCACCCATGTTTACTGTTCACACGTTCAGCAATTCCTGTCGAGCGTTTTCTGTGCTTTGTCACCATCCTAGCAGTGAACAATAAACATCTCTACCTTCTGAGAACGTACACACTAGTGGAGGAAAACAGTTAAGCCAATGGTCAAACAAGTAAATATCTGGTAATGTGAACCGTGCTATGGTGAAAGTGAAGCAAAGTTATATAATAAAGTTCATTAGGGAGCTTACCTTAAACAGGCAGTCAGAGAAGCCCTCATAAAGGGATGTAAATTTCAAGGTGAGCCTCAAATAAGAAAAAGGAGCCTATCAGAACTGTGTTGTCTTTCAAATATTTGGAGTTTTCCTAGACTTTCCCCTGTTTTAAATTTCTAATTCAATTCTATTGTAGTGTAGGAATTCTATTGTACTGTACTGTATTCAGAAAATATTCTGCATATACTTTTAAGCCTTGTAAATTTATTGAGATGTGTTTTATGGCCCAGGATGTGTCTATCTTGATGAATGTACCATATGCACTTGAAAACATGTATTCTGCAGTTGTTACACTGTGTTAGTAAATTTCCATTAGATCAAAAAAGTTGATAGTGCTATTCATTTCCTCTATAGTTTTATCTTTTTGTGTAGTTGTTCTATTAACTGCTAAGAGAAGAGTTATAAAATTATTATTTTCTAATAATGACTGTGGATATGTCTATTTCTCCCTTTAACACTATCAATTTTTGTCAGGTATTTTGAAGCTCTTATTAGGAGCATGCATACTTATGATTGATCAGTTATAAATTGGCCATTTTATCATTATGATATGTCTCTCTTGACCCTTTTATCTTAAAGTCTACTTTACTTGATATTAAGTCAATCTAGTCATTTTATGCTATTTGCATGTTATAACTGAATCTACCCATTTAGCTTCAGTCTGTGTGCCTTGATACTTAAAATGGGTTACTTATAGACAGAATATATATGGAAGCTTGTATTTTTATGCAGCTTGTGAATCTCTGCTTTAATTGGAGTGTTTATTCTATTTACATTTCATGATTACTTGGATTTAGGTCTAACATGATACTATTTGGTTTTCTGCCTGTCCTCTTTGTTTTGGTTCCTCTTTGCCTACCTTCTTTTGAGTTAATCAAATGTTTTTCAAATCCCATTTTATCTGTTAGTGTTTTGGGTACATCTCTTTCTGGTTTTTGTTTTACTATATCTAAGTGGTTGCTGGACAGATTACAATATATATCCTTAACATTTCACAGTCCTCTTAATGTGATACCATTTCACATAAAAACCTTACAACTGAATATACCCATTTTCTCCTTTCCCATTCTTAACACTGTAGTTTTCTGTATATGTGGGATATTAATAAATTCCCAAACATGTTATAATTTTTCTTTTAAACAGTCATATGTAGTTTAAAAGAACTAGAAGGAAAAATGCCTTTCCTATTTATTTACATATTTACCATATCTAGTGCTCTTCATCCCCTCCTGATAGACTAGATATCTCTCTGGTATCTTTCCCTTCAACCTGGAGAACTTCCTGCAGCATTTCTTGCAGTGTAGTCAACTCGCAATGAAGTTTCTTAATTTTATTTATCTTAAAATGTCCTCTCTTGCCCCATTCATTGTTAAAAAGTATTTTTGTGGAAAACAGCATTCTAGGTTGGTTTTCATTTCTTCCAGCATTTTTAAATTACTGTCATCTCTAGAAGCCTGAAAACAGTGGGGAAAGTCCCCGGTCATTCATACTCTCTCTCTCTGGCTGCTTTTAAGATTTACTCTTCATCTTCTGTTTTCTTTGGATTTATGATGTTTTGCCTTGGGTATAGTTTTCTCTTTATTTATTCAATTTGGGGCTTATTTGGTTTCATAAATTATTAAGTGTATGACTTTAACAAAAGATAGGACATCTTCAGCCATCATTTCATCAAATATTTTCCTGTTCCATGCTCTTTCCTCTACTTTTGGAATTCCAGTTAAATGTATGCTAGACCTTTTTATATTGTTCACAGGTCATGAGATTCTAAAATCTTTTTCCTCTCTATTCTTCAGCTTGGATGATTTCTATTGATCTACCTCTAAGTTTATAAAGTCTTTCTTTTGCTATTTTTAATGTTCTATTAAATTTTTCCAGATACTTCATTTTTCAGTTCTAGAACTTTGACTTAGTTCTTTTTGTAACTTCTCTTTTTCTGCTGAGATTTCCATTTTTTCATTCATTGTGAGAATATTTTCCTATAGGTAGCTGAATGTAGCTATAATAGCTGATTTAAAACCTCTGTGTGCTAAATACTACAAATAGATCATCCAGTGATGGGTATCCAGAGATTGTCTTCGCTAGAGTGTGATTAACATTATTCTGTTTCTTTCATGTGCCTGGTAATTTTGTAGTATTTCCTGACCAGAGAGAATGAAATGCTGTAAAATCCCTAGACTCTGTTGTATTTCTCCAAGTAGTTTTATTATTATTACCTTGCTCACTTTTAGCAGGCCAATTGACTTGACTAACATGAAACTCTAAGCTCTGCTTCCCTTGCAGTGGGTGGCAGTTGATATCTCTGTTGAGTTCTATAAGGCTTATTCTGGGCTCATTGGGGTCTACCCCACACAAGTATAATTCAGACATCAGCCAGGTCTCTGGGCAACCCACCTTTGCTCTATCCCACTTTTCAAACACAGACTTTTTCCCAATTGTATCTGCTTTTGATGACTCCAGGTAGCTGTTTATGTATTTTTTTTCCAGAGTTTATAGCTGTTATCTACGTGAGGACTGGTCTGACAGGAGTCTGTTAGATATTACTGTAAGTAGTCCATTGTAAAATTTTAAATAACGACTGCCAAAAAATTTTATTTACTTCTTAAATAAGTAATTTTGGCTGCCATATAGCAGGAATGAATTGTAGCAGAAATCAATAGTGGAAGCAAGGAAAGCTGTTATGAAGCCACTTTAATGGTCTAGAAAAGAATTGAGGTGGCTTATACCATGGAGAGAAGCAGAAAGATTCACGTGTAAAGGTAAAGTGAACATGATTTGCTAAAAGATTAGATGTGATGAGTGAGAGAAAGAGAAAATGCCAGGATTACTGGTGGGTTTATAGCCTGAGCACTTGGGTAGATGACAGTCTCTCTTCATGATAGAAAAGACTCAGGAAGAAGCAGGCTAGATGGGTATATTAAGACATACTAAGTTTGAAGTCCTTATGAGATTATTTAATAAGTGTCAAGTATATATGATGCTTAAGAAGTAAATAAAATTTCTTGGTGGTCTCCCATTTAAAAATTTACAATGGACTACTTCCAAGCTGGATATATGACACAGGAGCTCAAGGCAGAAGTTACAATTGAAGGTATAGAGTGGATATCTTCAGTTTACACAAGGTATATAACATAATAGGACTAAGGAAAGTAGAGATGAAAAGAGGTGGTTGCAAGAACCAACCCTTGGACTTAACAAATTAGGAGGTTCACCAGAGAAGAGGCCAGCAAAAAAAGAAATAAAAAAGGAATCAAAGAATAAGCTAGGAGAAAAATGGTAGAGGGAAAAACAAAACAAAACTTTAATAAGAGATGCTGACATAGTTGTTAGAATGACTATTATTGTAAAGACAAGAAATAGCAAGTATCTAGTGAGGATGTGGAAAAAAGAGATCCCTGTGCACTACTGATGGAAATGTTAATTTGTCCAGCCACTATGGAAAAAATTATGGAAGTACCTCAAAAATTTAAAAATAAAACTACCTCATGATCTAGTTATTCCACTTCTGGGTATTTATCCAAAGAAAATGAAAACACTAACTCAAAAAGATATACACACTCCCACATTCACTACAGCATTATTTACAATAGCCAAGATATGGAAATAACCTATGTCTCCATCAGTGGATAAATGGGTAAAGAAGATGTGGTGCATATATTTATAAGGTAATATTATTCAGCCATAAAAAATAATGAAATCTTGCCATCTGCAACAACCCGGGCACATCTTGAGGACATTATGCTAAATAAAATAAGTCAGAGAAAAACAAATGTAGTATGATCTCATTTATATGTGGAACCTAAAAAAACAAACAAAAACACCTAAGCTCCAAGCTCACAAATACAGATTCCCCTGAAGAAGGAAATGGCAACTGGCTCCAGTCTTCTTGCTTGGGAAATGCCATGGACAGAGGAGCCTGGCAGGCTACAGTCCATGGGCTTGTAAAGAGTTGGACAAGACCAAGCAACTGAGCACACACGTAGTATGCATAACGTGCAGCATGGTGACTATCGTTAATAAAGCTGTACTGCATATCTGAACGTTGCCAAGAGTAGATCTTCAAAGTCCTCATCACAGGAAAAAAATTGACGTGACTATGTATGGTGACAGATATTAACTAGACTTCTATGTGATCATTTTATAATATACAAAGACATCAAATTATTATGTTGTACACTTAAAGTGTAATGTTATATCAATTATGACCCAAGTTCAAAAAAAGAAGGAATCATGAGTTGATTGCTGCTGTGAATTTGAGGAAAATGAAGACAGAAAACAACCTTTAGACTTCATGTTGGAGGGTATGTGTGAGTAAGGGTCTGAAGCCCATGTGGGTCATCCTTGAGGAGAAAACTGAAGGGAAGGAACATGTTACATTGGTGGCTATGGAGAATATTTGTACAAGTTACACAGTGAACAGGAAAGAAATCTGCCAGTGTCTGAAGGGGGATGTGGGTCAGAGAAAGCTTTTTTTCAGTTTCATATTGGAGATACAAGACTGTTTGTATACTAAAAAAAAAAGAAGAAGAATGTATGTATACTGATAGGGAATATCCACTTGCTTTCACTGTGTGGTCATGGCTGGATTCCAATGTATCCTGCCAGTTCTTGCTCCCCTTTTGCGATTCCACACGTTCCCCAAAATGGGGAAAGTGTACATTTCACTGTCTTTAATTCCGATAAGGACTGGTCAACTATGTAGTTAGTATCAGTGGATACAGAATCCCATTGTAATTATTGATAGGGACCTTGTGGTCACTGATTCTAACAGTTCCATACTTAAGATCCCATTTAAATGCCAAATACATATATACAAAAATCTTTGTATAATAGAGAATTTTCTCTGGGTGATACGAGCAGTCAGGTCTTTTAGTGATGAACTGCATCGGTCTTTCCTACAATCCCTGGAGGAGCAATACAAGGTAGTGATGAGAATACAGACTTTGGCATGACTCAGACCCAAGTTCAAGTTCTGGTTCTGCCTCTTTCTAAAGCTCTATTTTTAAAAATAATAAACACAGATCACTAGTCAACTTTCTGTGTGTCTTCTAGACTTCATTTCTATACCTGCCTTTCATTCTTGGTTTCAGTAACTGCCCTGTGCATATAACTGTAGCTAATAGGTCCTGCAACCACTTTAAAATCTACCTCAGCACCAACAACTATAAATGCAGGTGACCTGAGCCCTGCACTCAGTATCTGCACTGTGGATGTGAGGTAGTCCAAGCATTTCTGGCCACCAGGGATCACTAAATTGCATAAGCAGGTGTCTGTGCAAAGTCCAAGAGGTTAATCATGAACAACTTATTTTATCTGTGGCTACAGAGGTGGAATCAGCGTTGTCAACACCAGGCGAACACAACAAAGCCTTTCCTAAGAGAGATCCAGAGAGATAAGTCAGATAGAAATGCACCTGTTACAAAGATTATGCTTTTCCTGGGATTTCCTACTGGTTTTCCAACAACTGGTCATATTTGGTCACTCCTTTCCCCTCTGCCTTATCTGAACTAATAATACTCAAAATAAGACAAAAATTATACTTCGCCATGAAACCTATTAAAAGACAGGGCACTCTCCACATCAATGGAAAGGATCAGATTTCCCATCTCAAGTCAAAGGAAAAGATCTGAGAGTGGTTATGTTTCATGTCTAGAAATTATATTGAGAGTCATTTATACAAAGATTAGATTTCCCATTGTTCTCATTTCGAGGTCTGGAATTTGCATGAAAATGAAACAACAAGAAAAATAGGTATTTCCTAATGATTCGCATATACTTGTTATGCTACCCAGACAGTCAAAACTACTATAGTATCAAACTCATAGCACACTTCAGAGTGAAACAGAAAAAAACAGTGACTCATTTACAAGTAAAAACATAAATGTTCCACCAAAGGCTTCTGAGTGTTCACCTAACTTTACATACTGTCTCAGTAAATGGAGCTCCTGTACTCTTGCATTAAGAAATGTTTCTTCTCTGGCCTCTTTAACATTTGAAATGAGCAGACAAAGCTCTGTTGCCGGCAGTAACTCATCCACATTTCGTTCCACACACATACATGCCAGTCTGAGAAACACAATCTTCCTGCTCCTAAAGTATGAAAGGCTGCCTTGGCCCCATGGTGCCAAGGAGTCTAGGTGTCCTAAGAAAGAGCTTAGATCGTAGGCTACACAGCCTCTCCCCTGGGAAAGCCCTGATGGCAGCAGCAATGGAAACCACCACCCGAGATGGAGGCTTGTGGGTGAATTATTACTATTTTAAAGTATAAAACTTCCTTCCAGGTCCAACCAGAGTTAACAGAATAGATTCGGCAGGAAACAGCAAGATTACAAAGAAAGGAATTAACAAAATGGAATATACATGATGGTCAAACTGAGCAGCAAATCAGCCTGTGCTATGGGTCTCTAGGGCTCTCCTGATAGTTCAGTGGGTAAAGAATCTGCCTGCAATGCAGGAGACTCCGGTTCAGTTCCTGGGTTGGGAGGATCTGCTAAAGAAGGATAGGCTACCNTTTTTAAAAATAATAAACACAGATCACTAGTCAACTTTCTGTGTGTCTTCTAGACTTCATTTCTATACCTGCCTTTCATTCTTGGTTTCAGTAACTGCCCTGTGCATATAACTGTAGCTAATAGGTCCTGCAACCACTTTAAAATCTACCTCAGCACCAACAACTATAAATGCAGGTGACCTGAGCCCTGCACTCAGTATCTGCACTGTGGATGTGAGGTAGTCCAAGCATTTCTGGCCACCAGGGATCACTAAATTGCATAAGCAGGTGTCTGTGCAAAGTCCAAGAGGTTAATCATGAACAACTTATTTTATCTGTGGCTACAGAGGTGGAATCAGCGTTGTCAACACCAGGCGAACACAACAAAGCCTTTCCTAAGAGAGATCCAGAGAGATAAGTCAGATAGAAATGCACCTGTTACAAAGATTATGCTTTTCCTGGGATTTCCTACTGGTTTTCCAACAACTGGTCATATTTGGTCACTCCTTTCCCCTCTGCCTTATCTGAACTAATAATACTCAAAATAAGACAAAAATTATACTTCGCCATGAAACCTATTAAAAGACAGGGCACTCTCCACATCAATGGAAAGGATCAGATTTCCCATCTCAAGTCAAAGGAAAAGATCTGAGAGTGGTTATGTTTCATGTCTAGAAATTATATTGAGAGTCATTTATACAAAGATTAGATTTCCCATTGTTCTCATTTCGAGGTCTGGAATTTGCATGAAAATGAAACAACAAGAAAAATAGGTATTTCCTAATGATTCGCATATACTTGTTATGCTACCCAGACAGTCAAAACTACTATAGTATCAAACTCATAGCACACTTCAGAGTGAAACAGAAAAAAACAGTGACTCATTTACAAGTAAAAATATAAATGTTCCACCAAAGGCTTCTGAGTGTTCACCTAACTTTACATACTGTCTCAGTTTTAAATGGAGCTCCTGTACTCTTGCATTAAGAAATGTTTCTTCTCTGGCCTCTTTAACATTTGAAATGAGCAGACAAAGCTCTGTTGCCGGCAGTAACTCATCCACATTTCGTTCCACACACATACATGCCAGTCTGAGAAACACAATCTTCCTGCTCCTAAAGTATGAAAGGCTGCCTTGGCCCCATGGTGCCAAGGAGTCTAGGTGTCCTAAGAAAGAGCTTAGATCGTAGGCTACACAGCCTCTCCCCTGGGAAAGCCCTGATGGCAGCAGCAATGGAAACCACCACCCGAGATGGAGGCTTGTGGGTGAATTATTACTATTTTAAAGTATAAAACTTCCTTCCAGGTCCAACCAGAGTTAACAGAATAGATTCGGCAGGAAACAGCAAGATTACAAAGAGAGGAATTAACAAAATGGAATATACATGATGGTCAAACTGAGCAGCAAATCAGCCTGTGCTATGGGTCTCTAGGGCTCTCCTGATAGTTCAGTGGGTAAAGAATCTGCCTGCAATGCAGGAGACTCCGGTTCAGTTCCTGGGTTGGGAGGATCTGCTAAAGAAGGATAGGCTACCTACTCCAGTATTCTTGGGCTTCCCTAGTGGCTCAGCTGGCTAAGAATCTACCTGTAATGCGGGAGACCTGGGTTTGATCCTTGGGTTGGGAAGATCCCCTGGAGAAGGGAAAGGCTATCCACTCTAGTACTCTGGCCTGGAAAATCCCATGGACTATATAGTCCATTGGGTTGCAAAGAACTAGACACAACTGAGCGACTTTCACTTCATTTCATGGGTCTCTAACCTCTCTGGACTCCTAGACGTTCATTTTTACCAGCCTAACAAATATTATCTGATTTCCTTAGGAGATTTACTGAGCCCACAGCAATCACAGGAGACTGAAGATTGGAATCCTTTTCATTTTCATCAAAGGGGTTGGTTGGGGCCCTTTATTAATGACTGTAAGAGTATGTGTGTATAAAAGAAAACATAACATTTTCAACTGTGTTCCCTGGAAGATGTGCAGTATGGATATAGATAACTGTAACTTCCTAGAATTAAATTAAAGGCAGGATTTCTCAGTGTGCTCTACAGGCCACTTGCATCAAACTCAACTGGGGCATCTATTTAACATATAGATTCCTAGGCTCCTACCCGCAGATATTCTCCTTTAGTGGTCAGAGGTGGGTCCTGGGAATCTGCATTCCTGACATACTCCCCTAGTGAGTCTCAGGTGCCCTAGAGTTTGAGATGCACAACCACAGGCTATGGGAAGAATTCCTACAGGATTGGCCTTGTGGAATAAAACAAATAGATTTCCTTCACCCCTACTTCCAGACAGGCCAAGGGTGTCGCATACATAATAAAGGTAAGATTGTTCAAAATATGGGATTAGGACAACTGGCATCTATGTGAAAAAATAAATGTGACTTCTGCCTTACATGATACACAAAATTAATTCTAGAAGAATGAAAAAAAAGTAAATATGAAAAACCAGCAATTCTTTCCCTTTAGAAGGAACAAGAAGAAGAAATTTTCATTTTGTGATAGGGAAAGACTTTTTTGAACAAGCTACAATAAGATCAAAGGACTTCCCTGGTGGCTCAGATGGTAAAGCGTCTGCCTACAATGAGAGAGACCAGAGTTTAACCCCTGGGTGGGGAAGATTTCCTGGAGAAGGAAATGGCAACCCTCTCCAGTACTCTTGCCTGGAAAATCCCATGGATAGAGGAGCCTGGTAGGCTACAGCCCAAGGGGTCACAAAGAGTTGGACACAACCGAGCAACTTCACTTTCACTTTTCACAATAAGATCAAAGTAAAAAAGAATGATTTATCAATTTGCCTACATGAAATTTTTTAAAAAATCTTTATATATAAGATTTGAAATATAAAAGATAAGCAATCAACTAAGAGAAGATATTTGAAAGACTCAGAGCTGATAAAAGCCTACTAGAACTCCTAACAAATCAGTGGGAAATAGAAAACCCAGTATAGAAATGGATAAAGGATACAGACAGTTCACAAACAAATGAAATACCCAACAAGCAAATGAAAAAATGCTCAACTCACTAACACTCCAGAAAATGCAAATATTTTTAAAAATTAAATATTATTTTCATACCCATCAAAATGGAAAAAATATNGGATACAGACAGTTCACAAACAAATGAAATACCCAACAAGCAAATGAAAAAATGCTCAACTCACTAACACTCCAGAAAATGCAAATATTTTTAAAAATTAAATATTATTTTCATATCCATCAAAATGGAAAAAATATTTTAAACTGATGATATTAAATGCTTGTGAGAATCTTAAGAAATGACAGCTCTTGTACACTGCTGCTGCTGCTGCTGCTGCTAAGTCACCTCAGTCGTGTCCAACTCTGTGCGACCCCATAGACAGCAGCCCACCAGGCCCCGCCGTCCCTGGGATTCTCCAGGCAAGAACACTGGAGTGGGTTGACATTTCTTTCTCCAATGCATGAAAGTGAAAACTGAAAGTGAAGTCGCTCAGTCATGTCCCACTCTTTGCGACCCCATGGACTGCAGCCTAGCAGGCTCCTCCATCCATGGGATTTTCCAGGCAAGAGTACTGGAGTGGGTTGCAACGGTACTATAAATTCATTGAATCAGTTTAGAGAGCAATTTCTTAAGCTCTACTTAATTATAAAATATACATTACTTTATGACCCATCAATTCTACTTACAAGTAAACAATGAAGAAAATTTCCTTTATGTGCGTGCACAAAGAAATGTGTATAAGAAAGTTCATTTTGGCCTTGCTGACAATTATACATTAAGAAAAAAGGAAACATGGAGAATGCTTTTCTTAAAAGCCAAAATATCCATCAACAGGGCAGCGAATAAACAAACTGTGCTCTATCCATATGGCAGATCACTAACAGGAACTGAAATGGAATAGATATACTGAAGTAACAGGGATACATCTAAAAAACACAATATCAAAAGTTAAGCATATTCCAAAAGTCTATGCATGGAATACCATTTAACTAAACCGTTGACATACAAATATGATATACATTAGGTGAACAACTATGTAGAGAGCATGCATGCAAACAATGTACATATCATTCACTTAATCTTCTGGGGATGGACTTTAGCTATTGCATTTCATGTTTTTAAAAACTGATCTGAAGCAAATACAACAAAATGTCAATGTGTTCAACTCAGTGGTGAGTAAACGGATGTCTGCTGTATTATTTGTGTAGGCTGAAATGCTTCATAATGACAAGAAAAATAAAGAATTAAAATAAAAACAAACAAAAATCAACCACAAAGATATTATCAGGTTGTGTAAGACTGGCACAGTCCATCATAGTTGTGTGATACAAGGAAGGAGACCAGGTGGGTGGGAGTCTAGGTCACTGTTTTTTCAAAAAATCTGGTGGGAAGTAGAAATGAAAAGACTTTTCCAAGTGCTAACTCCTACAGGATTTGGTTAAAGCAAAATCGGAGTAGTAATATTTACTCATGGGCAGAACAAAGGAGATGCTGACAAAAAGCATGTGTGAAATGCCGTCTTGAATCCAAGTGCTTTTAGCAGATACAAGATAATGTGGTTATGATTTTTCTCATTAAATAAACGTATCATAAAAATACCACTGAAGAACCAAAGACATGATGAGACTTGTAACAGTTAGTGTGAAACCCAGAAAACTAAGGTATCCTTTGTGATATCCTGAAAAAATACATTCGGTCATAGACTGGCAGAGGTTTGTCTCCAAGCAAACCATAGCAAGACCCAGAGGGCTTGCTCTTCTCTTGGGTGCACCCTAGGCAAAAAGTTTCCCTTGAAGTCATGGCTGAAGGGCTAGCAGGTTAGTGAGAGCATCTCCTTTTCTGGAAACCTTTAAGAATGAACAAGAGTCATGACTGAGTGCAATACTGCTTGAGGAAAGAATCTAATGTATCACAGATGCCTGGAAAGCATTTGTTGAACTTGCAGAGCTGCCTTGACAAAGAGGACAACCAAGGCAGGGACAAAGGGAAGTGATACTTCTCCTGATAAAACTCTATCCTCATGGACCACATAAGCTTTCTACTTTATCTTTCCCCTTTTACTTCTGCTTTTACCCACTTTTGCTCCACTCTGTTTCCCTCTAAGCTTTTGTCAACTTGGCCCCAAGGTTTATTTAATCAGGTTTTTAAGGCTGCCTCCAAGCCTGTCACTTGCTCATGGAGCAAAGCGTGCTTTGGAAAGGCCTTTCAGTTGGTAAAGAAACTTGTCAATGTCAACCAAGCAGCCTCTATCTGACACAGGGATCTATAAGTTGAGTGCACAATGGGAAGTGCAGTACACCCTCCCTTATACCAGGGGGTGAATTTTTATTAGTCAAAGCCAAAGATAGCAGATTCCTCTTGCCAGTGACTATTTAAGGAAGGAGCATCATTGCCATTCTGGTCAAGAGACAGGAGGAAAAGTCCGCTCAGTAACTCATTTTGTCCCGAAGAAGGCCACAAGACAGGACCATTTCTTTTTCCTACTTTTCAAGCTGACTGTGTGAGATGATACCCTTAGTGACTGCATCTATCCTTATGACATGAGGACAAACCTACAGGGAAAAGCCACACATGGAGAATGGTGGAATGGAAGATGAAAAATCAAAGTGTTAGTCATTCAGTCATGTCCAGCTTTTTGCAACCCCATGGATGCTATGTAGCCCTTGGAAGGTAGAGGGAAAGTAAGGCCCTGACACTGTCACTATCACCCTGCAACAGCCGGACCCTAAGATTGCTTATTAAGTGAGCTAGGAAATGCCCTAAATTTTTAAGTTGCTTTTAAGTGAGTTTTCTGTTTCTTCTAACAGAAACTATGCCAACAGTTACCTCCAACCCCAAACTGATTTCCAGATTCCCTTAGGTGCGCTCTTGGCCAAAAGCATCTCTGTGAAGACTGTCCACATCTTTTAAAATATAGGTCTTGGGCCAAGACATCTGTCACTTGAGAATTTTCAATCTCTCTTCTGGGCAGCATTTCAGAAAGCCCAAGATTTTGGTAATCACTCACATACTTAACAAAAGTCTAAGTACCAACTATCAGCCAGGCACTCTGTAGAGTTTGGGGATAAACTGGTGACCAAGAACAACATGGTCACTGATAACTGAGGTGAGGGGCAAAAACAGTAAGTGAGTTAACAAAGAAATAAACCAATAATGTCAGGGAGCAATAAGAACCATGCTGGAAAGGAAGCAGAGTGCCAGGATGGAAAGTGACTAGTGGGGCACAGGACCATTTTGGACAAGGTAGTGGCACTGATCTCTCTCCAGAAGTGACATCTGTGCAGCAATGAGAGAAGGAGCCAGCATGTGGGGGTCTGGGGACAATTTTCCAAGAAGAAGTGAACATCGTGTGCAAAGGCCTGGGGAGGAAATGAGCCTGAGGTGATTCAGGAGCAGAAAGAATGTATGAGTAGTTAGAATGGCATGAGAGAGGCTGAGGCTGAGATTGAAGCTGTCCACAGGAGCCAGGTCAGGTCGGGCCTTGAAGACCACAGCAAGGAGTCTGGGTGCTGTTTTAAGTACAGAGGAAGGTGCTGGCACATGTGCAGAAGGGCATGACAAACCGTGATCCAATTACCAGGCGGTTTCGCTGCAGCCTGCCCTCTGGTCTGACTGCTCAGAAAGGCCATTTTATCAATTTCCCAGCAGAGCAGAACCCTAAACATGCATCACAGTGCCCTGGGATGCAGCCTGAGCCAAAGGGGCCAGAGGCAGGGGGCTCACTATGCCAAAGCTCTCATTTCAGCCAGATCCCCACACAGCCCACTGAGAGGGCTGGCTCATCTCCATGAGGGAGACATGGAACCTGACATATTAAACAGCCCCACCCCCACCCCCCGCAAAAAGCTTACTTCTTCAAGTTCACTGCCCTGTTGGAGGCCTCACAACAAGCAGCAAAACTTTCTTCAAAAAAAAAAAAAAAAGAACAAAAGAAAGGAAAAAAAAAACTAGGTCAGGGCTCTTCTGCCTGCTAGCACACTGAGCACTGGGCCAATTCCAAAAGCAACCGCTCCACTCGGAGGTCTCCACTGAGCCCTCTGAGTGATGTCAGGACCAAGGGCCTCTGAAAGCCGTTCAGTTTCTGAACCTGACCTCACCCGTGGTTTTCCTGGTAACTTTTTCAAACCATTACTTCCTGCCCTGTGCTTTATTTATCCCACATGTTTATTTTCTATACAGTCTATTCCGAAACAGCTCTGTGTGAGTTTCCAGGTCACCGCGTCTCATCAGGGCAAACTCAACAGATGTGGGATGAGCTGGAAGATAAAACAGGCCAGCACCGCTGATGCTGAGCCCAGGCCGTCACCACAGAGTGGGGTGCTTGTTCCAGGGCCAGCCAAGGAGAGCCAGTGTCTGTGAACTGTGCCATCTATGTTCCTTCTCTGAAGGACATCCAATGGGTAAGGCCGGTACCTCCAACTGGCACGCCCGAGAGTGTCTCTTGCTGACAAGTTCAACATGGTATGGAGGTCAAAGAGACATCCCAGGATTCCTGAGAAGCCTGCTTTAATTTCTCTTTTCTTTTGAGGACACCAGCAATTTCCTTTCATTTAATTCGTTCTTTGGGGCTGCTGGCACAGCCCACTGTTGTCACAGCAACAGGGACCAGCAAGGCTGTTCTCTGAGGTTAATGCACCCCGTGGCCCACTGCCCACAGGCCTCAGCCTCCTCTCCAACAGTCTTGCCTACCTTGGGCCAGGATGCGACCTGTACCCTGCCCCTAGCAGATTGCCACCACTGCCAGACCAAGAGCCAGCTGCAGTTTTCAGACAAGATTGATGCTCCTTGCACATCTACCAGATTTTAAAAAAAGGGGGCCCCTAGAAAACCAAACCCCAAACCTTTGAACTCAGTTTTGCTAAAACTAAAATTGATCTTTCATGCTTCTGGAACCACAAGCAGAAATTTGGTTTCAGCTGTGGGCCGTCTGTGTTGACCTCTTCCGCCTAGGAAACTCATTCTTCAGCATCTTGCAAGGGTGGTTCAGTATTACAAGACTGGAGTCTATCATAGTGGTAGTGATTGAAAGAATACTAATGAAAACTATCAGAACGTAAGCACAATCAAGGGAAAAGCCTTTTTTGCATTTTTTATCTTTTATTATTACTTATTAGATATTGGCCTTCAATACTGATTTACTAAATTAGTAACACTCACTGGCCTCCTGCTGTGTGCCACACACTGTACAAATTTACACACACTTGTCTCAGCTACTTTGTTAGAGGATGACTGTGAGGTCGGAAAAAGCAGTTATTTCACTCTCACCATCTGTAAGGCACTACCCTAAGCACTTTACATATGGTAACTCAGCTGATCCTCCTGACAGCCCTGGAGTGGGTTTAAGGGTGGCCCTAACAAGCCATGTTGATGTTCTAACCAGAAACTATTAATGTAAGCTTGTCTTAGAAAAGGGGCCTTTACAGATTTAATTAAGTTAAAAATCTCAAGATAAAATCCTCATGGATTATCCTAAACCCAATGCCAAGTGTCCTCAAAGAAAACATAAGAGAAGACAGAGGCAGAGACCACAGTGATGCAACCACAAGCCAAGAACATCTGGAGCCACCGAAGGCTAGAGGAGGCAAGGAAGGATGCTCGCCCAGGGCCTTCAGATGAAGTGCAGCCCTCAGACACCTTGATTCTGGAGGCTGGACTTCTCGCCTCCAGAACTGTGAAAGAACGATTTGCTGTTGTTTGAAGCCACCAAGTCTGTGGTAATTTGTTATGGCAGTCCTAGGACACTAATATAGTAAACTAGGAAACTAATAATATAAAAAGTCAGTAAATGGCAGAAGTGGAATTTGAACCCCAAGAGTCTGCATGAAGTCCTTGCTCTTAACCATTACATTCATGTCTGAAATTCATTTCTTTAACATCTACTATGTGTTGTGTATATTAAATACTGGAGATACAGCTCTAAAAAAGGGGGGAGACAAAGTTCTCCATGAAGCTTATGTGGGAACTGAAGTTCCACATAAGGACTGAAGTTCCTGACTATTGAGCCTGCCCTCTAAAACAGAATGGGAGTCATTGACCTAGGTGCCGTCCGTAAATTATAGTTAAAGTCAAAAATGGGCAAATGTGGTGAACTGCAGTTAGCTGCTCCTTTTACCTCTAAACAGAGTCCCTGTCCATAGGGTTCACTCAGGCTGCCTTGTGATGATGGAGCCAGCTGGTCTACCATACGGGAGAAATGGTGATCTTTTTCTGTCTCTGCCAGCAGGATGACCCAACTTCTGGGGAAAACATCTGGAAGAGGTGGTTAACAGTGACATAGCCTACTTGCAATCTAGAGGGGCAAAGGGGTTTAACTCTTCCCAACACTAGGGTCAGGTCTGCTCCTAAGTTTGCAATGAAATAATCTGAATTCCACCTGGAGAACAAAATGACTTATTAACTGAAACCAGACATCATTTCCCAGGTCCAGGAGTAAAAGCTCAAAGGGGTGCATCTGTACTTTCTATGAAGCAGAGATGTTGTGCTCTGGGACTTCCGACACCTGAAGACAAACACACATTAGAGGGGATGAAGGTGCCAGAAAGGGCCGGAAACATGCTTTCAAATTTTTTTCTTCCTTGGAGGAAAAAAAAAAAAGAAAGAAAAAGGTAGGTTGGCCTGAATAAATGTGGTGCAATTTCCTTTTCTGAATTGAATTTTAGTAGATCAACTACAAAGGCAAAGAATGAGGGGAATCAAAAAAAAAAGAAAGAAAAATGGAAAGATAGAAAAAGTAAAAAGATGGGGACAAAATAGGGAAATTCATCTGTAAAAGGGAAAGTAAAATATGAGGGTGAAGTAGCAAGAGGAGACAGTGATAGAAGAAGCTAAGGAGAAAGTGAAAAAGAGACAAAACCAAGATAGGTAAGAAGAAAGGCAGGGAAGAAAGATGATTTTTCTGTGTCCGTTTCCAAACAACCCTCCACCTGGGGCTCTGGCCACCCCCTCCATTCAGCTGCTGCTCCGGGGATTCTCTATCAGTCTATTGAAGAGGCAGGAGGCTATCAGTTTACAAGAAGAGAGGAAGCAGAGGAAGAGGAAAGAAAGCAGACAAATTACTAAATGAGGAAGCCAATTACCCAGCGCACCATACTTCAAGCTGTCAGTGGGCTGCAATTGCTCAGGCACCTTGGGGCAAAGTGGGACTTAGAACTCTAAAGTCCACTGCCATCTGGCCTTTCCAGCAAGATAATCAACACAGACTTCCTCTGGCCACATCCCATGGCCAGCATCCTGAATGAAATCTTTCCAAATCAGAGACCGCTATGACAGTGCCACTGGCTCGCAGGATCACAAAAGCAGAAGAGACCTCCAAACACAGTGGCCCAGGAGTCAATTCAGTTTCCTATTTGTACCAATGATGGGGATTATCTGGAGCCTTCTGCTGACTCCTCTACCAGCAACCAGCACAAAAGCCAAAAGCAACAGACATTCACCGCAGTCCAGAGGCTGAGGATGGTGCGGGGTGAAAGATCTTTTGTGTCTGCCAAAGGCCAGTACATGGAAGACAGTTCAGCACATAAGTAACTTAACTGATGGAGAAGTTTTTATTTTCATATAAAATNAAAAATGGGCAAATGTGGTGAACTGCAGTTAGCTGCTCCTTTTACCTCTAAACAGAGTCCCTGTCCATAGGGTTCACTCAGGCTGCCTTGTGATGATGGAGCCAGCTGGTCTACCATACGGGAGAAATGGTGATCTTTTTCTGTCTCTGCCAGCAGGATGACCCAACTTCTGGGGAAAACATCTGGAAGAGGTGGTTAACAGTGACATAGCCTACTTGCAATCTAGAGGGGCAAAGGGGTTTAACTCTTCCCAACACTAGGGTCAGGTCTGCTCCTAAGTTTGCAATGAAATAATCTGAATTCCACCTGGAGAACAAAATGACTTATTAACTGAAACCAGACATCATTTCCCAGGTCCAGGAGTAAAAGCTCAAAGGGGTGCATCTGTACTTTCTATGAAGCAGAGATGTTGTGCTCTGGGACTTCCGACACCTGAAGACAAACACACATTAGAGGGGATGAAGGTGCCAGAAAGGGCCGGAAACATGCTTTCAAATTTTTTTCTTCCTTGGAGGAAAAAAAAAAAGGAAAGAAAAAGGTAGGTTGGCCTGAATAAATGTGGTGCAATTTCCTTTTCTGAATTGAATTTTAGTAGATCAACTACAAAGGCAAAGAATGAGGGGAATCAAAAAAAAAAGAAAGAAAAATGGAAAGATAGAAAAAGTAAAAAGATGGGGACAAAATAGGGAAATTCATCTGTAAAAGGGAAAGTAAAATATGAGGGTGAAGTAGCAAGAGGAGACAGTGATAGAAGAAGCTAAGGAGAAAGTGAAAAAGAGACAAAACCAAGATAGGTAAGAAGAAAGGCAGGGAAGAAAGATGATTTTTCTGTGTCCGTTTCCAAACAACCCTCCACCTGGGGCTCTGGCCACCCCCTCCATTCAGCTGCTGCTCCGGGGATTCTCTATCAGTCTATTGAAGAGGCAGGAGGCTATCAGTTTACAAGAAGAGAGGAAGCAGAGGAAGAGGAAAGAAAGCAGACAAATTACTAAATGAGGAAGCCAATTACCCAGCGCACCATACTTCAAGCTGTCAGTGGGCTGCAATTGCTCAGGCACCTTGGGGCAAAGTGGGACTTAGAACTCTAAAGTCCACTGCCATCTGGCCTTTCCAGCAAGATAATCAACACAGACTTCCTCTGGCCACATCCCATGGCCAGCATCCTGAATGAAATCTTTCCAAATCAGAGACCGCTATGACAGTGCCACTGGCTCGCAGGATCACAAAAGCAGAAGACACCTCCAAACACAGTGGCCCAGGAGTCAATTCAGTTTCCTATTTGTACCAATGATGGGGCTTATCTGGAGCCTTCTGCTGACTCCTCTACCAGCAACCAGCACAAAAGCCAAAAGCAACAGACATTCACCGCAGTCCAGAGGCTGAGGATGGTGCGGGGTGAAAGATCTTTTGTGTCTGCCAAAGGCCAGTACATGGAAGACAGTTCAGCACATAAGTAACTTAACTGATGGAGAAGTTTTTATTTTCATATAAAATCTTTCCACAAGTGGACACAGCACCAAGTAATACCACCTCATCCAGCACATGGGCTGGCAGGGCACCGGCGCACAACAGCGGCCCCCACACAAGTTGACGTGGGGATGTGAGGGCAGAGAAAGCTCAGACAAGGGATCCAAATGCCTGGAAAAGAATCCCGTTAGTCAGTGGCAGGTTCCACTTTGCAAAAAATACGAGTTCCAGAGAAGAGCTGGGGCTCAGGGCAAATAGCAGCAGCACTGTTATATAACATCTCTATCTCAAGGAGGCAGCCAACCCAACTCCAGCAAAGTTTAAGCTTACAATGTGCTACACGTTCTTGTTCCCTGAATAAAGTCATATGACATGGCTGGCTTGAATCTCAAGGGAAGAAAAGAGCCCCGGGAAAAGGAAATGGCCAGGTGTGCAGTGATAAATTTACCTGTGGGATTAAAGATGATGACCTTTCAGTGATTACTACATCCTTACATCTTCTAAAAGATGAAATGGTAAATCAGCTTGTCCCCTCACCAGCATGCTGTGAAACTCAATACACTCTCCTTCTCCATCCAGAGTCAGGACTGCAGCTCTGGGAAACATTTCTTGTGGCTGATCCACCCACTGTCACGCTCCACAAGGTAAAAGTGATTAGTCACATTCACAGTTTCTATAACAACATTACTCAGTGTGAGGCCAGTGGCCTACCTGCGTCAAAACCACCAGGGAGACTTGTTGAGAACATAGATAGCTAAATTGGAAGTTCACGGGAGCCAGGCTCAGGAATCTATGTTGGTGCAGTAGCCCAGCTGGGGATTCTTACGCACTTCCAAGTTTGAAAAATCACTCTTCTATCACATGCTATCCATGGATCCCTTCCCGCTTGCCCTCCGTCTGCCTCATCCACTGTTTCTTTCCTCCCTGCCTCCCTTCCTCCATCCATAACAACCTTCCCATGAGGCACTGTGTTTAATGCTAGAGGGACCTAGAACCCAGAGCTCACACTGAAAACAGCTGCAGCAAGGAAACTCTCACCAAGTCTAATAACTTCTCTGAAAGCTCCTATGGGTCCAGGAGAAGATGAGTTTGGCTCCCTTGTGTGAAATGCAGGGCTTCTGAGATATTAATATGTCTGAGGAAACTAAAAGGCACACTAACAATCGCAAGCAAGACCTAGTCACTCTCCTGGGCAATTTATTGTGGGAAAAAATGTATAAACAAAAACACATGTATCAAATTTGCCAGTAATTCTTTGCTCCCTACACTGACCTTACTTAGTCTTTTGATTAGGACACACAGAGCATAGAGCACTTTGTGCAACGTGAGGAAGAAATAAATCCGCTTAGATTGGTGCCAAGGGCGTAACCATCCAAATGAGTAAGTTCGCTGCTGGCAGGAGAGACCCTCTGCAGAGGCCAGGGATTTCTCTCACATGGGCAGGAGTTTCTCTGGGTCTGCATTCTTCAGTCCAAAACAAAAAGGAATGGCAGAGATGGCTGCAGGAAATGGACTTTGCAGACAGTCGCTAGACAGTTCTGTGCATCTTCTCTTCTAATTACATTAATACCAACATGGTCCGTGAGACAGGAAACACAGTTGCTGTGAATTATATTCTAGTGCAGTGATCCCAATACCATGTTTCAAGGCAAGGGAGACAAGATACTCTGCTGTCCTGGGAACAGTCACTAATGCGCTTTATCAGCACCCTGGTGAGCTGAGAAGCAATTTCCATCACTGAAGAGGAGCTCATTCCTGAGATTCCCGGTGGGTCTCCATCTTTCTGCTGATACTGCCATGGACACTGTCAGTGGGTCTCCCGGGTCTGCCTCTAACTTTGTGTGAGTTCTGTCACTGTCCTTGGAAAGTTCACGGTCTCTGTTCCTCTATTCTACAACAGTGCCCTTCACGGCCCTTCTTCCATGCATCTCTTCAACCACCAGAAACTTTGAAATGAGAATGAAACAAACTCTTTGTCCAAGTTTTGCATGAACTTTAGTTCTACAAATAAACGGGGAGAGACTTCTCTAAGAATTCCATGTCAACCATAGAACAGGCTTGTGAGGAATACTGGTTTTCTCTCAAAGAAAAGGCCAGCGCACAGTGCATACCATAGGAGGTTCCAGAGATGGCAGCAGTATGGTTTCAGCTCCGCTGAGCCAACTTAAACAAGAGAAAAATGGACCAGAAGGAAACCCTGTCTGATAACTATTAAAAAATTCCACTGCTTGGTAAGAACAACTTATTTCCTGTGAGGTGGGAAGCTGGACATGCCATCAGCTGAGTTGTAAAGCAAATGTGCCTTGGGAAAGAATCCATTGGTCATACAGTCAAACGCTATCATATTTCTGCCCACTTGTATTTTGGATAAGGCTACCTACCACACTGGTTCTCAAACTCTTTCTACATTTGTACTCCCGAAATATCTGTCCTGCCACTTCCAGGTGCTGACTACAGATCGGGGTGTCAGATCAAGAAAAATAACAAACAAAAAACTCAAAAAGCTCAAAAATCACTAGTCTAGCACAATCGTTTCCATGGGTTTTCAGGTGCTTGGGCCAAGATGAAAATGGAAAAAAGGAGGAAAGCTCCTAACCTCAGTACTGCTATCGACCACCTCAGGTTGGTCTGAAATCCAGCAACAGATTATGTTGGCTCTGGCAGTCACCAGATATTTGGACCAGTGTGGAGTGGGTTAGAGAAATGCCTTTTTCTCTAGGGCAACGCCTTCTTTTTCAGGAAGACATTTTTCACACTCTTTCCCTTTTCTTGATTTATAATAAATGATTTCTCAGGAGACTCACAGAAGCTGATACACTTTAATAAGGAAACGCGCCAATGACCGAGACTCTGCATTTTTAGTGTCTCTGGCTAAATTAGAGACTTCAAAGGTCTTGAGTTCTGTCATCACTTGTAACTGCCTGAGCTGGATGTCTCTGTGACCTGTTGTCACATCACCCTTCAGTGAACAGCCTGTGGGTGGACTCTTAAATCTGTTCTATCAAAGCAGATCTAGGAAGCTCCCTTAAAAACAGGATGGGCATTTCTCAGCAAAAACAAGGGAAGGGCTAGGGGTTTGGTATATATTCTCTCCAGCTAATAATGGAAATTCTAAGTTTTTAGAATATTTTATTTATTCTAAGCCTTGGCCTTGAGACTTTCTAGAAAACCACCTAAAAGCATCAGAAGGACAAGTTTGTGGCTCATCAGTTGTGGGCATGAAAAGAGAGCATTGTTATTGGGGGAAAGAAGTGATTGTTTTCCACCCCTATTGCCCACAGCCCCCAGTCCCCTCTTTCAGCTCCTAGACTGGTGATTTCTCTGAAATACTCAATAAAGTCACCTTCATCATCCTCATCGTGTATTTCTGAACTCTTACTGTGTGCCTGGCATTGTTTTACACACACTAGCAACATAGACAATCATTATCAGCATTTTCAGGTGATAAATCCAGGGCTCACATGTTTTAAATGACAACCCAGGTCACAGCTGGCAAATAATGGAGACAGAATTCAAAGTCCCTCCAAAGCCTGGACACTGAATCAGCACAAAGAGAGGGAAGATGTTACCTGTATTTACCCAGTAAAGGTTGCACTGAGGTAGAACAGGGGGAAAAAACAAAAACTTTTGAAGGTTCCTGGGTCTGGCCAGGAATTTGAAAGTCAAATTAAACTATGAGCAGCATGTTAAAGGATCCCCTGGAAGTCCAAGTTCTGTTTCAGTAAAGTGAACCGCCTGAAAGAAGTCTGTCAAAGGTGACTAACTACAGCAAGACAACTGGTAAGAATGGGTCCTTTGGTGTCATCTTTGAGGACTTTTAAGAATGGACAGTATTGTTAGAAGTGATCACAGAGGAGTTTTCATTAATAGCAGAAGTTTTTTTAAAAAAAGAAGAAAATCGAACCTACATTTATTTATCCTAGTCTTTGGAAAAGAACCAGTGCAAGGAAAATAGTCCCATGGCCAATAACCTCCTTACCCTGTCTGTTCAGCACCAAGCTCCTAGATTAGGAGTATGCAGCCTGGCATACACAAAAATGGTTAAGAAATGATGATATCCCTATTTGTTACCTACAGAAAAGACATGTCAGTGATGGGATTATTAACTTGGTCCACAAATGATTTCCAAACCTAACACTGGGCGGCATAGGGCAACGAAGTGGTTAAAGCAATTCGGTGGACAGTACAGAGAATGCTTCAGGATGACAAAAGAAATCACCCAATAGACATGACTCCTTCTGTGTCTAAAACAGAGACAGTCTTTGTTGCGCAATAGGATAGGTGGGTTGCATCTCATTAGTGGAGGAGCTCCAACCTCAGATCAGATGGAAGGGGGGTAAAAAATCAACCCATATCAGATGCAAATGCCATCTGCAGGAATTTTTCCCACCTACAGCTGGGAAATGTACCACAGTGTATGTAGCAACCAAAAACAGACAGATTTGGGTTTGCAGAGTGATAAATACATACTTACATATATACAATACAAATATAGATACACTTAAGTCCTCTACCCCTGAGCATACCCAAAAGAAACAAAGCAAGCATACACTGCATGTGTCATCTAGAGAACAATGGCTTTCTAAGGTGGAGAAAAGGCCAGACTGGGGTTGGAAGGCAGCCTGCCTCAAGGGAGCAGGCACAGACAAATGTGCCTCTCAAGTTCACAGAGTTTCTTCTGTGGTTTGTTCACAGTGAGACTATGTTCCAGACCCCTCAAGAGTTTCTGCAAGACACATGGTTCCCCCAGACTCTAGGAACTTTCTGTTAACACTGCCTGGGGTATATTATTTGTCTCCAGAGACCCTAGTCTTGGGGTATCTATCTTTTTCTTATCAATTATCTTATCCTGTCTCTTCCCTATAAAATCCACTTATGGTAGAGCACAGTCAATTGTCAAAGCTCACAAATATTTTACTATGGATGCCAGACGTACTCCAAATGTGTATTTAGTCAGATTAAACCCACATACTTGACGAGAAGGCATGTATGGGAATATTTATTCATAGCACTGTTGGTGACAGCACGAAGTTGGAAACAACCTAAATGTCCATCAACAGGGGAAATGGATCAATAGACTATGACACAGTCAACCCAAGGAACACAGTGCTGAGGGCAGAAAGAGCGAGGTAGATCTATACAGATAGACCTGGAGAGGTTCTAGAGCATTTTACTGAGTGACAAAAGCAACTGGCAGAATAGTGCCCACCATGATTCACATATCATCATTCCTCACCTACAAGCAAATTCATATGTTTTATATAGTCGTATATACACACATAAAGGCATATCAAGGTCTGCAAGTCTACAGACCAATCTGAAAAACCTAAGTTCCCATAAAGAATATGAGCAGAGGGCCCTGGGATTTGGGTTAGCGGTTAAAGGAAACTTCAGTCTTACCCTGAAATTTTCTGACTTTTTCAATTTATTTTATTTTCTGGCTGCACTGAGTCTCTGTTGCTATGCACAGGCTTTCTCTAGCTGTGGCGAGCAGGGGCTACTCTCTAGTTGTGGTACACAGTCTTCTCCCTGTGGTGGCTTCTCTCGTTGCAGAGCATGAGCTCTAGCAAGGGCTTCAGTNTCACGGCCCTTCTTCCATGCATCTCTTCAACCACCAGAAACTTTGAAATGAGAATGAAACAAACTCTTTGTCCAAGTTTTGCATGAACTTTAGTTCTACAAATAAACGGGGAGAGACTTCTCTAAGAATTCCATGTCAACCATAGAACAGGCTTGTGAGGAATACTGGTTTTCTCTCAAAGAAAAGGCCAGCGCACAGTGCATACCATAGGAGGTTCCAGAGATGGCAGCAGTATGGTTTCAGCTCCGCTGAGCCAACTTAAACAAGAGAAAAATGGACCAGAAGGAAACCCTGTCTGATAACTATTAAAAAATTCCACTGCTTGGTAAGAACAACTTATTTCCTGTGAGGTGGGAAGCTGGACATGCCATCAGCTGAGTTGTAAAGCAAATGTGCCTTGGGAAAGAATCCATTGGTCATACAGTCAAACGCTATCATATTTCTGCCCACTTGTATTTTGGATAAGGCTACCTACCACACTGGTTCTCAAACTCTTTCTACATTTGTACTCCCGAAATATCTGTCCTGCCACTTCCAGGCGCTGACTACAGATCGGGGTGTCAGATCAAGAAAAATAACAAACAAAAAACTCAAAAAGCTCAAAAATCACTAGTCTAGCACAATCGTTTCCATGGGTTTTCAGGTGCTTGGGCCAAGATGAAAATGGAAAAAAGGAGGAAAGCTCCTAACCTCAGTACTGCTATCGACCACCTCAGGTTGGTCTGAAATCCAGCAACAGATTATGTTGGCTCTGGCAGTCACCAGATATTTGGACCAGTGTGGAGTGGGTTAGAGAAATGCCTTTTTCTCTAGGGCAACGCCTTCTTTTTCAGGAAGACATTTTTCACACTCTTTCCCTTTTCTTGATTTATAATAAATGATTTCTCAGGAGACTCACAGAAGCTGATACACTTTAATAAGGAAACGCGCCAATGACCGAGACTCTGCATTTTTAGTGTCTCTGGCTAAATTAGAGACTTCAAAGGTCTTGAGTTCTGTCATCACTTGTAACTGCCTGAGCTGGATGTCTCTGTGACCTGTTGTCACATCACCCTTCAGTGAACAGCCTGTGGGTGGACTCTTAAATCTGTTCTATCAAAGCAGATCTAGGAAGCTCCCTTAAAAACAGGATGGGCATTTCTCAGCAAAAACAAGGGAAGGGCTAGGGGTTTGGTATATATTCTCTCCAGCTAATAATGGAAATTCTAAGTTTTTAGAATATTTTATTTATTCTAAGCCTTGGCCTTGAGACTTTCTAGAAAACCACCTAAAAGCATCAGAAGGACAAGTTTGTGGCTCATCAGTTGTGGGCATGAAAAGAGAGCATTGTTATTGGGGGAAAGAAGTGATTGTTTTCCACCCCTATTGCCCACAGCCCCCAGTCCCCTCTTTCAGCTCCTAGACTGGTGATTTCTCTGAAATACTCAATAAAGTCACCTTCATCATCCTCATCGTGTATTTCTGAACTCTTACTGTGTGCCTGGCATTGTTTTACACACACTAGCAACATAGACAATCATTATCAGCATTTTCAGGTGATAAATCCAGGGCTCACATGTTTTAAATGACAACCCAGGTCACAGCTGGCAAATAATGGAGACAGAATTCAAAGTCCCTCCAAAGCCTGGACACTGAATCAGCACAAAGAGAGAGAAGATGTTACCTGTATTTACCCAGTAAAGGTTGCACTGAGGTAGAACAGGGGGAAAAAACAAAAACTTTTGAAGGTTCCTGGGTCTGGCCAGGAATTTGAAAGTCAAATTAAACTATGAGCAGCATGTTAAAGGATCCCCTGGAAGTCCAAGTTCTGTTTCAGTAAAGTGAACCGCCTGAAAGAAGTCTGTCAAAGGTGACTAACTACAGCAAGACAACTGGTAAGAATGGGTCCTTTGGTGTCATCTTTGAGGACTTTTAAGAATGGACAGTATTGTTAGAAGTGATCACAGAGGAGTTTTCATTAATAGCAGAAGTTTTTTTAAAAAAAGAAGAAAATCGAACCTACATTTATTTATCCTAGTCTTTGGAAAAGAACCAGTGCAAGGAAAATAGTCCCATGGCCAATAACCTCCTTACCCTGTCTGTTCAGCACCAAGCTCCTAGATTAGGAGTATGCAGCCTGGCATACACAAAAATGGTTAAGAAATGATGATATCCCTATTTGTTACCTACAGAAAAGACACGTCAGTGATGGGATTATTAACTTGGTCCACAAATGATTTCCAAACCTAACACTGGGCGGCATAGGGCAACGAAGTGGTTAAAGCAATTCGGTGGACAGTACAGAGAATGCTTCAGGATGACAAAAGAAATCACCCAATAGACATGACTCCTTCTGTGTCTAAAACAGAGACAGTCTTTGTTGCGCAATAGGATAGGTGGGTTGCATCTCATTAGTGGAGGAGCTCCAACCTCAGATCAGATGGAAGGGGGGTAAAAAATCAACCCATATCAGATGCAAATGCCATCTGCAGGAATTTTTCCCACCTACAGCTGGGAAATGTACCACAGTGTATGTAGCAACCAAAAACAGACAGATTTGGGTTTGCAGAGTGATAAATACATACTTACATATATACAATACAAATATAGATACACTTAAGTCCTCTACCCCTGAGCATACCCAAAAGAAACAAAGCAAGCATACACTGCATGTGTCATCTAGAGAACAATGGCTTTCTAAGGTGGAGAAAAGGCCAGACTGGGGTTGGAAGGCAGCCTGCCTCAAGGGAGCAGGCACAGACAAATGTGCCTCTCAAGTTCACAGAGTTTCTTCTGTGGTTTGTTCACAGTGAGACTATGTTCCAGACCCCTCAAGAGTTTCTGCAAGACACATGGTTCCCCCAGACTCTAGGAACTTTCTGTTAACACTGCCTGGGGTATATTATTTGTCTCCAGAGACCCTAGTCTTGGGGTATCTATCTTTTTCTTATCAATTATCTTATCCTGTCTCTTCCCTATAAAATCCACTTATGGTAGAGCACAGTCAATTGTCAAAGCTCACAAATATTTTACTATGGATGCCAGACGTACTCCAAATGTGTATTTAGTCAGATTAAACCCACATACTTGACGAGAAGGCATGTATGGGAATATTTATTCATAGCACTGTTGGTGACAGCACGAAGTTGGAAACAACCTAAATGTCCATCAACAGGGGAAATGGATCAATAGACTATGACACAGTCAACCCAAGGAACACAGTGCTGAGGGCAGAAAGAGCGAGGTAGATCTATACAGATAGACCTGGAGAGGTTCTAGAGCATTTTACTGAGTGACAAAAGCAACTGGCAGAATAGTGCCCACCATGATTCACATATCATCATTCCTCACCTACAAGCAAATTCATATGTTTTATATAGTCGTATATACACACATAAAGGCATATCAAGGTCTGCAAGTCTACAGACCAATCTGAAAAACCTAAGTTCCCATAAAGAATATGAGCGGAGGGCCCTGGGATTTGGGTTAGCGGTTAAAGGAAACTTCAGTCTTACCCTGAAATTTTCTGACTTTTTCAATTTATTTTATTTTCTGGCTGCACTGAGTCTCTGTTGCTATGCACAGGCTTTCTCTAGCTGTGGCGAGCAGGGGCTACTCTCTAGTTGTGGTACACAGTCTTCTCCCTGTGGTGGCTTCTCTCGTTGCAGAGCATGAGCTCTAGCAAGGGCTTCAGTAGTTGTGGTGCACAGGCTTCGTTGCTCCGTGGCATGTAGGATCTTCCCTGACCAGGGATCAAACTGGTGTCCCGTACATTGCAAAGTGAACTCTTACCCTGGACCACTGGAGAAGCTGTTATATTTTTGTTTTTTATCACTTATTAACCATATTTCATGACATTATTTCATGTCATATCAAGAGACATATTGGTATTTAATTATTGAATAGTGTTTCATTTTACGGATATACTGTAATTTATTCAACCAGTTCTTCCTCCTTGGATACTTAGATTGTACCTAGATTTTGATATCATAAAAATGCTGAAGGAGTAATTTTTTTGTATAAATCCATGATTATGTTCTTAGAGTGAATTTCTAGAAGCAGAATTTCTGGGTTAAAAAACATTTAAAAAATTATAATCAGTTCAGTTTAGTCACTCAGTCATGTCCGACTTTGCGACCCCATGAATCACAGCACGCCAGGCCTTCCTGTCCATCACCAACTCCCAGAGTTCACTCAAACTTGCATCCAAAGAGTCAGCGATGCCATCCAGCCATCTCATCCTCTGTCGTCCCCTTCTCCTCCTGTTCCCAATCTCTGCCAGCACCAGAGTCTTTTCCAATGAGTCAACTCTTCGCATGAGGTGGCCAAAGTACTGGAGCTTCAGCTTTAGCATCATTCCTTCCAAAGAAATCCCAGGGCTGATCTCCTTCAGAAAGGACTGGTTGGATCTCCTTGCAGTCCAAGGGACTCTCAAGAGTCTTCTCCAACATGTTCAAAAACATCCAATTCTTCGGCACTCAGCCTTCTTCACAGTCCAACTCTCACATGCATACATGACCACTGGAAAAACCATAGCCTTGACTAGACGGACCTTGGTCGGCAAAAAATTATAATAGCTGACATTTATTGAGCACTTGCTATATACCAATCACTTTTACATGTCACACGAACATATAAAGTAAACACACTTCATTGTACCATCCTGCAGATGAGGCTGACTTTGTTTATAAAGACAATATATTTGTACATTGAAAGAAAGTGGAAGCTATTCAGTCGTGTCCAACGCTTGGCAACCCCATGAACTATACAGTCCATGGAACTCTCTAGGCCAGAATACTGGAGTGTGTAGCCATTCCCTTCTCCAGGGGATCTTCCCAACCAGGGATCAAACCCAGGTCTCCAGCATTGCAGGCAAATTCTTTACCAGCTGAGCCACCAGGGAAGCCCTAATTAGAAATGATATTAAAATGTTTAAAGAAATCAGATAACTCTTTTCAGGCAATGGGGTCCTTTCCCATGAACACACTTAAAAGAAACAAAATAAAGAACCTCTCCTCCACCCCAGGAGACTGACCAATTTCTCCCTCTCAACAAATGTTTCCCACAGAGCCATGTTTTGTAAGCCGGTCTCTACCCTAGCATAGAGCCACCCTCTCTGGAGTTTCTTCACTCCCTAATATTTTCCAGAGCATACCTTCTAAGCCCAAGTCTTTACCACTGAGAACCCCCAGACTCCTAAGCTCTGGTTCTCCAACTCTGACCCTTGAGTTTCAGCCATCCTTCCACGTACTCAGCTCTTTCTCTGCAAACGTGAACATAACCATCAGCCTCTTGGGTAGTGCTCCCAAGTCTACAAAGGTTAGGCATGGAGAGGGGCGTTCCCCACCAATCTCTCCCCACCCATGTCTCATGGTAGGAAACAAACCATAGTGAAATGCATATCCCACCTGAAAACTGGCCCCTACCCCCCGCTATACACAGAAACAGCAGATTGTTATTTTGAAGTTTAGGATCTGCTGACCTCCCTCCTAGACACCCAGGTTTTGCTCTGGCTGAGCTGGACAGAAAGGAGACATCTGACATCAATGAGATTTGGTTCTCATCTCAGTTTTATATAATTTCTGCCAAGGAACATACCCCAGGACAAGGCTCAGCTTTGTTTTTCCTTGATTTTTCAAGAAGGTCCATGAAACTTGCCCTTGAAGGTCAATATCTATTAACTTGCCTTTCTCCAATCTACCTCCCAAATGAAAAAAAAAATGTTAAAAAGCAAAATTCCAAATGTCTGGGGGCAGTTTGGCAAGAGGCAGATTTCTCAGGGAGAGAGAATTTGCGGGTAAAGGGTTAAACATTAACACACTTCCCTGGAAGGTCTCTTCTGCCCTGTTAATGGAGCCCAAGTGCAAACCTTGGCAGGAATCACACATTAGCTCATGACAGGTGTAGGCTTCATGCTGGTTGCCGCTGCATTTCCAGCAAAAAAAAAATGGGGACATGGGGACTACTCCATGACACAGTAGGCTGGAACAGATTGCTTTGCAGAGATCTTTTCTGGCTGAAATAATTCCCTGTAACAACTTCCTTGACACGCTGTCAGGATGGCCTGTTTCCAAGGTAATGGCTGCTGCACGGGGACATAACAGACATCATCTGTGGTCTTCCAGAGAGACAGCCGCCAGAACAGCCCCAGTGCACTCTTCCAACAGAGCCATTCATTTATTCAACAATGTTATTGGAATCAGGTTCCTTGCTACACACAACTCAGCAGCCTCCCATTCTCTCTGCATCACAATATTGCTTACTTTTTACTCTAAATCAGGAGTTGTAAACCCAAATATCTATGGGAGCCAGTCAGATAACATAAATGACCAAAGCAGGTTATTGACAATAAGACAGACCCTGCCTGGACAAAGAGAGAAGCTACTTTCCGCTCTAGTCAATGGCTAAAACTTCAGAATGCTTTTCTGGAAGAATTTTTTGCAGATCTCTTCTGATAGAAACTAAGTTCGTATCATATCTTGACACAGAGTCAGGATAGTCCAGGTCGTGGGCTGAACAGTGTCCCCTAAATCATGCCTACCTGGAACCTCAGAATGTGACTTTATCAAGAAATAAGGGTTTTGCAGATGTGGTTAGTTAAGTAAAGCTGAGGGCACAGTGGATTAGTTGTTGTTTTTCAGTCGCTCAGTTGTGTCCGACTCTGCGACCCCATGGACTGCAGCATACCAGGGTTCCCTGTCCTTCACCATTATGGATTTAGGTCCACCCTAAATCCACTAAATCCACTGACTCGTTTCCTTATAGAGGAGCCACACAGAGACACAAACACACAGGGAAGAACGCCATGTGAAGACAGAGGCAGAGAATGGAGAGATGCATCTACAAATCAAGGAATGCTGACCACAGGAAGCAAGGAGATAAGCATGGGACCAGTCGGCTGCGAATAGGACCCTAATGGAATTTGGGGGGAGGGCAGCATTTAAAACAGCAAAATCTTTCAATGAAAGAGAATGAAAGTATATATGTTTATGGGCCTCTGCTCCGTGATCTTCTATCTGAACTACCCAACTCCACATCTATCATAACTGCTTTCAATCAACTCTCTACACTGCACCGAAGAGATCTTCTCAAAACTCACGTCAGATAACGTCATCCCTCTTCCTCAAATCCCTTAATGATGTTCACTGCTCTTCCAATACAGAGTAAAATCCCACAAGGCCCTGCAGGATCTGGCCCCTGCTCCCTCTCAGTCTCTGCCTTCGAGCCTCTCTGGCTTCCTCTAGCACCTAGTGCTCCCTGTGTTTTCTTTAACTCCAGGGCCTCTGCATATGCTGGTCCTCTGCTGCAAATATCCTCGCCTCCCACCCGACTCTATGCCTAACTATATATACACGAACATGTGTCCACACATATACATACTCGTCTCACCTGGCTAATGCCTCCTCATTCTTCACCTCTCACACTGGTCACATTTCCTCAGGTAAACTTTCCCTGACCCCTATCCCAAAGTTAGTCCAGTGTTTTTCAGATACTCTCATGGTACCATATTCTTTTCAAATCTAGCATCTCCCACCTAAATGCATGTGATCATCTGATTCATGTTTGTGAGACCCCCACTGGACTACACGAACCATCCCTCACAGCTAGAATGGTCCCTGCCACATAGCTCAGGCTCATAGGAGGCAATACAGTGTTGTACGCTTAGGGGATCTATATGCTTTTCTCCCACTTAAGGTTTAACAGTCTCTCCAGCCTCCAGCTCCTCTCCAGGGACCCCACAGAGACTGAGACAGAACTGTGTGTGAACATCTCTCGTGGAGGTACAGGTCAGCAATGGGCTGCCCACAGGGACAGGGGCTCTGGGTGCAGCAGACTTGGAGATGGCATAAGCCCTCTTGGAGGAGGTCACCATTAACTCCACCAAAGAGCTGACAGAACTTACACAAGACTGGGAAATAGACTCTTAGAGGGCACAAACAGAACCTTCTGTGCACCAGGATCCAGGAGAAAGGAGCACTGAACCTACAAGAAACTGACCCAGACTTGCCCGGGAGTGTCCAGCAGTCTCCAGCGGAGGCATGGGTCAGTGGTGGCCTGCTGCAGGGTTGTGGGCAGTGAGTGTAGCAGTACATGCATGGGATCTGGGACCTTTTGAAAGAGGTGGCCATTACCTTCATAGAAGGAAGGGAACACAGCTCCAGCCATCAACAAAACTGAATTAAAGATTTACTGAGCACGGCCCAGCCCATCAGAACAAGACCCAGTTTCCCCCTCAGTCAGGTTCTCCCATCCCAAAGCAGCCATAAGTCTCTTATCCTTCTCCATAGAAAGGGAGACAGACTGAAAACNTTACTGAGCACGGCCCAGCCCATCAGAACAAGACCCAGTTCCCCCTCAGTCAGGTTCTCCCATCCCAAAGCAGCCATAAGTCTCTTATCCTTCTCCATAGGAAGAGAGACAGACTGAAAACCACAGTCCCAGAAAATGAACCAATCTGATCACATAGACCACAGCCTTGTCTAACTCAATGAAACTATGAGCCATGCCGTGTAGGGCCACCCAAGACGGATGGATCATGGTGGAGAGTTCTGACAAAATGTGGTCCACTGCAGAAGGGAAAGGCAAACCAGTTCAGTATTCTTGCCTTGAGAACCCCTTGAACAGAATGAAAAGGCAAAAAGATAGGACACTGAAAGATGAACTCCACAGGTCGGTAGGTGCCCAATATGGGGCAGCCATCAGAGTCAACAAGAGAGTCCAAAATGCAGTACTTGTACGCAATCTCAAAAATGAAAGAATGATCTGTTTGTATCCAAGGCAAACCATTCACTATCACAGTAATCCAAGTCTATGCCCCAACCAGAAATGCTGAAGAAGCTAAAGTTGAATGGTTCTATGAAGACCTACAAGACCTTCTAGAACTAACACCCAAAAAGATGTCCTTTTCATTATAGAGGACTGGAATGCAGAAGTAGGAANAGTCTATGCCCCAACCAGAAATGCTGAAGAAGCTAAAGTTGAATGGTTCTATGAAGACCTACAAGACCTTCTAGAACTAACACCCAAAAAGATGTCCTTTTCATTATAGAGGACTGGAATGCAGAAATAGGAAGTCAAGAAACGCCTGGAGTAACTGGAAATTTGGCCTTGGAATACGGAATGAAGCAGGGCAAAGGCTAATATATTTTTGCCAAGAGAATGCACTGGTCACAGCAAACACCCTCATCCAACAACACAAGACAAGACTCTATACATCTATGGACACATCTAAAACCAGCTTGTACATCTGGAAGTTCAAAGTTCACGTATTGCTGAAGCCTGGCTTGGAGAATTTTAAGCATTACTTTACTAGCGGGTGAAATGAGTACAATTATAATGTAGTTTGAGCATTCTTTGGCATCACCTTTCGTTGGGATTGGAATGAAAACTGACCTTTTCCAGTCATATGGCCACTACTGAGTTTTCCAAATTTGCTGGCATATTGAGTACAGCACTTTCACAGCATCATCTTTAAGGATTTGAAATAGTTCAACTAGAATTCCATCACCTCTCTGCTGTTTACCTGGGGCCAAACCATGGTGGAGGTAATGAAGATAATGGCAACTTCCTTTGAAAGAGCCAACTGGTTATGGATCTCCATCTATGGACATCACCATACGGCTAACACTAAAATTCATTATATTCATATAAGATTCATTATATTCTTTGCAGCCAAAGATGGAGAAGCTCTATACAGTCAGCAAAAAAAACAAAAACAAAAAACAAAACAAAAAAAAACAAAAAACAAAAAACCTGGGAGCTGACTGTGGCTCAGATCATGAACTCCTTATTGCAAAATTCAGACTTAAATTGAAGAAAGTGGGGAAAACCACTAGACCATTCAGGTATGACCTATATCAAATCCCTTACAATTATACAGTGGAAATGAGAAACAGATTGAAAGGATTAGATCTGATAGACAGAGTGCCTCATGAACTATGGATGGACGTTTGTGATTTTGTACTGGAGACAGGGATCAAGACCACCCCCAAGAAAAAGAAATGCAAAAAAGCAAAATCGCTGTCTAGGGAGACAGAAAAAGCTGTGAAAGAAGAGAAACAGCTTTGAAAAAAAGAGAAGCCAAAAGCAAAGGAGAAAAGGAAAGATATACCCATCTGAATGCAGAGTTCCAAAGAATAGCAAGGAGAGATAAGAAAGCCTTCCTCAGTGATCCGTGCAAAGAAATAGAGGAAAACAACAGAATGGGAAAGACTAGCTATCTCTTCAAGAAAATTAGAGATACAAAGGGAACATTTCATGCAAAGAAGGGCTCGATAAAGGATAGAAATGGTATGGATATAACAGAAGCAGAAGATAATAAGAGGTGGCAAGAATACACAGAAGAACTATACAAAAAAGATCTTCATGACCCAGATAATCACGATGGTATGATCACTCACTTAGAGCCAGACATCCTGGAATGCAAAGTCAAGTGGGCCTTAGGAAGCATCACTACGAACAAAGTTGGTGGAGGTGATGGAATTCCAGTTGAGCTATTTCAAATCTTAAAAGGTGATGCTGTGAAAGTGCCACATTCAGTATGCCAGCAAATTTGGAAAACTCAGCAGTGGCCACAGGACTGGAAAAGGTCAGTTTTCATTCCAATCCCAAAGAAAGGCAATGCCAAAGAATTCTCAAGCTACCACACAATTGTACTCATCTCACACGCTAGTAAAATAATGCTCAAAATTCTCCAAG
>SJYW01044633.1:0-40633 GCA_006410735.1 Raphicerus campestris
CAAAAATAAACTCAAAATGGATTAAAGATCTAAACGTAAGACCAGAAACTATAAAACTCCTCGAGGAGAACATAGACAAGTGCTTTTTAAATGCAGAATTACAGTGCCTTAACCTTCTTTGATTCTGCTCCTATTTTCTTTCTTGTAAGCTATTTCTTATTACTGGTTTATTTCTACTAGGTTATTTTGGCAAAATGTATTCCTGAAATTTTAAAAATCTTCCTCCCATAGCATTTTGTGAAAATGAACAAAATCTAGCAGTTCTTTCAAGCAGTGCTTCTTGAATCCACTGATCCTACACCTACTTTAACTTCAGTAGACACAATCAAAGAATGCCTCTGTGAATGTCTCTGGCTCTATGAAATCACACCAGGCTTATCTGATTACTACTGTTTGTCCAGTTTGTATTTGATTCATTGATGACCTCATAATTCGGTTACATCCAGAAGTCTGGTTAGTTAGTCACGCACTGATTTACTTTCTCCCCTTAAAGAAATATATGGAAACTCACTGCATCTGTTTTCAAGTATTGCTGCTGCTGCTAAGTCACGTCAGTGTCCAACTCTGTGAGACCCCATAGACGGCAGCCCACCAGGCTCCCCCGTCCCTGGGATTCTCCAGGCAAGAACACTGGAGTGGGTTGCCATTTCCTTCTCTGATGCGTGAAAGTGAAAAGTGAAAGTGAAGTCGCTCAGTCATGTCCAACTCTTCTTGACCCCACGGACTACAGCCTACCAGACTCCTCCATCCATGGGATTTTCCAGGCAAGAGTACTGGAGTGGGTCGCCAGTGCCTTCTCCATTTCAAGTATTAAGTCTTCTATTTTTTATTTTGACAGCAGTGGGTCCTAGTTGTGGCCCACAGATGTTTCTAGTTGCAATGCATCGGCATCTCTTCTTGCAACCTGTGGGATCCCTGGTTATGCTTCACAGGCTTAGCTGCCCCATGGCATGTGGAATCCTAGCTCCTCAACCAGGGATTCAAGTACAAGTCCCCTAGGTTGAAAGGTGGATTATTTAACACTAGACCATCAGGGAAATCCTGTTTTCAAGAATTTAAATGCATACCTCTCTCTTCAAACTCACTGAAGCGATTATTTCATTTTCCCCCTATGAGATATTCCACTTAAATATTAATAAATACCTATTTGTAAACATGCTAATAAATATATCTCTTTATTATATTGAGCTCATTGAATTGAGTATGTTACATTTATCTTCCAGACTATTTACCATTCCAAATTTTACTTTCTATGATGAAGTCACTATTTTTTTTAATAGTACTATAATATACTCCATTGCTCAGTTACATCCAACTCTTTGTGATGCCCATCAGGCTCTACTGTCCATGGAATATTCCCAGCAAGAATACTGGAGTGAGTTGCCATTTCCTTCTCCAGATCTTCCAACCACAGGGATTGAACCTGCATCTCCTGTGTCTCTTGTACTAGCAGGCAGATTCTTTATATCTGAGCCACCTGGGAAGACCCATTTTTAAAAAATATCTATGTTTAAAAACATTGGTATCATTGTGGCTTCTGTATCTTTCTTCTCCATCCTCCAAAAATATCATATATTCTGCTGTGAAGGCCAATATCAATAGATAAAGAGTCTGTTGTGTGTGTGTGTATATATATATATATAAAATTAATATTTAGTTGTTTTGTTTTTATTTCTGTTATACTGCTTCATAAAGTCTGCAGCCAAGATTGCAGACTTTAGCTGCAATTTTGAGGTTCTTTGCTGGTCCAACTTTCCTTGTATTTGCAGATCAAGCTCAATCAGTGTTGGGACTGATCCAAAACTCTTGGGTCATTTTAGTCTTTCATTGTAGATAAAATAATGAAATTTTGGGGGTGTGTGTGGTAAATAGGAGGAAGTTGATTCCGAGCACATATGCCTAAGCAATTTCTTAAATGATAGAGATTAATTTTTAGATTCTGGACATGGGAGATACCAAGTCATCCTAGGAGTCATTTCAAGTTCAATACCTGACCCAGCTAAGTCATAACAGTGTTACTATTTTTAATGTAACAATGCAAGGGAGAGCAGTTTTTAGCTGCTCCTTACAATTTTTCAAGAGGGCAACAATGAAATCAGAGCAGTCAATTTCTAGATTCCAGGACAATTTAGCCAGTAATATTCAATAAAAGATTTCTTCGCTCCACCCACTACAACCATACCTCTGCTTTTACCTAAATATCTAGTTAGATCTTTTCTGATTATTAATAGAAAGATTTCCAGAGGGATGTGTTTTCTCTGGACTGTTGGAATGGAGATTACTTTTTCCTCTTAAGCTGTTTAGATGTAATTTTTATCAATTTCAAACTGTGTCTATTTGTTGTTGTTCTTCTTCTTCAGTTGCTAAGTTGTGTCCCACTTGTTGTGACCACGTGAACTGCAGCACACCAGGCTTCCTGTCCTTCACTATCTCCCAGGGTTTGATTAAATTCATGTCCATGGAGTGAATAATGCGATCTAACTGGTTCACCCTCTACCACCCTCTTCTCCTTTTGCTTTCAGTCTTTCCCAGCATCAGAATCTTTTTCAGTGAGTTGGCTGTTTGCATCAGGTGGTCAAAATATTGGAACTTTAGCTTCAGCATCAGTCCTTCCAAAGAATATTCAGGATTGATGTCTATTTAGTAATAGCAATTCTGACTTCACAATTCACAATTGCCATATTCTTTCAAATCTTCCAAAGATCTCTGTTATTTAAGGATGGTAAGTTTTTCCACAGAGGAAAATAGGGGTTTCCCTGGTGGGTAAGGTGGTAAAGAATCTGCCTGTAAGATCTGACTCCCAAGTTTGATCCCTGAGTCAAGAAGATCGCCTGGAGGAAATGGCTCCAGTATTCTTGTCTGCATATTTCCAAGGACACAGGAGCCTGCCAGGCTACAGTCGGTGGAGTCTCAAAGAGCTGCAGAGTTTTTCCACAGGGAAAAATAAAGTAAGTCAAATTTGGTTTAATATCCCCCATGGGAAATGGTGTGACATCAGCAGTTTAACAGATAACAGAAAGCAAATGGTTTCAGAGGTAACTTGACCTAACCACTGATTTAATTTTAGCTGAATTAAACTATAAATAAAATCCACGTTTTTGTCTAAATTAGGAAAGGAAATGAATCAGGCAACTAAGATAAAGTTGGGTCTGAGAAAATTCAGGAAGCTAGAAACAAATCTATTTCCATTCTTATTGTTATCTGAAACAATAAGTTCCTTCCTACTTTGGATTTGTATCATTCTCAAAAAGAAAAATAAATAAATAAACACTCAGAACCCTTTTATATCAAAGGGTTTAAGATAAAAGCATAGCTCACTTAAGATTTTTATGATTATGTATTTATTTCCGGCCTGAAATCATCTTTTGAATGAGGAGTTTTGCTGGTAGAAAAACGGGCCCTTTGGCACTAGGAGAGGTAAGAACTCTAACTCCAACTTTGTCATGGACAGTCTGTGTGGTCTCATTGGCAGAGCCCATTCAGATCTGCTTACCTACCTCAGACAGGATTTACTTGTATTTGAAGACTGCTCAAGGGTGTAAAACCCTAATTAATGTGCTATTATTTTATAATTAACAGATTTTCTTTTCTTTCCAATTCTCTTTTTCTCAATAAAGCAATAATGCTCACAACCTGTGGAATCTATTTCTTTAGAAAATGTTTTATCATTAACCTATGGAGAAGAATATTTCTTCAAAACCGTTTTAACATATGATAAATCTCTTCAGAATCATTTTCTTTAATTTAATTTGACCTGACCCTTCTCTACAGTAATAACGTGTCTCTTAAAATAACAACGGCGCCAGAGAGATCCTTTCATAGGAGTAACCCCCAAAATAATTTCTATATCTTTACTAGCTGGCCTTCCTTTTGAACCTTGTGATGTCCTAAATGGTTCCTGTAGGAGATTATAAAAATAACATAGGTCCTAATGAGAAAACAGTCTCCCAAGCATTATTCAGAGATTGTCATCCCCTGGGTTGTGTTTGTATGTGATAGGGTTCTATTGTTTTATGTCATTATTCATGATCTCAAACTGTCTGTTCTAATTTCCAAGAAATGGTAAGCAAAAAATGAGGGTTTCAAATTCAGGAAGAAGCTTTTCCCCTTTCACTGAAAATGGAATTGTAGCTGGCAACATGGTTGATGAGATAAATGACACTTGTTTACTTGTGAATTTCTATAAATGCTGCTGAACATTCTTTGTTTCAAGGATGAAAAGGTACAATTTGGGCAAAGGTTAGTCAGAAGAAATTTTCCTAAAACAAATGAGAAACAGATGTGAAATGTTTCCTTGCTGGTTTTACAGTAAATCTGTCGTTTTTAACGTACCTTTAAAAAGACATGCATTTTAATATATATGTATAATTGAGTCTCTGAATAAAGTAAAATAAAGTTGCATTGTAGTATGAGAAATGAAACTGTATTTTTATTTTCTGATGCAGAAATTAAAGAGCATTTAGATTCTCTTAATAGTACTCTCTTAAATAGCAATTATTGCAGAAAAGTATATTTATATAATTTTGGCAGATACTATCAGACTGTGAAAAACACTGGGACAGTGCTAGTTAGCATTTTGTTTTTTGGAAAAATTTTAATGAATAAAACGTACTTCAGCTAGCATAGCTATTCAATTTTACAACATCTAAAGATTTGTTCTATTGGTATTTTTGGTTATTGCAGACTGGCTTGTTGTGTCAAAATCAAATTTAATTCCAGGCATAGCTTGGGGAAAACGATAATGAAAGCTTTGTATTGGGAACCATTGGTATGCAAAACTATTTGGTGGCTAGTAATGTTTTAAGCTGTCCTCAGTCTAATTTATCAAATTATTACATTACCTCCAGCATTCAGGACACTGGAAGTAAAGGCAGCACAGGCAAACACATCACCACCCATAGATAGGCATACGCCCATCCTGAAATGTGCATTATCCAGACTTGGAGAAGTCAAGATTTATTTTAAACAGTATTCAAATATTAGAACAATTTAGGATCTGGCATTGGCAGCCAGTCATTTCAGCAAAACTTGCACTCAATATTAAACCTATCTCAAATATTTCTGGTCATAATATTCAAAGAAAAGAAAAAAGTCACTACTTTGTATAGTTTTTATTTGTAATTTTATCTGAATACAGTGTAAAAAAATCAACAAAAAAATTCATCTCTACTATTTTTCTTGATTTCACATACATGTGTTAATATACAATATTTGCTTTCCCCTTTTTGACATTTCACTCTGTATGACAGGCTGTAGGACTGTCCATGTCTCTATAAATGACCCAATTGTATTCCTTTTTGTGGCTAAATTCCATTGTATATACTGTGCCACATCTTCTTTGTCCATTTGTAGGGCAGAAATAGAGACACAGACATAAGGAATAGACAAGGAATGGATGTGTAGAATGAGCAGGTGGAGTTTGTGGGAAGAACTGGGAGACTGGAATTGACATATATACATTTAATTCAGTTCAGTGGCTCAGCCATGGCTGACTCTCTTCGACCCTTTGGACTGCAGCACGCCATGCCTCCGGGTCCATCATCAACTCCCGGAGTACACCCGAACTCATGTCCATTTAGTCAATGATGCCATGCAACCGTCTCATCCTCTGTCGTCCGCTTCTCCTCCTGCCCTCAATCTTTCCCAGCCTCAGGGTCTTTTCCAATGAGTTAGCTCTATGCATCAGGTGGTCAAAGTATTGGAGTTTCAGCTTCAACATCAGTCCTTCCAATTAACACTCAGGACTGATCTCCTTTAGGAAGGACTGGCTGGATCTCCTTAAAGTCCAAGGGACTCTCAAGCATCTTCTCCAATAGATCACTAATGGGAACCTGCTGTACAGTGCAAGGAGCTCAGCTTGGTGCTCTGATGACGATGACTTGGATGGGTGGGATGGAGGGGTCTGAGAGGTAGGTCCAAGAAGGATGGGCTATATGTATACATATAACTGATTAACTTTGTTGTACAGTAGAAACTAATACAAACTTGTAAAGCAACTATACTCCAATCTTAAAAAATATCAAAAGAAAACTTGCTTGTATTCACTGAAAATTTAACTTCCCTTCTTGTGGATAAAATAGAAAACTCTTCTTGGGCTGCTTGAAGCTTATCTGGTCAGACTTTTCACTCTTGTAAACCTTCTCCAGTTTTCTACCTGGGCCCATATTCTTGACTCTGCACTCTTATTCTATTTTTCTGTACCTTTAGAAAGGTCCAACAAGACCCAGACCAAGTGTCATTTTCTTTCTGCAGACATTTCTGGCTTCCTCAAGTAGTAAGTACTGCTTTGCCAACATTTTACTTAACTTCTGGCTATTTTGTCCACTATACTGTGGGCTTTTCAAGAACTATGACTGTGACTTATTTAAAAGTATCAAAACACCTAGGGCACAAAATATCAATCATAAATATTTGTGGATTAATATATGAATCAAAGAATTNTTCTGTCTATTTTGTCCACTATACTGTGGGCTTTTCAAGAACTATGACTGTGACTTATTTAAAAGTATCAAAACACCTAGGGCACAAAATATCAATCATAAATATTTGTGGATTAATATATGAATCAAAGAATTATGAATATAATTCTCTCACCACCCCCCCAAAAATATGTGGCTTCTACCAGGGGGGATGTTTACATTTTCTATTCTGTATTACAGCCATAATATGTAAGAAGAAGATCCTTAGTAATGTTATTAAAACAATGTTTTAGTCATAATGCAGCCTGCAATCCATTAAAGCAACTGAAGATCTTTGAAAATAATGGAAAATACTGTGTAAACAAAATACAGCCCTACCCATGAACAGCTTCAATAGGTAGCTGCCATCCATTGCTCAGAGCAGTGTTGTTTTGAACAACTTTTGAAATTGGGAACTTTTGAAACAATGGTAACTATGGAGATCACTTTCTTTGTTAATCCTAATGGCATTGAAGTGTTTCTATACTGATATGTCATTTATGAAACAATAGGTCTGTAAGCTTACTTATGACACTGTCTTCCTACTTCTATTCCTAATTAGGACTTGGTGACTAATGATTCCTCAGTTTATATTAAGTCCAGGGATGGCAATTAAATTGTGTGAAACTAATGGTGGGCTGTTACATGAGACATGGCTGACATCCTGTCTCTTTTGTGTTTGCTTATCATAATGGAAATTCCCATCTAGTGATCACCCTTGTGACAATTCAGCTGCTGCTTCTACTAGTTTTCGAGAATGTTCCTGTCTTGCTCCTTGACCTTTGCTGCAGCTTTTTGGTCTCTTGTGTGGGCTCCTTGCAGTGCCTGGTGAGTCGGTGTTGTATCCTGGACTCAATGACAATTGTCCTCTGAGTCTTTCTTATTATTACTTTGTTCGCCAACTTAGGATTCTTAAAGTAGCTCACAAGAAAGGAACCATCCTTTTGCAACTTCTCATGCTAAAATGCCATTCCTCTTATATTTATCTGTCCATTTTGGTCGTCTCATATGGACAGTAGTATAAGGTTGTTCCTAAAAGTTCTCTGTAATCAGAAGTTAACAGTGAACTTAAAATGAGCCTGAGTTTCTCTTTCATCTCCCAGACTTAGCTGTCACTGTTCAGTTGCTAAGTTATGTTCAATTCTTTGCAAGCTCATGAACTGCAGCATGCTGGGCTCCCCTGTCCTTCACCATCTCATGGAGCTTGCTCAAACTCATGACTATTGAGTTGGTGATGCCATCCAACCATTTCATCCTCTGTTTTCCCCTTCTCCTTCTGCCTTCAGTCTTTCCCAGTATCAGGGTCTTTTCCAATGAGTTGGCTCTTTGTATCAGATGGTCAAATTATTGCAATTGCAGCTTCAGCATCAGTCTTTCCAATGAATATTCAGCATTGATTTCCCTTTACGACTGACTGATTTGTTTAAATTACTTTCCTATTTAGCTTCATGATCAACCCTAAATGAGTTTGACATTACCTAGGATTGAAATAAATATCTATCAACATTTATATTTGTGCCTGTGTGTTCTGCATACCAGAAGTATATCTACAAAGGAATGTTTAGATCTGTTTAATCTTGTGATAGAAGGTTGTAATGATGAGGATTATCAGAATATTTACATTTATAAACATAGCCAAAAACCTTTCAGCAGTGAAAGTACTTAATATAAATATATTATGGAAAATATTGCCAGAATTGTCTTAGAGTTTAATGAAACAAAATACTTATTTTATTTTAAATAAATGCTGTACATTGGGTCAATGTCTACCCTTTTGTCTTTCACATCACACATTCATCTATTTCTACCATCAAGATATTTAGACTTTCACTCCTGAGTGTAAAGACTGTCCAGGAGCCACTAGTGGATACATTTGGCAGATGCAGATACTTAAAACATGATATACTGGGAGACACAATTTCTATCTTGACTCTGCTTCCAACCTGGCTGGATGATCTGAGACAAGTTGCCCACCTCTTGTTATCTATATACTATCATCCTTAAAAGGTGAAATTAGGATTAAAAATCTTTAAGGCCACTTTGTTGTTTAGACACTAAGTTATATCCTACTCTTTTGTGACCCATGTACTATAGCCTGCCAATTCCTCTGTCCAAGGGATTTCCCAGGCAAGAATATTGGAGTGGGTTGCCATTTCATAAGGCCTCTTGCAAATTCTATATTTGTAAGATTTTTCATTTATTTTTGTTGGAGTAAGATAAAGCTTACACTCTTAACCATTTTAAAGTATGCAGTTCAGTAGTATTAAATATATATCCACACTGTAGTAAAACAAATTCCTAGAGATTTTTTATATCACAAATCTGAAAAGTTATACCCATTAAGCAATGACTTCCTTTCCCTCCTTGGTAACTACCATTGTATTAATAGGTTTTGTCTCTATGAACATATCTATGTTAGATACCTTATACAAGTAGGATTTAGTATTTGTCTATGTGTGGTTGTTTTTTGTCACTTATCATGAAGTTTCCAAGGTTTAACCATGTTTTAGTATCTGTCAAGATTTCCTTCCCTTTTAAGGGTCATTAATAGTTCATTAAATAAATATACCACATTTTCCTTATTCATTTGTCAATGGATGCATGTTGCTTGCATCTCTTTGCTATTGTGAACAGTGCTGTTACGAATATAGGTGTGCAGATATCTTCAAGACTTTGATTTCAATTTTTGGATATACACTCAGAAGTTGGATTGCTGGATGATATAAAAGCTTTATTTTTAATTTTTTGAGGAAACTCTATACTGTTTTTCATAGTTGTGACACTATTTTACAATCTCATATACAAACAGTGTATAATCCTCACCAGCACTAACTGTTTTTAAGTTTTTTTAAGATTAAAATTTAAATGTCTTAATAGCTGTCATGCTAATAGATGTGAGTGAGGTGATATTCTAATGTGATTTGCATTTTTCTCTTAGTGATTTTGAGCATCTTTTCATGTGCTTTTGGACACTTATATATTATACTTGGATAAATATTTTTTCAAGTCTTTGCCCATTCTTAAATTGGGTTATTTGAATTTTGTGAAGTCATAAGTTTCTTTTTATATTTGAAATATTAATTCCTTTTCAGATATATAATTTACAAATATTTTCTCTCATTTTAGAAACTACTTTTGTTAATTGTCATTTAATGCACAAAATTTTTATTTTTTTTTTACCTTTGATGTATGTAGTCCCTTTTGTATATATTTTCTTTTGTTGCCTGTACTTTTGATGTCATACCCAAGAAATCTCTGTCAAATCCAATTACGTGAAACAGGTCCCCTGTGTTTTCTATCCGGAATTTTAAATTTGTAATGCTTAAAACTTTGTCTATTTTTTTAATCAGAGAAGAATTTTCTCATTTATGGTTAATCATACAACTAAAGAGAATTATAATTTGAAGAAACCAATCAGTCCTAAAGGAAAATTAACTGATTATTCATTAGAAGGACTATTACTAAAGCTGAAGATCCAATACTTTGGCCACCTGATGCAAAGAGCCAACTCATTGGAAAAGACCCTGAAGCTGGGAAAGACTGAAGGTAATAGCAGAAGGGGGCAACAAAGGATGAGATGGTTAGATATCATCACCAATTAATAGACATGAATTTGAGCAAACTCTGGGAGATAGTGGAGCACAGAGGAGCCTGGTGCCTGACAGTGCATGGGGTCGCAAAGAGTTGGACATGACTTAGCAACTAAATAACAACAACAATATGACAAAGATTCAGTTCAGTTCAGTTCAGTTGCTCAGTTGTGTCCAACTCTTTGTGACCCAATGGACTGCACCTTACCAGGCTTCCCTGTCCATCACCAACTCCCAGAGCCTACTCAAACTCATGTCCATTGAGTCAGTGATGCCATCCAACCATCTCATCCTCTGTCATCCCCTTCTCCTCCTGCCTTCAATCTTTCCCAGCTTCAGGGTCTTTTCATATGAGTCAGTTCTTCACATCAGGTGGCCAATGGACTGGTTGGATCTGATTGCAGTCCAAGGGACTCTCAAGAGTCTTCTCCAACACCACACTTCAAAAGCATCAATTCTTCGGTGTTCAGCTTTCTTCACAGTCCAACTCTCACATCCATACATGACTACTGGAGAAACCATAGCTTTGACTAGATGGACTTTTGTTGGCAAAGTAATGTCTCTGCTTTTGAATATTCTGTCTAGATTGGTCATAACTTTTCTTCCAAGGAGCAAGCATCTTTTAATTTCATGGCTGCAGTCACCATCTGCAGTGATTTTGGAGTCCCAAAAAATAAAGTCTGTCACTGTTTCCTTTGTTTTCCCATCTATTTGCCATGAAGTGATGCGACCAGATGCCATGATCTTAGCTTTCTGAATGTTGAGTTTTAGGCCAACTTTTCCACTCTCTTCTTTAACTTTCATCAAGAGGCTCTTTAGTTTTTCTTTGATTTTTACCATAAGAGTGATGTCATTTGCATATTTAATATTTGAGCTTATTTATATTTCTCCCTGCAATCTTGATTGCAGCTTGTGCTTCATACAGCCTTGCATTTTACATGATGTACTCTGTATTGAAATTAAAATAGCAGGGTGGCAAAATATGACAAAGATTTAGAATTGTTTTATATTTTTGTCTTACTGTTCATGGTTGTAACAGACTAATCAATCCATTTTGCTGCACATGTAGTAAACTATTACTGGAAGTGTCAATAATTTATTTTAGAAATGGAAAATTGTTTCAGTTGAACTTTATATGTCATTAGCCTAAGTTGCTTCAGTTATGTCCAACACTGTGACCCTATGGACTGTAGCCCACCAGGCTCCTCTGTCCATGGGATTCTCCATGGGATCTCCAGAATGCTGGAGTGGGTTGCCCTTCAGGGCATTCTCCACGGGGTCTTCCTGACGCGGGGACTGAACCTGGATCTCTTACATCTCCTGCACTGACAGGTGGGTTCTTTACCACTAGAGCCACCCTACCTGGGAAGCCTTTATATGTTATTAGTTCGTCACATAAAATTTGAGTATTTTTATAAGAATTCTCTTGCATTTTTTCCTCTGTAATTCTTTCAAATGCTCCCACACCTCTATAAGTCAAGCCTTCCTACAAGGTCCAGATATATCCTGCTCTTGAAGTCTATTTCTTCATTCCATGTGGATCCCTTTTCTAAGTTGCTTTATATATATTTCTTTTTTATGTCTTAATTCTATGTATGCTAACTGCTTTAAGTGCAGTTTTATTTATAAATGAAAGGAAGTTGAATAAAGTAGAAATTGACTTCTGTGTGCTTGAAGGGAATCCATACTATTGTTCCCTGAAATTCCTTTCCATTAAACATAAGAATCAGAAACCAAGCTGTTTCTAGCAGCCTGAGTTTCCATCATGGCTGTGGTAGCAGCACTATGGATAGATTAAGGAAACAGTTTCAGGCAAAGGCAACAACAGCTTGCCCATCAGCTGTGATAAACTGTGGGTCCCATTCTAACTAAGGCCTTAGATGAATCAGAGCATCTCTTGTGGTAGGAGCAGTGACAGGTGCAAATCCAAGACCAGTGTAATTAAATATAGAGGAAATTGCACAAATTGTTAGCATGAGTTATCTCTGAATTATGAGTTTATACATGACTTTTCTTTTTTCAAGCATTCTATAATAAGCCTATAATGTTTTAATGGTCAGGAAAAAAGTTAATTAAATACATATAGAAGTAAAAGAATCATAATACCTGACAGAGTTTATGATAGAGAATTAAATCACATTTCTTTTTCTACACTGCAGAAATTTTTATTGATGAGTGATATGGAGGGGCAGGAGAAGGCAATGGCACCCCACTCCAGTACTCTTGCCTGGAAAATCCCATGCGTGGAGGAGCCAGGTAGGCTGCAGTCCATGGGGTTGCTAAGAGTTGGACATGACTGAGCAACTTCACTTTCACTTTTCACTTTCATGCATTGGAGAAGGAAATGGCAACCCACTCTAGTGTTCTTGCCTGGAGAATCCTAGGGATGGGGGCGCCTGGTGGGCTGCCATCTATGGGGTCGCACAGGGTTAGACACGACTTAAGCGACTAAGCAGCGGCAGCATGGAGGGGCATGTGTGTTTGTATATACATGTATGGGTGTATTGAAAGTGAAAAATGGAGTGTTTACACTGGAGATGGCTAAGATTTTAGTGATTGTTTTATGTTAGCAAGATCTCAGTCGCTTGAATTTCCTTTTGTGTCCTTAAACTGGTGAGTTGGGAATAACAAATTTAAATCTCTTGAATATCTTCATCTAGGTTGTAAATTCTATAAATGAAGATATTAATTATATTTATCTGTAAAATTTATTTTATGTTGGCATATACTTGATTTGCAATATAATATTGTATTAGTTTCAGATGTCTAGAAAAGTGATTTAGTTTATATTATTTTCCAGTTTCTTTTCCCACATAGGTTATCACAGGATATTGAGTAGAGTCCCTGTGCTATATAGTAGATTATTGTGATTATTTNATATACTTGATTTGCAATATAATATTGTATTAGTTTCAGATGTCTAAAAAAGTGATTTAGTTTATATTATTTTCCAGTTTCTTTTCCCACATAGGTTATCACAGGATATTGAGTAGAGTCCCTGTGCTATATAGTAGATTATTGTGATTATTTATTTTATATGTAGTACTGTGTATATGTTAATCCCAACAGTCTAAATTCTTCAAATTAAGTTAAGATTAATTCTTAATAATTTTAAACTCAGAGTCAGACACAACTTTGTGGCTAAAACAACAACCATCTAGTGTCTAAAGGAATGGGTTTATTTATTTTACAAGTAATTATTAAACAGCACTATATCACCTTGGGTTCAAACAAGGGAGAGCAAGTCACAGTTATTTGAACAGAGAGAGTTTAATACAAAGAATTATTAGCTATTACAGAGGATGAATATAATAAGAAACAAAGTATTAATAGTAATAACTGAAATAATTCTATAAAATATATAATTAGCAGATATAAGGGGTAGGGTGTGCTTTTTATGCCTTCCTAAAGTGAGATCATTTAACATGTTCATGAACGTGACTACCAAACAAGACCATTACTTTGCATAGAAAGATAAGAAACAAAAATATATCAACTTAAAATTATGCTTACTAACTAATCTATCAGTATTGAGTATGTTTGCACTTATCCAGGTGCCCAGCAGCTTAATGCTTAAACAGAATCCAGCACAGGTTTTCACTATGATACCAGTCCAACAGTGTTCAGGTTGCCATGGGGATCTGTATCAGGATTTCTTGGACTATTTTAAGTCTGGAAGAAAGTGGACTTTATGGGAGTAGATTGCTGACCTGAGATCCGTTGCCAACAAGCAGGACTGAATAAACCCATAAAGAAGATTCACTTATTGTTATTATTTTTTGGCATTGCTTTAAATAGTCTATCATTTATAAATATTTTAGACAGCTCTTTTTCTTCTTCACCCATGTCTAACCTTCTGTTTAGCAACTTATGTGTTTAGAAAGTGAAATGAGCTCTTTATAATGATACCTGAGTCCAACTAACCTACTTAGAGTTCAGNCCATGGGAATCTGTATCAGGATTTCTTGGACTATTTTTAAGTCTGGAAGCAAGTGGACTTTATGGGAGTAGATTGCTGACCTGAGATCCGTTGCAACAAGCAGGACTGAATAAACCCATAAGGAAGATTCACTTATTGTTATTATTTTTTGGCATTGCTTTAAATAGTCTATTATTTATAAATATTTTAGACAGCTCTTTTTCTTCTTCACCCATGTCTAACCTTCCGTTTAGCAACTTATGTGTTTAGAAAGTGAAATGAGCTCTTTATAATGATACCTGAGTCCAACTAACCTACTTAGAGTTCAGAAACAGATACTTTCCTTGAGTGTCCCTTGTTTTCATGGTAATACAGTTTTTCACACATGTTCAAAAAGATTTGTCCTTCTTTTTACTAGTGTGCAAGTATTAGTCACTCAGTCGTGTCTGACTCTTTTGAGATCCCATGNAGAAACAGATACTTTCCTTGAGTGTCCCTTGTTTTCATGGTAATACAGTTTTTCACACATGTTCAAAAAGATCTGTCCTTCTTTTTACTAGTGTGCAAGTATTAGTCACTCAGTCATGTCTGACTCTTTTGAGATCCCATGAACTGTAGCCCACCAGGCTCCTCTGCCCATTCTCCAGGCAAGAATACTGGAGAGGGTTGCCGTCTTACTAGTGTTGCTATTGTTTAGTCACCGAGAGTATCTGACTCTTCATGACCCATGGACTGTAGCACACCAGGCTTCCCTGTCCATTACCATCTCCTGGAGTTTACCCAAGTCAAGTGTGCAATCNGACATAGATTATCACTGCCTGTTAAAGAGATGATTAGCTAATGGAAATCTTTTCTAGATTCTACACATTCCACTATGTCTTAAATTTTAACTGTTAGTGCTTGGATAGCGATTGTTGTTTTCTCAAGGAAATATTTTTTATTGGCTAAAAGGCTATCTTGCCTGGAGAATCCCAGGGATGGGGGAGCCCGGTGGGCTGCCGTCTATGGGGTCACACAGAGTCAGACATGACTGAAGCGACTTAGCAGCAGCAGCAGCAAAGATAAGACTTGTGATTTTCACATTTCTGTCTTCCACAAACAATATATAATGGATTGAATTAAGATTTATANGCCCGGTGGGCTGCCGTCTATGGGGTCACACAGAGTCAGACATGACTGAAGCGACTTAGCAGCAGCAGCAGCAAAGATAAGACTTGTGATTTTCACATTTCTGTCTTCCACAAACAATATATAATGGATTGAATTAAGATTTATACAGCTCTTACCAAGCCCCCCTTTGGATATTGTTATCTTTATGTAAAGTATTAGTGCTGCAATGTAAACAGAGGCTGGACATATAATCACTGAGTCTTCTGGAAGCTGCATGCCTTAAGTACTTCTGGAATACCTAAATATTAAATATATGTATGTATATATATTATTTTACTTAGCTGGAGGGAAAATAACTAGCAAAAAAACAATAAAGAGTGGGAGACTGAAAACATGAATTCATAAATGTATTTATTTAACTTTGTATTAGACAAACTCCCCTAGGAGCAAATTACAGAAAATTCTGACCAAACTGGACTAACATTACTTTATGGGAAGTTATTATCTTACATATCATCACCCCCAGACACAGGGAGACTCCATCCATGGTAGTTGAAAAATCCAGCTTCTTTTCTGTCTAGTCCTCTTGGCATTTTCTCTTCTACATGTGGTATTTACATTTAGCATGATATCACTGTGGCTGCCACTGTTTCAAGCCTCAATTACAGACATTAAATAACCAGAAGAAGAAACAAGAATGTCTTTTCTTATGTGTGAGGAAACCTACCTAAATGATTCACCTTAACATATACTCATATATTATTGGTCAGAACAAGGTAAGAAAATCTGGCTACTTCACTGGCTTAGCCAAATCAGGAATCCACCTGCTCCTTTCCTTCACACTTGAAAGAAGCCTAATACATATAAACACATGGAATAGAACCTAGAAAAACTATGTGCCCAACTATAACCATGCTGAAGCTGAAACTCTAATACTTTGGTCACCTGATGTGAAGAACTGACCCATTGGAAAAGACCCTGATGCTGGGAAAGATTGAAGGCAGGAGGAGAAGGGGACGACAGAGGATAAGGTGGTTGGATGGCATCATTGACTCGATGGACATGAGATTGAGCAAGCTCCTGGAGTTGGTGATGGACAGGGAAGCCTGGTGTGCTGCAGTCCAGGGGGTCACAAAGAGTCAGACACGACTGAGTGACTGAGCTGAACAGATAACCATGGCCGTCATGGCCGTCTGGCTAAAGATTTCTCTAACCTCTCTAACAAGCTAAGTCTGATGATTGTGACTAAATTCATGTCAACTTGTGACAAAAGAAGTGGCATGAGTGATTTCTGGGAAATTTTCCTAAAGGGTATGTGATTGGCTCTTCTCCTGTTCTTTTCCTTCTTTCTGTTGGAGAATAGTGACATGATGGCTGGAGTTGGAGTACCATACTTAACCATGGGGTGAAAGTTGTGTGTTTGACTGTAAAGCAAAAAATAGATGTTTCCTACTCCCCTATTAAAGTACACTATCCATACAAGCTGTGGACAGACTCCACTTATGTCAGAGAAAAGTAAAATTCTGCATAATTTAGATCACATTATTTGGGACTTGCTTTTTTTTATTTCCAAACCTAACATTAATTAATATATGTAAATATATCATGTAGAAGCTAAGGTCATAAATGATCCACTTCTACATAGAGATAACAATNGGAAGAGTAAGTTACACCCATTTCACACTACTGATAAAAATGTTATACAGACTCCCAAAAAATGTAGTTGTAAAGTCCAAAGACAGAGCTAAGAAAATTCAGAGTTGCCTGCATCTGCCTGTCTTCTGTTTATCAAAATTTACGCATGAATTTCACTTGAAAGTCATTTATCTCTAGATAAAGCAATGGTCGAAGGATAAATGAAAATCAAGAATAATTTCATCATAAAGTGAATTAATTGCACAATCATAAACTGTTCATATTTGTAGTTTGGGACAAAACACTTTACTGCAAGTTAATATAATCAATGTGAGTTAGTTAGGCATGTACCTAAACAATGTTGTTCTGTTTTCACTCTTAACATCCCAGTGACAAATCTAAGTCAGTGTAGAAGATAATATATGCCTCTGATTGGTATAGGATAGAGCAGAAAAGGATTTAAGAGGAGTGGACAATTGTTTTAATTTAGAATAATCAAGGATAAAATTTGAATTAGGTTCTGAAGACTGAATAAACATAATAGAAACATGAAGAGAAAACAGCATGAAAATACATTGGAAGCAGAAAGAGAGAATACAGAAATATAATGAAGAATCATAGAGGAAGAGAAAGGAAGGGATAAGCAGAAAAAGAAGATTAAACAGTACTGTATGGAATTTAAAGAAATAAGAGAATCCAGAGAAAGGAGGGTTTTCTCTCTCTTAGAGAATTAAAGGAATACGAAGTAACTCTCAGATGATACATTACCATTATTTTGGATTGTGTAGACATAGATTATCACTGCCTGTTAAAGAGATGATTAGCTAATGGAAATCTTTTCTAGATTCTACACATTCCACTATGTCTTAAATTTTAACTGTTAGTGCTTGGATAGCGATTGTTGTTTTCTCAAGGAAATATTTTTTATTGGCTAAAAGGCTATCTTGCCTGGAGAATCCCAGGGATGGGGGAGCCCGGTGGGCTGCCGTCTATGGGGTCACACAGAGTCAGACATGACTGAAGCGACTTAGCAGCAGCAGCAGCAAAGATAAGACTTGTGATTTTCACATTTCTGTCTTCCACAAACAATATATAATGGATTGAATTAAGATTTATACAGCTCTTACCAAGCCCCCCTTTGGATATTGTTATCTTTATGTAAAGTATTAGTGCTGCAATGTAAACAGAGGCTGGACATATAATCACTGAGTCTTCTGGAAGCTGCATGCCTTAAGTACTTCTGGAATACCTAAATATTAAATATATGTATGTATATATATTATTTTACTTAGCTGGAGGGAAAATAACTAGCAAAAAAACAATAAAGAGTGGGAGACTGAAAACATGAATTCATAAATGTATTTATTTAACTTTGTATTAGACAAACTCCCCTAGGAGCAAATTACAGAAAATTCTGACCAAACTGGACTAACATTACTTTATGGGAAGTTATTATCTTACATATCATCACCCCCAGACACAGGGAGACTCCATCCATGGTAGTTGAAAAATCCAGCTTCTTTTCTGTCTAGTCCTCTTGGCATTTTCTCTTCTACATGTGGTATTTACATTTAGCATGATATCACTGTGGCTGCCACTGTTTCAAGCCTCAATTACAGACATTAAATAACCAGAAGAAGAAACAAGAATGTCTTTTCTTATGTGTGAGGAAACCTACCTAAATGATTCACCTTAACATATACTCATATATTATTGGTCAGAACAAGGTAAGAAAATCTGGCTACTTCACTGGCTTAGCCAAATCAGGAATCCACCTGCTCCTTTCCTTCACACTTGAAAGAAGCCTAATACATATAAACACATGGAATAGAACCTAGAAAAACTATGTGCCCAACTATAACCATGCTGAAGCTGAAACTCTAATACTTTGGTCACCTGATGTGAAGAACTGACCCATTGGAAAAGACCCTGATGCTGGGAAAGATTGAAGGCAGGAGGAGAAGGGGACGACAGAGGATAAGGTGGTTGGATGGCATCATTGACTCGATGGACATGAGATTGAGCAAGCTCCTGGAGTTGGTGATGGACAGGGAAGCCTGGTGTGCTGCAGTCCAGGGGGTCACAAAGAGTCAGACACGACTGAGTGACTGAGCTGAACAGATAACCATGGCCGTCATGGCCGTCTGGCTAAAGATTTCTCTAACCTCTCTAACAAGCTAAGTCTGATGATTGTGACTAAATTCATGTCAACTTGTGACAAAAGAAGTGGCATGAGTGATTTCTGGGAAATTTTCCTAAAGGGTATGTGATTGGCTCTTCTCCTGTTCTTTTCCTTCTTTCTGTTGGAGAATAGTGACATGATGGCTGGAGTTGGAGTACCATACTTAACCATGGGGTGAAAGTTGTGTGTTTGACTGTAAAGCAAAAAATAGATGTTTCCTACTCCCCTATTAAAGTACACTATCCATACAAGCTGTGGACAGACTCCACTTATGTCAGAGAAAAGTAAAATTCTGCATAATTTAGATCACATTATTTGGGACTTGCTTTTTTTTATTTCCAAACCTAACATTAATTAATATATGTAAATATATCATGTAGAAGCTAAGGTCATAAATGATCCACTTCTACATAGAGATAACAATCCTTAGTACCTCCTTGCAGCTCACAGCTGAAGACTTTATTCATTATATATACACCATTTATCACTTTATCTTATGAGAATACAGCATTATTAAATGATACTTATTTTGGACATTAGCAATGTAAAACGTTTCAAATTATCACTTTATAAGATCATATTAAAAAAGAAAGATCATATTTTAAAGTTGGAAAAAATAACTGCTCTTTCTTAAAAAAAATTTTTTTTTAATCTCAGTGGAGTTATGTAGCAAGCAATCTTTTACTTGATAATTGCAATTTTTTACTTGATAATTGTAATCTTAATGTGCTTTATCCCTGAATAGACTCAGTGTTGATTTGGTCATGGTTGCAAAATTTGCTTAATACTTAGAGAAAACTACATAGATATTTGTCTTTAAGTTAAATTGTAAGCTATTAAATGTTTTTTATAATAGTTTAATAACTATTGATGTTTATTCTATAAGCAGTGACAGAAACGTAGTAAGTTCTTATGCCTTAAAAATGTTCAAATTGGTTTAAAAACAAATTTTAATTATTTCTATACTTTTCTTAGAAATAAAACTCTGATTATGTGATAATGTATTTAAATATTGTGGTGATGGGCAATCACCACAATCACCCAGCACCTAGTATTATATATATGGATTTTATAACATGGGAATTATTTTTTCTTTGTAAAATATGGCACAAAATTTAAATTAATGTGCTGTGTCACTGTAAGAGTTTTCCAGAAATGGGGAAAGTATATCATGGTTTTCAAATGGAAGTCTAGTTGCATAAATACTATTAAATAATCACAAATCACTTGGGATTCATAGGGGTAAGTAAGAACACAACTAGGTTAGCCAGAGTTATCACATAATTTTTTTTTTTTTATCAGACAGTCCCAAGTACAGAACTTTTAATTAATTTAATCATTCTGATTATCAGTGTGACCTTCATATTTCTAGATTAAAATTCTTTAGTTCAAGGGGAAAGGAAGTGAATTATCATTTATTAAATATTATATGGCAGGCACTGTTGTGTGTAAAATTTTTAGAACATAATGCTTCCGTCCTGATCTTAACACTGTGCAAACTGGCATCCCCAGTTTGTATATGTAAGAAAGTCTACTTGGACATTTATGTTGATTATCCCAAGACTCCACAGAGAAAGGAGTGAACTTGACATCTACACTCAAGTTTGTTGGACTTCAGATTCTTTTCATTTTTGAACAAGGATTAACCATTGCCCTTTGAGTTCTACTTGTGCTCTTGTGACACCCTTCTGTGAGTCTCAGGAAACTGGTTTTTGTGAAAGTAAATTCTTTGGCCCCTTTTTCTTTGGCGCCTCATTGGGTTCGGCTAATGAGAGTTATCAGCAGGTGATTAGGGAAGTGACTTCAGGTCTTAATAGTTTACCAGAGATAATCTTGTTTTAGGATATGAAAAACTTCAGGAATAGGAGCAGACTGTGAAGGAAAGGAAATAATTAGAATACATTCATCCTAGTTTGTAATTTAATGAGTTATGTATTGTAGTATCCAGAGTTTTCAGGGAAATTCTGTCATTTAACACGTTGGTAAATGTATACTTATTACTGAAGGATATACACCTGAAAAAAAAAAAAACACTAATTCAAAAGGATACATGAATCCCAATGTTCACAGCAACACTATTTACCATTGCTAGCAGAGAAGCAACCTGTATATTCATCAACAGATGGATGAATAAAGAAGATTTGCTATATGTATGTAATGGAAAACTACTTGATGATAAAAATAAAATTTTGCCTTTTGCACCAAGATGAATGGACTTGGCAGGCATTATTCTAACTGAAATAAGTCATAAAGAGAAAGACAAATACTGTATGATATCAATGATATGTGGAATGTAAAAAATACAACAGACTAGTGAATAAACCAAAAAAGAAGCAGACTCCCAAATATTGAGGACAAACTAAAGGTTACCAGTAGGGAGAGGGAAGTGGGATATAAGATATAGGGGAAAAGAGACACAGGAATATAGGGAGAAGGGTTATTATATGAAATCACGTGTGTGAAAATTTTTAAAATTGTCAAGTACCATAGAATTTAAAGAATCATTAATTCATTATAGAAAAACAAGCAAAAAGCAAATGAACCAGCTCTCATGGGGCCTTTGGTTGTGTGGAAGCAGTAAAATAAATTTTTGTAAACACTATTAACTGATGACTTCCCTGGTGACTCAGATGGTAAAGTATCTGCCTACAATGCAGGAGACCCAGGTTCAATCCCTGGTTCAGAAAGATCTCCTGGAAAAGGAAATGGCAGTTCACTCCAGTATTCTTGCCTGGAAAATCCCATGGATGGAGGAGCCTGGTAGGCTACAGTCCATGGGGTCGCAAAGAGCTGGACACGACTGAGCAACTTCACTTTCACTTTCAGACACTATTAAATATGATTGCAAATTATGATAATGTTTTGAAGAAAAATTACAGATAAAACAAGCAATTAAAAAATAAAGGTTTGACTTACAAAAGATTGTCCAGGAATCACTCCTTAGAAACTACTACTCATTCTGACGTCACCGTGATCAGTAACATCAATTGAAAAAGGCAAAGGAAGAACAGTATTCAAGAGAGAGTCAGGAAACAACAGAGATGAAGGGAAACACTATAGGAGGTGCTGGGGTTAAAGACATAAATAAAGAAGAAATTGTGTAGATCTATTTTGCTGGGTGAGTTTGGGGATAATAGGAGTTTACTTTTATACAACAAAAGTTGGACACACAGAGCCAGAGTTTTAAAAGAGAGAGAGTCTGGCGAGCCAAATTACAAAGAATAATTGTATTGAGGAACAGATAAAAAACAAGCATGTATGTTCTAAATTTTAGTACCAAATCTTTGGCAAACAGTTTTAAAGTTTTCAAGAAGCCTAATGTTTATTCCTCCAGTATTCCCAGAGTAAAGCCATAAAGAAAGAGAAACATACTGAACCTGAAAAGTCGGGTCAGCAATAGAATCAATATTGTTAAATCGCTATTCCCTCATATAAGATGAGCTATAATACATCCGATAGATCAGATAACTTGGTCTCTTTGATCCTATCATGCTTTCCAAAGCCAAACCTGCATGATGCCATGTAACTGTTTAGTCTAGGTTCAGAAGTGTTTGGCACTTCTCTACACAGTAGCAAACTAAATACATTTGAGGAAATAAACAATAGCCTGGGTGGCCCCATCTGCATGTTCAAACTGGAATTAATATCCCTAGAGTTCTCTGAAGCCCTGACTTTAATAACATAAACAAACAAGGGAAGATATCAGTGGTTGTAACCAATGAAACATAAAATTTACCAAAGAAAGTTAAGCTGCTTCAGTGAATATGCAATGAAAACAAACACATGAAAGTGAGGAAAAGCAGCCAAATTAATGTCTTCTTATAATGGTTTATCACCAGATACAGTAAACATGCAGTCACAGACATACAGATATGCACATGCACGCATATATACCTACAAATAGTGTTTTAAGCTGAAACTTGGAAGTGTCCTTGGTGTGGCCCCATTAAGGAGAAGAGAATCAAGTAGAGTGGGAGATGGGACTTTAGAATTAGGTTGGTGTGTGGATTGGGCTAAGACCTGAGGAAACAGATCCTGATGGATGTTATGAAAGCTTAGTAAGATCTCCTGGAGAAAGATCTTCTGAACTGGAAACCCACTTCAAGATTCTTGCCTGGAAAATTTCATGGACAGATGAGCCTGGTGGGTTAAAGTCCATGGGGTTGCAAAGAGTCAGACATGAACGAGCAAAAATGTAGGCACATTACTAGCGATCTTGGTAGGCAGGAAGAAGGTCCAGTTAAAGGGAAGTCTTTTCAAACAGAGACATCTAAAATTTGGGTTTCCACACAGGCAGACCATAACAGGAATGATTCTTATATCAGGTAGTGAATGTTAACCCCCAGATGGAAATTTACGATTAGAACTTTAGTACTACGAGGGAAGCAGAAAGAACAAGATGCTTTGATTCAGGCTTAAAAGTATACAACAGAAGACCAGACACTAGAAATGAGATATGAGGTGTAGCTCTCATCTCTGGAAAAGGCATTAGTGTAAGTATTAGGATACAGTAAAAAGTTAAGGTAACAGGATTGCTGACAATAGAGGGTAAATTCACGATTTTCATTTTCCCCCTGAATGACTATAGCGTTCATCTCAAGGAGGACAGAGAACCAAGGCTATCAGTGAGAGTTTCAGTGTTCAGCTGTGGAGAAAGAGTTCTGCAGTGATTGGGTATCAAAAATGGTTCTGACTGGTAGTTTATATTACAGTGACCAGAAACTAAAATGAAAGATGAAGGTCACTTTATCTTTTAATCAACCTTCATAGACAGATAAACAAGGACTACAGATGCATATGTAGATATATACATATATACATGTGTGTGTATGTTCCTTTATATATTAAGCTCTTTCATTAAATGCAAATCACTTATCATAGTCTCTCAGATATTAACTGATATCTTTATGTAACTAATATTCAAATATCTTAAACACGAATTTTCCATAGTCATGAGTTGTGTTCTTTTTGACTCCACCACTGATGCCAGGATGCTTTTGAAACTGACATAAAGTGAAACTCTCAGTCAATGTCACTAGGTTGTGAGAGAGTCTTTAAATGGGGTGAGCCTATGAACATTACACAGGTAAAAGAAAAAAGACTTCATCATGGCCTTGACCTAGACTTACATTCTGAATAGTTTGAATTTATGTTTCCTCACCTTCACTTTTTACTTCACCTTATTTAGGGATTGCTCAGATGGTAAAGAGTCTGCCTGTAAAGTGGGAGGCCCAAGTTTGATCCCCGGGCTTGGAAGATCCCCTGGAGAAGGAAATGGCAGCCCACTCCCGTATTCTTGCCTGGAAAATTCCATGGGCAGAGGAGCCCGGCAGGCTACACAGCCTCTGGGGCCTCACAGTTGGACACGACTGAGCGACTGAGTGCATCTAGCACACACACGATTTAGTGGCTGAGCCATCAAAGGAAGGCTGGAAACAAGCGATGATGCTCACTAGTCCATAAGCTTTCCCCTAGTCCAACATTTGTATTTCTGTCTTCCAACTGAATGGAAGAAGTGCAAGGATATAAAGGACAAGAGGAAACTTAATGCCTAAATGATCACTTGGAAAGAAGACTTTCAGGAGAGTTGTTGAATCTCAAAGATAAAATCTGTGTTGGATGACTCTGTGAAGAAGAAATAGTCTTTTATCTTGTAAAATCAACAAATTATCAGGGTTTCTCAGCCTGCTCTTACCTCTAAAAGTCAAATTTTATTATCATCTAAACCTAAGTAGACAAAAGATTTTAAAACTTGTTTTAAAAACTCTAATAACACCAGAGGATGTAAAAGCTAGCAAGTCTTACAGTCCTTTTGTGGTCTGTATTTAAATGTCTAACAACTGAACTTTTGTAGAAAACACCAGCAAAATATTACAAGTGATTAAAAACTAAACTCTTTATTAAATCTTAAATTATCAGTGAGTCTACTGTCTGTACATTTTGTTAACGGGAACAAATCCATCCCTTTGTATTTGAATGGCTTTTAAATAAAAGTTATGTGCTATAATACAGGGAGTCACTGGTTACAGCAAATTAAGTAACTATACAATTCTAAGTGACCAAGTAAACAATATTTTTAAAGTTACAAATTCAAAAAAAAATACACGTGCACAGACTTGCTAATTAATACAATGTCAAAAGAAGAGTGACAGTGAAAGGAAAAGTTTGCTACACATGAAAGACAAAGAATTCATATCATCAATAAAGAATTTCTATAAATCACTGAGGCACAAGTCATAAATAGATAATTAAGCAAAGGTTGTTTATTACAGTCAATGAAAAGCAAAAGACCTCAAACAAATGAAAACATAAAATTTTAAAGGTAGTCAAAGAATTAAGTGTTGAGACTAACTTCAATGAGTCATGTACCTTTTAAAAAAAATTCTAATATTTTTCCCTCAGCATTCTTGGTGCCAGAGTGCCATCTTTTTGAACACAATGGCACCAGTATGCAATAATGTATGATGATAAACCCTTATTGGCAGAAATGGAAACATCCCTGATGTACAACAGTGGGGCAGAGATTGAGTAAATGATGATGTATCTCTATTCCTTCTCAGCAAATAGGTTCATCAATACCATTTTTCTAGATTCCATATTTACATATTAATGTAATGTATATGTGCATTAATAGACTATATTTGTTTTTCTGACTTACTTTACTCTTTATGGAGACAAAGATGCAGAGAATGGACTTGTGGACACAGTGTGGGTGGGAGGAAGTGGGGTGAATGGAGAAGGTAGCATCAGCACATGTACACTATTAGGTGTGAGATGGATACTTGGCGAGACGTTGCTGTGTAGCACAGGGAACTCAGTCTGGGGCTCTGTGANAAAAAAAAAAACACTAATTCAAAAGGATACATGAATCCCAATGTTCACAGCAACACTATTTACCATTGCTAGCAGAGAAGCAACCTGTATATTCATCAACAGATGGATGAATAAAGAAGATTTGCTATATGTATGTAATGGAAAACTACTTGATGATAAAAATAAAATTTTGCCTTTTGCACCAAGATGAATGGACTTGGCAGGCATTATTCTAACTGAAATAAGTCATAAAGAGAAAGACAAATACTGTATGATATCACTGATATGTGGAATGTAAAAAATACAACAGACTAGTGAATAAACCAAAAAAGAAGCAGACTCCCAAATATTGAGGACAAACTAAAGGTTACCAGTAGGGAGAGGGAAGTGGGATATAAGATATAGGGGAAAAGAGACACAGGGATATAGGGAGAAGGGTTATTATATGAAATCACGTGTGTGAAAATTTTTTAAATTGTCAAGTACCATAGAATTTAAAGAATCATTAATTCATTATAGAAAAACAAGCAAAAAGCAAATGAACCAGCTCTCATGGGGCCTTTGGTTGTGTGGAAGCAGTAAAATAAATTTTTGTAAACACTATTAACTGATGACTTCCCTGGTGACTCAGATGGTAAAGTGTCTGCCTACAATGCAGGAGACCCAGGTTCAGTCCCTGGTTCAGAAAGATCTCCTGGAAAAGGAAATGGCAGTTCACTCCAGTATTCTTGCCTGGAAAATCCCATGGATGGAGGAGCCTGGTAGGCTACAGTCCATGGGGTCGCAAAGAGCTGGACACGACTGAGCAACTTCACTTTCACTTTCAGACACTATTAAATATGATTGCAAATTATGATAATGTTTTGAAGAAAAATTACAGATAAAACAAGCAATTAAAAAATAAAGGTTTGACTTACAAAAGATTGTCCAGGAATCACTCCTTAGAAACTACTACTCATTCTGACGTCACCGTGATCAGTAACATCAATTGAAAAAGGCAAAGGAAGAACAGTATTCAAGAGAGAGTCAGGAAACAACAGAGATGAAGGGAAACACTATAGGAGGTGCTGGGGTTAAAGACATAAATAAAGAAGAAATTGTGTAGATCTATTTTGCTGGGTGAGTTTGGGGATAATAGGAGTTTACTTTTATACAACAAAAGTTGGACACACAGAGCCAGAGTTTTAAAAGAGAGAGAGTCTGGCGAGCCAAATTACAAAGAATAATTGTATTGAGGAACAGATAAAAAACAAGCATGTATGTTCTAAATTTTAGTACCAAATCTTTGGCAAACAGTTTTCAAGTTTTCAAGAAGCCTAATGTTTATTCCTCCAGTATTCCCAGAGTAAAGCCATAAAGAAAGAGAAACATACTGAACCTGAAAAGTCGGGTCAGCAATAGAATCAATATTGTTAAATCGCTATTCCCTCATATAAGATGAGCTATAATACATCCAATAGATCAGATAACTTGGTCTCTTTGATCCTATCATGCTTTCCAAAGCCAAACCTGCATGATGCCATGTAACTGTTTAGTCTAGGTTCAGAAGTGTTTGGCACTTCTCTACACAGTAGCAAACTAAATACATTTGAGGAAATAAACAATAGCCTGGGTGGCCCCATCTGCATGTTCAAACTGGAATTAATATCCCTAGAGTTCTCTGAAGCCCTGACTTTAATAACATAAACAAACAAGGGAAGATATCAGTGGTTGTAACCAATGAAACATAAAATTTACCAAAGAAAGTTAAGCTGCTTCAGTGAATATGCAATGAAAACAAACACATGAAAGTGAGGAAAAGCAGCCAAATTAATGTCTTCTTATAATGGTTTATCACCAGATACAGTAAACATGCAGTCACAGACATACAGATATGCACATGCACGCATATATACCTACAAATAGTGTTTTAAGCTGAAACTTGGAAGTGTCCTTGGTGTGGCCCCATTAAGGAGAAGAGAATCAAGTAGAGTGGGAGATGGGACTTTAGAATTAGGTTGGTGTGTGGATTGGGCTAAGACCTGAGGAAACAGATCCTGATGGATGTTATGAAAGCTTAGTAAGATCTCCTGGAGAAAGATCTTCTGAACTGGAAACCCACTTCAAGATTCTTGCCTGGAAAATTTCATGGACAGATGAGCCTGGTGGGTTAAAGTCCATGGGGTTGCAAAGAGTCAGACATGAACGAGCAAAAATGTAGGCACATTACTAGCGATCTTGGTAGGCAGGAAGAAGGTCCAGTTAAAGGGAAGTCTTTTCAAACAGAGACATCTAAAATTTGGGTTTCCACACAGGCAGACCATAACAGGAATGATTCTTATATCAGGTAGTGAATGTTAACCCCCAGATGGAAATTTACGATTAGAACTTTAGTACTACGAGGGAAGCAGAAAGAACAAGATGCTTTGATTCAGGCTTAAAAGTATACAACAGAAGACCAGACACTAGAAATGAGATATGAGGTGTAGCTCTCATCTCTGGAAAAGGCATTAGTGTAAGTATTAGGATACAGTAAAAAGTTAAGGTAACAGGATTGCTGACAATAGAGGGTAAATTCACGATTTTCATTTTCCCCCTGAATGACTATAGCGTTCATCTCAAGGAGGACAGAGAACCAAGGCTATCAGTGAGAGTTTCAGTGTTCAGCTGTGGAGAAAGAGTTCTGCAGTGATTGGGTATCAAAAATGGTTCTGACTGGTAGTTTATATTACAGTGACCAGAAACTAAAATGAAAGATGAAGGTCACTTTATCTTTTAATCAACCTTCATAGACAGATAAACAAGGACTACAGATGCATATGTAGATATATACATATATACATGTGTGTGTATGTTCCTTTATATATTAAGCTCTTTCATTAAATGCAAATCACTTATCATAGTCTCTCAGATATTAACTGATATCTTTATGTAACTAATATTCAAATATCTTAAACACGAATTTTCCATAGTCATGAGTTGTGTTCTTTTTGACTCCACCACTGATGCCAGGATGCTTTTGAAACTGACATAAAGTGAAACTCTCAGTCAATGTCACTAGGTTGTGAGAGAGTCTTTAAATGGGGTGAGCCTATGAACATTACACAGGTAAAAGAAAAAAGACTTCATCATGGCCTTGACCTAGACTTACATTCTGAATAGTTTGAATTTATGTTTCCTCACCTTCACTTTTTACTTCACCTTATTTAGGGATTGCTCAGATGGTAAAGAGTCTGCCTGTAAAGTGGGAGGCCCAAGTTTGATCCCCGGGCTTGGAAGATCCCCTGGAGAAGGAAATGGCAGCCCACTCCCGTATTCTTGCCTGGAAAATTCCATGGGCAGAGGAGCCCGGCAGGCTACACAGCCTCTGGGGCCTCACAGTTGGACACGACTGAGCGACTGAGTGCATCTAGCACACACACGATTTAGTGGCTGAGCCATCAAAGGAAGGCTGGAAACAAGCGATGATGCTCACTAGTCCATAAGCTTTCCCCTAGTCCAACATTTGTATTTCTGTCTTCCAACTGAATGGAAGAAGTGCAAGGATATAAAGGACAAGAGGAAACTTAATGCCTAAATGATCACTTGGAAAGAAGACTTTCAGGAGAGTTGTTGAATCTCAAAGATAAAATCTGTGTTGGATGACTCTGTGAAGAAGAAATAGTCTTTTATCTTGTAAAATCAACAAATTATCAGGGTTTCTCAGCCTGCTCTTACCTCTAAAAGTCAAATTTTATTATCATCTAAACCTAAGTAGACAAAAGATTTTAAAACTTGTTTTAAAAACTCTAATAACACCAGAGGATGTAAAAGCTAGCAAGTCTTACAGTCCTTTTGTGGTCTGTATTTAAATGTCTAACAACTGAACTTTTGTAGAAAACACCAGCAAAATATAACAAGTGATTAAAAACTAAACTCTTTATTAAATCTTAAATTATCAGTGAGTCTACTGTCTGTACATTTTGTTAACGGGAACAAATCCATCCCTTTGTATTTGAATGGCTTTTAAATAAAAGTTATGTGCTATAATACAGGGAGTCACTGGTTACAGCAAATTAAGTAACTATACAATTCTAAGTGACCAAGTAAACAATATTTTTAAAGTTACAAATTCAAAAAAAAATACACGTGCACAGACTTGCTAATTAATACAATGTCAAAAGAAGAGTGACAGTGAAAGGAAAAGTTTGCTACACATGAAAGACAAAGAATTCATATCATCAATAAAGAATTTCTATAAATCACTGAGGCACAAGTCATAAATAGATAATTAAGCAAAGGTTGTTTATTACAGTCAATGAAAAGCAAAAGACCTCAAACAAATGAAAACATAAAATTTTAAAGGTAGTCAAAGAATTAAGTGTTGAGACTAACTTCAATGAGTCATGTACCTTTTAAAAAAAATTCTAATATTTTTCCCTCAGCATTCTTGGTGCCAGAGTGCCATCTTTTTGAACACAATGGCACCAGTATGCAATAATGTATGATGATAAACCCTTATTGGCAGAAATGGAAACATCCCTGATGTACAACAGTGGGGCAGAGATTGAGTAAATGATGATGTATCTCTATTCCTTCTCAGCAAATAGGTTCATCAATACCATTTTTCTAGATTCCATATTTACATATTAATGTAATGTATATGTGCATTAATAGACTATATTTGTTTTTCTGACTTACTTTACTCTTTATGGAGACAAAGATGCAGAGAATGGACTTGTGGACACAGTGTGGGTGGGAGAAAGTGGGGTGAATGGAGAAGGTAGCATCAGCACATGTACACTATTAGGTGTGAGATGGATACTTGGCGAGACGTTGCTGTGTAGCACAGGGAACTCAGTCTGGGGCTCTGTGATGACCTGGAGGGAAGGGATGGGAGAAGGGAAGGAGGGGATATATGGATAATTATGGATCATTCTGTGTGTTGTCGCATGGCAGAAACCAACACAACATTGTAAAAATTAAAAATACAAACAAAAATTGTGATGTCTCTTCCTGATGTGATATTGTGTAACTTAAACAAAAAGAATGCACTCTCAATACATATCATGGAGGCATGTTGATCATTTATGTGTGTGTGTGAAGTCGCTCAGTCGTGTCTGACTCTTGATGACCCCGTGGACTGTAGCCCACCAGGCTCTTCGGTCCATGGGATTCTCCAGGCAAGAATACTGGAGTGGGTTGCCATTTCCTTCTCCAGGGGATCTTCCCGACCCAGGGATCGAACCCAGGTCTCCTGCATCCGAGGCAGACGCTTTAACCTCTGAGCCATCAGGGAAGCTCCTGTTGATGAACAAGTAAACAAAAACGAACATACAAAGGCAAGTGTGAAATGGAATAGTCTTTTTTGTAAAACATAACATTAAGAAAAAACTTACAGGTGTATGCAAATAGTTACACATTCACCCTAGAGTCATTCAGGGCCTTGTGTTTTAGACAATATTAGAATACATTAGTGAAACAAAAGACTAAAACAAAAGCCCTCAGTGTGGAAAACTTACATTTTAATAGGGAGAGACAGACAATAACAATAAAAATAATGAAAGTAAAATGTGAGGTATGTTAAAAATCTTTATGTGTTGTGAAAGGACAGAGTGGCATGAAGGGGCGATAGGTAGTGTGCAGGGCAGGAGCATTGCTATTTTGAATGCAGTGATGAGTGTTTGTTTTAGGTATGAGTTTCTTACTGGGATGGGTCCTGGCNACAGTTTTCAAGTTTTCAAGAAGCCTAATGTTTATTCCTCCAGTATTCCCAGAGTAAAGCCATAAAGAAAGAGAAACATACTGAACCTGAAAAGTCGGGTCAGCAATAGAATCAATATTGTTAAATCGCTATTCCCTCATATAAGATGAGCTATAATACATCCAATAGATCAGATAACTTGGTCTCTTTGATCCTATCATGCTTTCCAAAGCCAAACCTGCATGATGCCATGTAACTGTTTAGTCTAGGTTCAGAAGTGTTTGGCACTTCTCTACACAGTAGCAAACTAAATACGTTTGAGGAAATAAACAATAGCCTGGGTGGCCCCATCTGCATGTTCAAACTGGAATTAATATCCCTAGAGTTCTCTGAAGCCCTGACTTTAATAACATAAACAAACAAGGGAAGATATCAGTGGTTGTAACCAATGAAACATAAAATTTACCAAAGAAAGTTAAGCTGCTTCAGTGAATATGCAATGAAAACAAACACATGAAAGTGAGGAAAAGCAGCCAAATTAATGTCTTCTTATAATGGTTTATCACCAGATACAGTAAACATGCAGTCACAGACATACAGATATGCACATGCACGCATATATACCTACAAATAGTGTTTTAAGCTGAAACTTGGAAGTGTCCTTGGTGTGGCCCCATTAAGGAGAAGAGAATCAAGTAGAGTGGGAGATGGGACTTTAGAATTAGGTTGGTGTGTGGATTGGGCTAAGACCTGAGGAAACAGATCCTGATGGATGTTATGAAAGCTTAGTAAGATCTCCTGGAGAAAGATCTTCTGAACTGGAAACCCACTTCAAGATTCTTGCCTGGAAAATTTCATGGACAGATGAGCCTGGTGGGTTAAAGTCCATGGGGTTGCAAAGAGTCAGACATGAATGAGCAAAAATGTAGGCACATTACTAGCGATCTTGGTAGGCAGGAAGAAGGTCCAGTTAAAGGGAAGTCTTTTCAAACAGAGACATCTAAAATTTGGGTTTCCACACAGGCAGACCATAACAGGAATGATTCTTATATCAGGTAGTGAATGTTAACCCCCAGATGGAAATTTACGATTAGAACTTTAGTACTACGAGGGAAGCAGAAAGAACAAGATGCTTTGATTCAGGCTTAAAAGTATACAACAGAAGACCAGACACTAGAAATGAGATATGAGGTGTAGCTCTCATCTCTGGAAAAGGCATTAGTGTAAGTATTAGGATACAGTAAAAAGTTAAGGTAACAGGATTGCTGACAATAGAGGGTAAATTCACGATTTTCATTTTCCCCCTGAATGACTATAGCGTTCATCTCAAGGAGGACAGAGAACCAAGGCTATCAGTGAGAGTTTCAGTGTTCAGCTGTGGAGAAAGAGTTCTGCAGTGATTGGGTATCAAAAATGGTTCTGACTGGTAGTTTATATTACAGTGACCAGAAACTAAAATGAAAGATGAAGGTCACTTTATCTTTTAATCAACCTTCATAGACAGATAAACAAGGACTACAGATGCATATGTAGATATATACATATATACATGTGTGTGTATGTTCCTTTATATATTAAGCTCTTTCATTAAATGCAAATCACTTATCATAGTCTCTCAGATATTAACTGATATCTTTATGTAACTAATATTCAAATATCTTAAACACGAATTTTCCATAGTCATGAGTTGTGTTCTTTTTGACTCCACCACTGATGCCAGGATGCTTTTGAAACTGACATAAAGTGAAACTCTCAGTCAATGTCACTAGGTTGTGAGAGAGTCTTTAAATGGGGTGAGCCTATGAACATTACACAGGTAAAAGAAAAAAGACTTCATCATGGCCTTGACCTAGACTTACATTCTGAATAGTTTGAATTTATGTTTCCTCACCTTCACTTTTTACTTCACCTTATTTAGGGATTGCTCAGATGGTAAAGAGTCTGCCTGTAAAGTGGGAGGCCCAAGTTTGATCCCCGGGCTTGGAAGATCCCCTGGAGAAGGAAATGGCAGCCCACTCCCGTATTCTTGCCTGGAAAATTCCATGGGCAGAGGAGCCCGGCAGGCTACACAGCCTCTGGGGCCTCACAGTTGGACACGACTGAGCGACTGAGTGCATCTAGCACACACACGATTTAGTGGCTGAGCCATCAAAGGAAGGCTGGAAACAAGCGATGATGCTCACTAGTCCATAAGCTTTCCCCTAGTCCAACATTTGTATTTCTGTCTTCCAACTGAATGGAAGAAGTGCAAGGATATAAAGGACAAGAGGAAACTTAATGCCTAAATGATCACTTGGAAAGAAGACTTTCAGGAGAGTTGTTGAATCTCAAAGATAAAATCTGTGTTGGATGACTCTGTGAAGAAGAAATAGTCTTTTATCTTGTAAAATCAACAAATTATCAGGGTTTCTCAGCCTGCTCTTACCTCTAAAAGTCAAATTTTATTATCATCTAAACCTAAGTAGACAAAAGATTTTAAAACTTGTTTTAAAAACTCTAATAACACCAGAGGATGTAAAAGCTAGCAAGTCTTACAGTCCTTTTGTGGTCTGTATTTAAATGTCTAACAACTGAACTTTTGTAGAAAACACCAGCAAAATATTACAAGTGATTAAAAACTAAACTCTTTATTAAATCTTAAATTATCAGTGAGTCTACTGTCTGTACATTTTGTTAACGGGAACAAATCCATCCCTTTGTATTTGAATGGCTTTTAAATAAAAGTTATGTGTTATAATACAGGGAGTCACTGGTTACAGCAAATTAAGTAACTATACAATTCTAAGTGACCAAGTAAACAATATTTTTAAAGTTACAAATTCAAAAAAAAATACACGTGCACAGACTTGCTAATTAATACAATGTCAAAAGAAGAGTGACAGTGAAAGGAAAAGTTTGCTACACATGAAAGACAAAGAATTCATATCATCAATAAAGAATTTCTATAAATCACTGAGGCACAAGTCATAAATAGATAATTAAGCAAAGGTTGTTTATTACAGTCAATGAAAAGCAAAAGACCTCAAACAAATGAAAACATAAAATTTTAAAGGTAGTCAAAGAATTAAGTGTTGAGACTAACTTCAATGAGTCATGTACTTTTTAAAAAAAATTCTAATATTTTTCCCTCAGCATTCTTGGTGCCAGAGTGCCATCTTTTTGAACACAATGGCACCAGTATGCAATAATGTATGATGATAAACCCTTATTGGCAGAAATGGAAACATCCCTGATGTACAACAGTGGGGCAGAAATTGAGTAAATGATGATGTATCTCTATTCCTTCTCAGCAAATAGGTTCATCAATACCATTTTTCTAGATTCCATATTTACATATTAATGTAATGTATATGTGCATTAATAGACTATATTTGTTTTTCTGACTTACTTTACTCTTTATGGAGACAAAGATGCAGAGAATGGACTTGTGGACACAGTGTGGGTGGGAGAAAGTGGGGTGAATGGAGAAGGTAGCATCAGCACATGTACACTATTAGGTGTGAGATGGATACTTGGCGAGACGTTGCTGTGTAGCACAGGGAACTCAGTCTGGGGCTCTGTGATGACCTGGAGGGAGGGGATGGGAGAAGGGAAGGAGGGGATATATGGATAATTATGGATCATTCTGTGTGTTGTCGCATGGCAGAAACCAACACAACATTGTAAAAATTAAAAATACAAACAAAAATTGTGATGTCTCTTCCTGATGTGATATTGTGTAACTTAAACAAAAAGAATGCACTCTCAATACATATCATGGAGGCATGTTGATCATTTATGTGTGTGTGTGAAGTCGCTCAGTCGTGTCTGACTCTTGATGACCCCGTGGACTGTAGCCCACCAGGCTCTTCGGTCCATGGGATTCTCCAGGCAAGAATACTGGAGTGGGTTGCCATTTCCTTCTCCAGGGGATCTTCCCGACCCAGGGATCGAACCCAGGTCTCCTGCATCCGAGGCAGACGCTTTAACCTCTGAGCCACCAGGGAAGCTCCTGTTGATGAACAAGTAAACAAAAACGAACATACAAAGGCAAGTGTGAAATGGAATAGTCTTTTTTGTAAAACATAACATTAAGAAAAAACTTACAGGTGTATGCAAATAGTTACACATTCACCCTAGAGTCATTCAGGGCCTTGTGTTTTAGACAATATTAGAATACATTAGTGAAACAAAAGACTAAAACAAAAGCCCTCAGTGTGGAAAACTTACATTTTAATAGGGAGAGACAGACAATAACAATAAAAATAATGAAAGTAAAATGTGAGGTATGTTAAAAATCTTTATGTGTTGTGAAAGGACAGAGTGGCATGAAGGGGCGATAGGTAGTGCTCCAGGGCAGGAGCATTGCTATTTTGAATGCAGTGATGAGTGTTTGTTTTAGGTATGAGTTTCTTACTGGGATGGGTCCTGGCAAATTTTAAGACATGAGAATTAGGCAATGAAAAGTCAGATCAATAAAAATACAAAAGTCTGCTATAAACACAGTTTACTTAAGATTAATATTGTGGATCCTTCCTTAGTAAAGAAGAAATGAATGACTTTTTCAAGAAATTGCTTGCTTGAAAGCCCATAAAGCTGCTGCAGACTGTCAGAAACAGTAAGCTAAAAATATAGCAAAAATAGCTAGAATCTGTAAATTTTATTTTTAGAAATATGGAAAAAGGGATAAAAATTAAAATTTAAAAAATAATATTCCAAATAATTCCTCTTACTTCTATGTCAGTAAGAGGAAAGAGAAAAGATACAATTTTATCCCAAATACTTTGATAGAAAATACAGTATGATTTTAGATAATGACAGTCATCTATTCCTATTTAAATAAAAGAATGCACTAAAATTACTAAATGTAAGCAGACAAATCAAATTTCAGAAAAATGAAATGAAGCAGACACTTTGAAAAGCCAGTGAAGCATAATGTAAAAAATAAATAGGTTAAAAAATTCAAGTTTTAAGTAAGGAAAAATCCAGTTCAAAATAATTTAGCCCTTAAGAAAATATATTGTGTCACTCAACATCAAAGTTCAGTTAATGTCAAGCTTCAGGCAGAGCTTAGTCAGAGCTCTTGTGTACTTTTCCAGTTCTTTTCTCAGTATTTCTCATCTTATCAGGTTGAATTTGGTTTCAGCTTTACCTCTCTCAGGGTAGTAAAAAAGCTGAACCAGTTATATAGCTTAGAGATACAAACTCTAAACACTATCCAGAAGAAGAAAGAGTTCCACTTCCACAACTTGGCTTCAGTCTGATTGTAGCAAATGAGATGAAGTGTTCAACCTTAAATCAGTTATGCCAGGAGGATAACATCTTATGGGCTGCATTGTACCAATAAAGTCCTATCCCTGGCGCTAAGAGAAGAGTCACAAACATGCAAATCTTTAGTGGAATGGATGGCAGGAAGTCAATCAACCGTCCCCAATAAAATCACCATAAGAAGCAGTAAATAGCAAAGGCAATGCTGTGGAAAACACAAATTAGAGAGAAGAAAGACCAGAGAAACTTCCAAAGAACAGAAGAAATTAATTGGAAACAAGAGAATCCTTGGTACATAGTAGAAGAGGTTATGAAGAAGTAATCTGCCAATAAATAAAACAGAATACACAAAACAAGAATGATAATCAATAGCATAATAGAAAAAAAAATAACTTTCCAGAATGGAAAGAGAACTTAGCTTGGAATGCAGAAAATATCATAAAATATAGTGTGATAAAACTGGTAAATCTTAATGAGAATAAAACAATCAAGTGTCTCAAGTAGAAATTGTTCTCAACTGAGTTGATGAATTAGGCACTTTACGATATGTATTTTCCATGCACAACCTTACCTAGTTTCAATATCCAGTATTACAAAACAGTGAGTGAAGCTCTATATCTCCCCTTGAGGCTTGAGGAAATTGAAGCTGCAAAGGGTTTAAACAACTCAACTGCTAGAGTTACCCAGCTTCCATTTGAACCAAGGCCCACTTAAAATCAGCATGTCTTCAATTGTCCCATTTAAGAAAGCAAAATGAAAGGCCAGCTTGGCAGAAGTTTGAATAAGTAGAAGTCTGTTACAGCACTCTTGCTGTTGCTGTGAACTTGCAATGACCATGGAAACTAAATACTTATTATACAGATAAGGGAATAGCAACACTGTCCTCTCCTCTCCCACTGAGTGACTTTCCATTAACCTGAGCCAAAACAGAGTTTTCACTAACCCATGCTCAGCAAATGAACAGTATCCTACAGTGAAAAATTTCTCCTCTGTGTTACTGTAATAGATGCACCTAACTGACAGGTAAATATTCATGAGCTTCTCTACAACTAATAAAAGATATATTCAGTCCTATTAAAACAAGTTAAAACATGGCAGTGGAAAGATATTTTTGCAGAACTATTTCTAACTATTTCCAACTGCCAAACCACTAGCTTCCTTTAACTTGGGCTTGCCCTTATTAATGTACAACATTCTTAGTGACTGGAAAATCTTCAAACAAAATCCAAGAAAGAAAAAAAATAAGTCAAACAAAAAACTTTTTTTTCTCTTTTTTTAATGCCAAAGAGCATGAAAGATATAGACTAAGTTAAGCAAACAAATATGCTTTGGCATAAAAGGAGATAAGATACTTCATTATTACTTGTTTCCAAACCCACCAGATACAACAAAATATTGGTTTGGGAAAAACAGTCTTACGATAGGAAGCCAAACAGAGTTTGCTTGTTGTGGTGGGTTACTTAGTGTTACTACTGATGTTGAATGAGGTTTTTACCCCTAAGTTACCAAATTGTGAGTAAGTAAATGTTTATTCCTTGTACAGAGACCACTCATTCAAACACAAACAAAAGACAAGCAACAACTTTATTCAACACCAATTGTATGTGTTGTGGTATGAATTGTATCTCCCTTAAGTTGAACGATTCTATGAAGACTTACAAGACCTTTTAGAACTAGCACACAAAAAAGATGTCCTTTTCATTACAGGGGACTGGAATGCAAAAGTAGGAAGTCAAGAAACACCTGGTGTAACAGGCAAATTTGGCNTATGAAGACCTACAAGACCTTTTAGAACTAACACCCAAAAAAGATGTCCTTTTCATTATAGGGGACTGGAATGCAAAAGTAGGAAGTCAAGAAACACCTGGTGTAACAGGCAAATTTGGCCTTGGAATATGGAATGAAGCAGGGCAAAGACTAATAGAGTTTTGGCAAGAAAATGCACTGGTCATAGCAAACACCTTCTTCCAACAACACAAGAGAAGACTCTACATGTGGACATCACCAGATGATCAACACGGAAATCAGATTGATTATATTCTTTGCAGCCAAAGATGGAGAAGCTCTACACAGTCAACAAAAACAAGACCAGGAGCTGACTATGACTCAGATCATGAACTCCTCATTATCAAATTCAGACTTAAATTGAAGTAGGGAAAACTGTTAGACCATTCAGGTATGACCTAAATTAAATCCCTTATGATTGTACAGGAGAAGGGAGAAATAGATTTAAGGGCCTAGATCTGATAGATAGAGTGCCTGAAGAACTATGGACTGAGTTTCATGGCATTGTACAGGAGACAGGGATCAAGACCATCCCCATGGAAAAGAAATGCAAAAAAGCAAAATGGCTGTCTGGGGAAGCCTTACAAATAGCTGTGAAAAGAAGAGAAGCAAAAAGACAAGGAAAAAAGGAAATACATAAGCATCTGAATGCTGAGTTCCAAAGAATAGCAAGAAGAGATAAGAAAGCCTTCCTCAGCAATTAATGCAAAGAAATAGAGGAAAACAACAGAATGGGAAAGACTAGAGATCTCTTCAAGAAAATCAGAGATACCAAGGGAACATTTTATGCAAAAATAGGCTCGATAAAGGACAGAAATGGTATGGACCTAACAGAAATAGAAGATATTAAGAGGTGGCAAGAGTATGCAGAAGAACTGTACAAAAAGGATCTTCATGACCCAGATAATCACGATGGTGTGATCACTCATCTAGGGCCAGACATCTTGGAATGTGAAGTCAATTGGGCCTTAGAAGGCATCACTAAGAAAAAGCTAGTGGAGGTGATGGAATTCCGGTAGAGCTATTTCAAATCCTGAAAGAGGATGCTGTGAAAGTGCTGCATTCAATATGCCAGCAAATTTGGAAAACTCAGCATTGGCCACAGGACTGGAAAAGGTCAGTTTTCATTCCAATCCCAAAGAAAAGCAATGCCAAAGAATGTTCAAGCTACCGCATAATTGCACTCATCTCACACACTAGTAAAGTAATGCTCAAAATTCTCCAAGCCAGGCTTCAGCAATACGTGAACCGTGAACTTCCTGATGTTCGAGTTGGTTTTAGAAAAGGCAGAGGAACCAGAGATAAAATCGCCAACATCCGCTGGATCATGGAAACAGCAAGAGTTCCAGAAAAACATCTATTTCTGCTTTATTGACTATGCTAAAGCCTTTGACTATGTGGATCACAATAAACTGTGGAAAATTCTGAAAGAGATGGGAATACTACACCACCTAATCTGCCTCTTGAGAAATCTGTATGCCTGCCAGGAAGCAACAGTTAGAACTGGACATGGAACAAAAGACTGGTTCCAAATAGGAAAAGGAGTCCGTCAAGGCTGTATATTGTCACCCTGCTTATTTAACTTCTATGCAGAGTACATCATGAAAAACACTGGGCTGGAAGAAACACAAGCTGGAATCAAGATTGCCAGGAGAAATATCAATAACCTCAGATATGAAGATGACACCACCCTTATGGCAGAAAGTGAAGAGGAACTAAAAAGCCTCTTGATGAAAGTGAAAGTGGAGATGAAAAAGTTGGCTTAAAGTTCAACATTCAGAAAACGAAGATCATGGCATCTAGCCCATCACCTCATGGGAAATAGATGGAGAAACAGTGGAAACAGTGTCAGACTTTATTTTGGGGGGCTCCGAAATCACTGCAGACGGTGACTGCAGCCATGAAATTAAAAGACACTTACTCCTTTGAAGAAAAGTTATGACCAACATAGATAGCATATTCAAAAGCAGAGACATTACTTTGCCGACTAAGGTCCGTCTAGTCAAGGTTATGGTTTTTCCGGTGGTCATGTATGGATGTGAGAGTTGGACTGTGAAGAAGGCTGAGCACCGAAGAATTGATGCTTTTGAACTGTGGTGTTGGAGAAGACTCCTGAGAGTTCCTTGGACTGCAAGGAGATCCAACGAGTCCATTCTGAAGGAGATCAACGCTGGGATTTCTTTAGAAGGAATGATGCTAAAGCTGAAACTCCAGTACTTTGGCCACCTCATG
>SJYW01044633.1:71296-88614 GCA_006410735.1 Raphicerus campestris
TTTTTTTTTTTTTTAAATTTTACAATACTGTATTGGTTTTGCCATACATCAACATGAATCTGCCAGGACATGGAAGCAACCTAGATGCCCATCAGCATATGAATGGATAAGAAAGCAGTGGTACATATACACAATGGAGCATTACTCAGACATTAAAAAAATAATTTTTTAAAAATCTCTCACTTGACATCATTGTTTTTTACTCATCATTACTTTTAAAGTTTTATTCATTATTTCCACATCACAGACGCAGTGGTCCAGAGTTAAACATTTTCAGCTCATGGCACCTTTTAAATTCACTCAAAAGTATGAAGACTATATTTTTCAAACTTTTAAAATACTTAATGATGTAGTTTAATTTAAATGTATGTATTAGTAATGGTGGTGGTTGTGGTTTAGTCTCTGTGTCACGTCCAACTCTTGAGACCTCATGGACTGCAGCCCTGGGATTTCTTTGGAAGGAATGATGCTAAAGCTGAAACTCCAGTCCTTTGGCCACCTCATCAGAAGAGTTGACTCATTGGAAAAGACTCTGATGCTGGGAGGGATTGGGGGCAGGAGGAGAAGGGGATGACCAAGGATGAGATGGCTGGATGGCATCACTGACTCGATGGACATGAGTTTGAGTGAACTCTGGGAAATGGTGATGGACAGGGAGGCTTGGCGTGTTGCAATTCATGGGGTCGCAAAGAGTCAGACACGACTGAGCAACTGAACTGAACTGAACTGAAATACTTAGATTAGATTAATCACTCTTCCTTTGGCCTTCCTTGGTGGCTCAGACAGTAAAGAATCTGCCTGCAATGTGGGAGACTTGTTTTCAATCCCTGGGTTGAGAAGATCCCCTGGAGGAGGGCATGGCAGCTCACTTCAGTATGCTTACCTGGAAAATCCCCAAGTACAGAGGATTCTGGCAGGTTACAGTCAATGGGGTCACAAAGAGTCAGACATGATTGAGCGACTAAGTGCAGCACAGCACAACACCCTTCCTTTGGAGGTTTGATTTTATGTTTTATTAGGGTATACCTATTTCAGGTTTGCATCAAATCTGTTAATTTTGGCACATAGTGTTTTTCCTACCATGCAAGGGTGACATTTTACCAAGATCTTCTAATTTAACATGACTCAAACAAAATTTAATCTCTCTTCAATGGAAAAAAAAAATGTACTGGATTTTCATTTTCTAGCTTTGATTATTGCTAATTCAGTTCATTTCAGCTCAGTTCAGTTGCTCAGTCATGTCTGACTCTTTTCAACCCCATGGACTGTGGCACACCAGGCCTCCCTGTCCATCATCAACTTCCAGAGTTTACTCAAACTCATGTCCATTGAGTCGGTGATGCCATCCAACCATCTCATCCTCTGTCGTCCCCTTCTCCTCCTGCCTTCTATCTTTCCTAGCATCAGGGTCTTTTCCAATGAGTCAGTTCTTTGCTTCAGGTGGCCAAAGTATTAGAGTTTTAGCTTCAGCATCAATCCTTCCAATGAATATTCAGGACTGATTTCCCTTAGGAAGGACTGGTTGGATCTCCCTGCAGTTCAAGAGCCTCTCAAGAGCCTCCTCCAACACCACAGTTCAAAAGCATCAATTCTTCAGTGCTAACTGGTTCAATTATTGCTGGATTCCCTTGTGCACATTCAGTCCAAGGTCAGTCAAGTAGTCGAGAAGAGTTTATATACAAGCTCCCCCTTTCTGTGGCAAATTTCCTTTCTGGGATTTCTTTCCTCAATGTAAAGTCATTCTAGACCCAAATCTGTCCCCTGACACTTCAATTCAAAATACCAATGACTGATGCTTAATAGACTTTGGGGTGTCCGTAAGGATGAAGGATATATAAATGAGGATCTCACCATTGCATCAGTGGGCTTTCTTTTTCAAAGGTCAAAGCCCATACACCCTTTGCCCATTTTTGTTAGTTTCCAGGGCCTTTGGCTATCTTTTTTTGTTATATTTGTCCAAAAGTTTTAAAATTATCTACTTAAGGAGTAGTGATACAACTGACTCTGTAATTTTTGATATCCGAACTCCCACTTGATTGCTTTTGCAATGATATTTAGAAATACTTTTTGAAAATCTGTGAAAGTGTGGACAATTAACTTTTATCATAGTTTTTTTTAATATCAAGTGCAATATTTTTTTGCAGGAGAATAAATGTCTTGAATCAAAACTTCTAATGTATGTTTCATGAGAGGGCTGGAGAGAGGTTGTTAACTCAGATTTAGCAACTTTGGTAGTAGTTTCACCATCTGCAGCAAAACGTAAAATGTTTTCCTATTTTTATTAACAGCTACTGATTTTACTATCTTTACCTGATGTAAGGACTCCTGTATGTAAAGTGCTTTTGGTTCAGAAAAGGGACCAATATCCTTGAACCAAAATCCGGAAAAGGAAGAAATGGATTCCTGCAGGGACCCTGACTTTGGCTCAGATACATAATTTAAATCAGAAATCTCTTCACTGTTAGCTCTACAGCACTAGGAAACTTTTAAAGTCTCTTTGAAACTTACATTTTTTATCTGTAAACAGGAAACATAATATCCATGGCAGTTTTAAAGAGAAGGTTCAATCCTAGACTATAATTGGCACCCTCTAATTGCAAATGTTCTTATGGCCAAAACTATGCCATAACATCCTTTCTAAGCCTACCTTAAGACATGCAAAGGCATTTTTAATTTGCATGATTAATTCCAAAGAGTTTGACAAGCAATGTACTGCCTGTGTTGCTAGTCATGCTGATAGATGTCTCAGAAGCTGGGTGGGCTTACTCCCATATGTGAGTCCCAGCCAGCTGCTGAGGTAACCGGGAAAAAGTCCAACTTCCAAGATTGGAGGATATCAAGTGAAGGTTTGATGTTTACTACTTGATGGAGATGAAAGATTTGGACAAAGAAAAGCCTGAGTGGATAGTGGCTACTGAAAATTATTCAAAATGTAAAAGTGTAGCATGGTGGCATTTTTCACTGGAAATCCTAATTTAGGATTTTTTTAAACAACGGGATTTCTAAGTAAAGAGGAAAATAAGTGAAAATGTTTTCAAAACTGGATTTCACATAGCATTATTTACATACCAAAATTAGAATATGTTCTATTATTTCTCTCTGGTAAAGAAAAGCAAAAAAAAAATATTCTGGATATGAAAATCATCTAAAAGATCATGCATCTATGGAAGACAAAGCTGAACCATTAGAAAACTTTAGGCTAAAACAGCAATTCAAAATTATATAGAATTATTTGGCAATAAATTAGAAAAAAGTGCTAAAATATTAATACCCTACACAAATAGATTGCTTGTATGTTATATATTCATTAGTCCAAATAGAGTAAAACAATGATGCTTGCATATCTTGTACTATTTTATTTTTGTTGATGATGATATTTTAATTACAGTAGACCCTTGAGTACACCAAAGATAAGGATGTATCTTTCTATGTTATCTTAATAGGAATTTGTTTTTAGTTTGAAATATCCAGCAGTTAGGAAAAACCTGCTATTCTCAATTAAACACATCTTACATTCATTTATTGAAGATATCTAATTGACAGCAAGAGAAAAACAATTAAAATTAATAGCCCAGTAAATTATAAGTAGATAATGACTCAGTTCAGTTCAGTTCAGTAGTTCAGTTGTGTCCGACTCTTTGCGACCCCATGAATCGCAGCACGCCAAGCCTCCCTGTCCATCACCATCTCCCAGAGTTCACTCAAACTCATGTCCATCGAGTCAGTGATGCCATTCAGCCATCTCATCCTCTATTGTCCCCTTTTCCTCCTGCCCCCAATCCCTCCCAGCATCAGAGTCTTTTCCAGTGAGTCAACTCTTCGCATGAGGTGGCCAAAGTACTGGAGTTTCAGCTTTAGCATCATTCCTTCCAAAGAAATCCCAGGGCTGATCTCCTTCAGAATGGACTGTTTGGATCTCCTTGCAGTCCAAGGGACTCTCAAGAGTCTTCTCCAACACCACAGTTCAAAAGCATCAGTTCTTTGGTGCTCAGCCTTCTTCACAGTCCAACTCTCACACCCATAAATGACCACAGGAAAAACCATGGCCTTGACTAGACGGACCTTAATCTGCAAAGTAATGTCTCTACTTTTGAATATACTGTCTAGGTTGCTCATAACTTTTCTTCCAAGGAGTAAGCATCTGTTAATTTCATGGCTGCAGTCACCATCTGCAGTGATTTTGAAGCCCCCCAAATTAAAGTCTGACACTGTTTCCACTGTTTCCCCATCTATGTCCCATGTATCAAGGAATACTTGCCAAATAAAAAAAATAAATGAATTTATAAGCATGTATAGTTTTTGTATGGCAGGATCATAAGAGCTATGTTTAATGAAAATTAATTTCTACCTATTTTCCTGTATTTTATTTCTATTCTTTCACTATGTTGGCAACAAAGAAATTATGACTATTGCCCTAAAATCAGAGCTGCATGTGGGGTAAGTCACTTCAAACATATCCAACTCTTTGCAAGCCTATGGACTGTAGACAGTCATGCTCCTCTGTCCGTGGAATTCTGCAGGCAAGAATACTGGAGTAGGTTGCCATGCCCTCCTTCAGGGGATCTTCCCAACCCAGAAATAAAACTCACGGTTCTTATGTCTCCTGCATTTGCAGGTAGGCTCTTTGCCACTAGTACCATCTGGGAAGCCCTGAAACATAGCTGCCAGATATTAGGGTCTAAAAGGAAAATAAAACAATCTGATGATGAGCTATCCAGATCTCATGGTGGTATGAATAGACATGCTGTGTATTCCCTCTTTTCCAGAGGAGATGAGTAACATTGGGTAGATCAGAGAATAAAGAATGAAAAGAAATAAGAACCACTTTTTAGGCTGCTTTCATGTCCTTTCTATTGTAAACAGTGATGCAATGAACATTTGTGTATATGTGTCTCCTTCAATTCTGGTTTCCTTGGTGTGTACACCCAGCAGTGGGACTGCTGGGTCATATAGCAGTTCTGCTTCCAGTTTTTTAAGGAATCTCCACACTGTTCTGCATTGTGTCTACACTATTTTGCATTCCCATCAACAGAGTAAGAGGGTTCCCTTTTCTCCACACCCTCTCCAGCATTTATTGTTTATAGACTTTTTGATAGCAGCCATTCTGACCACTGTGAGATGGTATTTTATTGCAGTTTTGATTTGTATTTCTCTGATAAATGAGTGATGTTGAGCATCTTNCCACACCCTCTCCAGCATTTATTGTTTATAGACTTTTTGATAGCAGCCATTCTGACCACTGTGAGATGGTATTTTATTGCAGTTTTGATTTGTATTTCTCTGATAAATGAGTGATGTTGAGCATCTTTTCATGTGTTTGTTAACCATCTGTATGTCTTCTTTGGAGAAATATCTATTTAGTTCTTCAGCCCATTTTTCCCATCAGCAGATGAATGGATAAGAAAGCTGTGGTACATATACACAATGGAATATTACTCAGCTATTAAAAAGAATGCATTTGAATCAGTTCTAATGAGGTGGATGAAACTGGAGCCTATTACACAGAGTGAAGTAAGTCAGAAAGAAAAACACAAATACAGTATGTTAATGCATATATATGGACTTTAGAAAGATGGTAACAATGACCCTATATGAGAGACAGCAGAAGAGACACAGATGTAAAGAACAAACTTTTGGACTCTGTGGAAGAAGGCAAGGGTGGGATGATTTGAGAGAATATCATTGAAACATGTATATTACCATATGTGAAGTTCAGGTTCGATGCATGAGACAGGGTGCTCAGGGCTGGTGCACTGGGATGACCCTGAGGGATGGGATGGGGAGGGAGGTAGGAGGGGGTTTCAGGATGGGGAACACATGTACACCCGTGGCTGATTCATGTCAATGTATGGCACAAACCACTACAATATTGTAAAGTAATTAACCTCCAATTAAAATAAATATTTTAAAAAAAGAACCACTTTTTATTCTCCAAGACAGGAATAAACTCCACAGCAGCACAGAGAGGCAAATATATATATATATACACCCACATGTATCCTGTTGTCTGAAGGATGTTAGATATCATTATGGCTCACACCCATTTCAGGTGGTTGTTTGGATCAACCACCTAATAAAAATGTCTAACCCAAGAAAGGAACAATTATTCCTTTCCTCCCCACCTGGCTCACTTGTGGTGGAGAATCTTCTCCATCTAATTTTTGATGGTGATTCAAGAGAAGAGAGAGCTATACAAGGAGGACACAAAGTTAGTGGAGGTAATAGAAGATCTCCAAGACAACTTGGAAAAACTTGCATCCAAGGAAGCAGGAAGGGAACCACTATGGGATTGAGAAGAGAGCTGTGTTAGAACAGAATATGTATCCCCCACCCTTAATTCTAAAGTGGGGAAAACTTCTATAGTCTCCAGGGAACAAAAGTATAGGACAAGTAAATATATGTTTTTCTTAGCTGCTTACTCTTCTTGCTCAAGGAGAAATGGTACCCAAACTGTCTGGTAGTGAGATCAGAAATCAGAAATTGTAAGCATGAATCACCCTATTCTGTGTTCCCAGTGTTTTAGCAATACTTATCTAGTATCTTCTTTCTCATTACAAAAAGATTGCAATTGCTAGCTCTGAATTTCTGGTTAGGATCATATTATTCATGGAGTTAGGTGTTTTAAAGTAGAATTTTGCTTGGAATAACCATGAATATGTTTGATATGTAAGAAAAGAAGATATTTTAATCTATCATCTTTGACTCTTGTTTTTTAACTTCCAAACTGGATTGTTTTACCTTTTCATTTAATATTGGAGAATAGCCAATTAACAACATTGTAGTAATTTCAGGTGGACAGCAAAGGGTCTCAGCCCTTTAACATCTATCTGTTCACTTCAGTTGCTCAGTCCTGTCTGACTCTGTAACGTCATGGACTGCAACAGGCCAGGCTTCCCTGTCCATCACCAACTCCCAGAGCTTGCTCAAACGCACGTCCCTCGGGTTAGTGACACCATCAAACTATCTCATCCTCTGTCGTCCCCTTCTCCTCCTGCCTTCAGTCTTCCCCAACATCAGTGTCTTTTCCTAGGAGTTGATTCTTCACATCAGATGGCCAAAGTATTAGAGCTTCAGCTTCAGCATCAGGTCTTCCAATAAATATTCAGGACTGATTTCCTTTAGGATTAACTGGTTTTATCTCCTCGCAGTCCAAGTGTTTCTCAAGAGCCTTCTCCAACACCACAGTTCAAAGGCATCAGTTCTTCCACATTCAGTTTTCTTTATTGTCAACTCTCACATCCATACATGACTACTGGTGAAACCATAGCTTTGACTAGACAGAGATTTGCTGGAAAAGTAATGTCTCTGCTTTTTAATATGATGTCTAGATTGGGCATAACTTTTCTTCCAAGGAGCAAATATCTCTTAATTTCATGGCTATAGTCACTATCTGCAGTGATTTTGGAGCACAAGAAAACAAAGCCTCTCACTGTTTCCCATCTATTTGCTGTAAAGTGATGGGACTGGATGCCTCCATCTTAGTTTTTTGAATGTTCAGTTTTAAGCCAGCTTTTTCACTTTCCTCTTTCACTCTTTAGTTCTTCACTTTCTGCCATAAAGGTGGTATCATGTGCATATATGAGGTTACTGATATTTCTCCCAGCAATCTTAATTTCATCTTGTACTTCATAAAGCCAGGCATTTCACATGATGCATATAAGTTAAATAAGCAGGGTGACAATATACAGCCTTGACCTACTCCTTTCCCAATTTGGAATCAGTCCACTGTAACATGTCCAGTTCTAACTTGCTTCTTGACCTGAGTTCAGATTTCTCAGGAGAGAGATGAGGCCATCTCTTGAAGAATTTTCCATAGTTTGTTGTATCCACACAAAGACTTTGGTGTAGTGAATAAAACAGAAGTAGATATTCTTTCTGGAACTCTCTTGCCTTCTCTCTGATGCAGTGGAAGTTAGCAATTTGATCTCTGGTTTCCCTGCCTTTTCTAAATGCAGCTTGAACATCAGGATGATTCTGCCCAGCTTCTCTGTACATGGAATTCTCCAGGGAAGAGTACTGGAGTGGGTTACCATTTCCTTCTACAGCGGATCTTCCCGACCCAGGGATCGACCCCAGGTGTCCTGCTTTACAGATAGAATCTTTACCAACTGAGCCACTAGGTAAGCCCCTTTTACATATATACATGTATCCATTCTCCCCTAAACTCCCCTTCCATTCTGGCTGCCACATAACATTGATCAGAGTTCCCTGTGCTATATGGTAGGGCCTTGTTGATTATCCATTTTAAATATAGAAGTGTATACATGTTGATCCCAAGTTGAAAGTACAGTGAGCAGAGAAGAGATTGATTAAATATAACCCTTTTATTATAGTGTTTGTCTAACTTTTCACCTCCCACCTTTGTCATATTTCACTGTGATTAGAGGGTAATTCACCATCCTATTTAAGGTGTGTTTGGCCATATGATTGCATTGTTGAATGAAATATGAAAACAGTGATAATGGGCTATTACATATTTTTCATTCTCTTCCCAGATTTCTGTTGTCCACTATGAGAAGGGCAGAACCCAATTAGTTGCTGAGCCTGCTGCCCTTGGAGCAGACTTGAACTCATCATACTTCTGGGCTGGGCTGCTCCAGCTGACCCTGCACATTCAGAAGAAAATAAATGTTATGTTAAGTCAATAAGAATATAAGGTTGTTTACAATGCAATTAAAACTTCTACAAAGAGCTGGGAGCCTCAGAGGCAATGCCAAGGAGTTGCCTGGTGATCAAGCTAGTTCCAATTGCTTTTCTTGCCAAAAATGAAAGGAGGAGAAGAAGGAGTGAACTGTGTTCTCTTCCCATCAGCAAATGGTGAACTATCACCTAGAAAATTTGTCCTTTTTTGTGGGTGCAGACTTGAACACTGAGTACCAGGATAGGACTGAGAAGAGGAGAAAGACTGACTGATGTGGAGTTGTGAGCCAGGTTGCCACTGATCAATGATCTTGATCTGATCTAAGAATTCTCAGAAAAAGACAAATGGAAGAACCATCCTGAACTAGTTCACAGGGTTCACTTTAGGCAAGCAGAACCGTCAAGTCAGAAATTAAATTCAGATCTAGAAATAAAATATATTTATTTGACACACTCAAATAGTAAACTGTCAATAACACACCCAGCACATTTTTAAGATAGGTTATACTATCCTGAGTCCCACAGTCTTTAGATGCACTAAAGAAAGAATTTCCTAATGTGATTTTCAGCAAACAAAATCTAAGGCCATGTAGCATGGCCATGATTTATTTGGTTGTGAGTGGTAACCACTCAGATGAGCTGTTTGTTTCTGTTGGCATGCTTAGCCATCTTCTTCCTGGTGAACAGATTCTTTGAAATTCTCCAACAAATCTGGGCATGCTCAACTCTTCTGAGGGTCTCAGATATTATCAGGAAATGTCTAAGAAAATTGTTCCATTGATCTGGTCAGTAAATATATTTCCTCAAGAAAAACATATAGCTTTAGGAATCACACAGACAGGGAATTTTTTGTTTACCTTTGTATGATATATTGTGCATTGTTCAGCCAGGGAAACATTCACTTAGTGATATGGAAGGTAGAGTTTCTTAAATATTGGCATATTGACTACTATCCCCTGAGTGTCATGCCCCTTCTAAAATTTGTGTCTTGAAATCCCCATGCTCAATATTACAGTATTAAGAGATGGGCCTTTGGAGATTCTGCCCTTATGAATGCATTAATGTCTTATAATAGAGGCTCCAGATCTCTAGCCCCCTGGACCATAAGAGAGCCCAGTAAGAAGGCACTGCTTACAGGAACCAGGGAAATAATTCTCAACAGAATGCAACCATGCTTGTGTTTTGATTTTAGACTGCCTATCTTCCAAAACTGTGATAAATAAGTTTCTGTTGTTTACAAGCTACCCAGTCTGTGGTAGTTTTCTGTTGCAGTTCAGTTGCTAATGAATGTTAGTCTCTCAGTCATGTCTGACATTTTTTTATCCCATGGACTGCAGCCTGCTAGGCTCCTCTGTCCATGGAATTCTCCAGGCAAAAACACTGGAGTGGATTGCCATTCCCTTCCCCAGGGGTCTTCCTGACACAGGGATCGAACTTGAGTTTCTTGCGTTGCAGGCAGATTCGTTACCGTTTGAACCACCTGTGAAGCCATTCAGTTGCTAAATCATGTCTGATTCTTTGCAACCTCAGGGACGGTAGCACACCAGTCCTCCCTGTCAATCGCTATCTCCTGGAGTTTGCCCAAGTTCATGCCCATTGAGTCAGTGAGGCCATCCAACCATTTCATTCTCTGCTGCTCTCTTCTGCTCTTGCCTTCAGTCTTTCTCAGCATCAAGGTGCTTTCCAATGAGTCAGCTCTTCGCATCAAGTGGCCAAAGTATTGGAGCTTCAGCTTCAGCATCAGTCTTTCCAATGAATATTCATGACTGATTTCTTTTATGATTGACTGGCTTGATCTCTTTGTTGTCCAAGGGATTTTCAAGTATCCTCTCCAGTACCACAGCTTAAAAGCATCAATTCTTCAATGCTTAGCTTTCTTTATGGTCATCCGTACATGACTACTGGGAAGAGCATATCTTTGGCTATATGGACCTTTGTCAGCAAAGGGGTGGTCTTTACTTTTTAATATGCCGTCTAGGCTTGCTGTAGCTGATAGTCACAGTGGTTTCTCACAGTGGTAGTCTGTTACATCAGCCCAACTAACCAATTCATTGATATGGTCCCATTCCTTGGAGCATATGTCTCCCTGCTCTTTCACTTAAACATTAATCTTATTTTCAATTGGATGACTGCCAGTATACCTCACTGCTTTTATTTTCTGTTAAAAAAAAAAAAAAGCTAAAACAGAAAGCTCTTACAAGATAAGTCATATTTTAGCCCTTGGGTACATCAAAGCAATATAAATAATGGTCAGGTTACTCCCATGAGGCATAGGGGTTCATTAAGAAAATTAAGAACACACACATGAAACAACCTCAACAGTTACCATATGCTATGTTGACAAAAATTAGTCTATTTATCATCCTACTATTAGTATAATTTAAAATATTAAGCAAATCAAGCAATTTTGAGTTTCACAAGCTAAGTAGAAAACACAAAGTGCTTGTTAGAGTAAAATTGATGTGTTGTTTTTTTTTAAATTATTATTTCCAGGAAAAATTTGAAGATAACACCATCATAAGCTGAAGTGCTTCTGCTGTTGTAACACTTGTGTTACGTGTCAGTGTCTGAACAATGTCATTGCCAACTATGTCCGTCTAGGAATCCACCTAGGTGTTGGCTCTGGTAACTTCAGATGAGAGGGCTGTCAGCACTGCGGGCTGAGCAGAGGAAGACAAATAAATATTCATACTCTGCTCCCTGCATGTGACACTTGAGTTGTGAAATCAATCTTCACATTTCAAAAACAACATCACCCAAATTTACCTCTTCTGCTCAGAANTGAGAGGGCTGTCAGCACTGCGGGCTGAGCAGAGGAAGACAAATAAATATTCATACTCTGCTCCCTGCATGTGACACTTGAGTTGTGAAATCAATCTCCACATTTCAAAAACAACATCACCCAAATTTACCTTTTCTGCTCAGAAGAGGAAGCCATTTACAAGCCCTCTTCTTGTAATCTTTGAATTTAAGGATTCAAAAAAAGAGTAAGCATGTGTGAGGATTCTGGGATTATAATTTCATTGCAAGGAGTTACACAATGGAATTCTGAGGATTAGTCATCAAGGGTAGAAATATGGCTGTGACATATTAAGAAGACTTCAAAAGAAAATAAAAAGTGTTATAAATCCCTCACTGGTCTACTTTTCATTAAGTTACTGCAAAATATTTTGCCAAATATGGAACACTAATCGCACTCTTTATGTCAAGTTTCTGTTAAAAATATTCTGAGGAGTTAAAAATGTATATAATTTGTATTTTTTGAATGTGTACTAAGGTATCTAAAAATAACACCAACAATGCCAATCATGTAAGTAGAGCTAACAAAAAATATATCAGCTTGTTCAAGAGGTGGCTCAGATAGTGTCAGATTCCATTTTGAAAGTGGAGTGTTTGGAATATATATAGAGACATTCCATATATATATATATATATATACACCAATGTAAAGGCCAAAATGAATTATGTGGTGTTTTACAATATTTTACACAAACTTCTCTTTTCCTATGGTCTTTTCACTTTCCTGTGGTCTTTTGTGTAATTTCATGAAGAGTTTCAAAAACAAAGCAATCAGTGAAATGGTCAGAACTACAAAAATAGTTGCCTCCACTAACACTTCTCATTTACAGCTCTTTAGAAAGAGCAAGTTGAGTGGGATCCCATGTGTGTCTGAAAAACTGAAAAGATGGAAAAATGGCATTAACCTTGAGAATTCTTTTATCTTCTCCCCTGGGTAGAAATTCAAGTGATAATTGTCTCAGGGCAAAATCCATTTAGAACTGTTATTATACTTAATGGAGAGGGGAGTAAAATAGAGAAGGAAAAAGAAGGAAAAGGGTATAATCTGTGGAGGGGTGTTTGCTCCCCCTCACACAGATCCTAATGCTTTAAATCAGGGGTCCCTGGGCCATGGGCTGGTAACAGTCAACGATTTATCAAGAAGTGGGCCACACGGCAGGAAATGAGTGGCAGGTAAACCAACGAAGTTTCATCTATATTTATAGCCACTCCCCATCACTCTCATTACTGCCTGAGCTCAGGAAAACAAGCTCAGAGCTTCTACTGATTCTGCATAATGGTGAGCTGTATAATTATTTCATTAGATATCACAATAGAATAATAATAGAAATAAAGTGCACAGTAAATGTAATGTACTTGAGTCATCCCAAGACCACCTTCCACTCCCTATCCATGGAAAAATGGTCTTCCATTAAACCAGCCCCTGATGCCAGAAAGTTGAGGACCACTGTTTAAATCATTGGTTTTCCCCTAAGAGATCTATAAAGACATTTTAACAACAGGAGGTAAGGATGTCTTTTGTCACCTTGTGACCTTTGGAGCAATTTTGTCTAGTCAGCTAGCTTATGTCAGTTCACAGTAGTGTGTGTGCGTGCATGCTAAGTCACTGCAGTTGTGTCCAACTCTTCACATACCTCTGGACTGTAGCTCACGAGGCGCCTCTGTCCAAGGGATTCTCTGAGCAAGAATATCGGAGTATAATGCCGTGCTCTCCTCCAGGGCTCCGTGACCCAGAGATTGAACTCACATTTCTTACTTTCCTGCATTGGCAGGCTGTTTCTTTACCGTTAGAGTCACTGTGTGTACTGTCACTTNAGGCGCCTCTGTCCAAGGGATTCTCTGAGCAAGAATATCGGAGTATAATGCCGTGCTCTCCTCCAGGGCTTCGTGACCCAGAGATTGAACTCACATTTCTTACTTTCCTGCATTGGCAGGCTGTTTCTTTACCGTTAGCACCACTGTGTGTACTGTCACTTCAGTGGTGTCCGACTCTTTGTGACCCTTTGGACTGTAGCCTGCCGGATTCCTCTGTCCATGGGATTCTCCAGGCAAGAATATTGGAATAGATTGCCATACCCTTCTCCAGGGATCTTTCTGACCCAGGGATGGAACCCACTAATCTTCTGTCTCCTGTATTGGTAGGTGAGTTCTTTACCACTAGGGCCACCTGTGTGTGTTCTAGTATACTTGACTAGTGAGGATGTCTTTTGGATGGCGCTTATATAAGCTTTCCATGAGCTGTGTGTGTGCTTGCATGCAAAATCATGTCAGATGCTATTTCCCAGGCAAGAATGCTAGAGTGGATTGCCATTTTCTCCTCCAGGGGATCTTCCTGGCCCAGGGATTGAACCTGTGTCTCTTGCATTGGCAGGCAGATTCTTTAGCATTGGCACCGCTGGTGAAGCCTTTCATGAAGCTAGTAAATGACTATTTGTGTCACATAACACCTCAGAAAGCAGAAGATGCAGCTAGTTGTAGATTCATCAATAACTTTTTCATTTCAATAAGGGGAAAAATAATTCTATCACCTGTTACAAACCCAGAAATCAAGTGCTGTCATTCAGGATATCAGACTCTGAATGATGAAATCTACTCTAAATAGGGTACAATGGTATAGTAACAAATACTATAAACTATTTGTCTATTAGACAATTGGTTACCTAAGAAGATATTCACTGGCCAAGTACCAAAAACAGTATGGAAGTTTATGGAAATATATATAGTGCAAGTAAAAATAAATTTTAAGATACAAATCTGTGAAGTTGTTCAACTGCTCAGGGTGGCCAGATATAGGAATTGGCATGGATGCTGAAGAAAGAGTGTGGATATCCATCAGTGGTCCAGGTCACTTGAATGAGCTGCATTCCCAGTCTAAAGGGAAGCTTGGGATGAAAAGAACTGAAAGCAGCCTGGGATGTGTGTACCATTATGATCTGCTTATTATTAGTAAAGAGTAAAATACAGTAATTACACATTTGTAATGTCTATAAATACTAAAAATTCCCATTGGTATCATCTATCAGAATGAATCTCTCAAAGAGAAAAATCATCAAAAATCAAAGTTTCTTATTTTGTAACATTTTGCAAAAAAGCATTTATTTGCAAGAGGAAATAGAAAAAGTGGAGGGGGAAACAAGTGATGATTGACATGTATTTGTCCATAAAGCTCTTTGACATATCTATAAGACCAGGGTTTGTTGAGTTTCTACTTTCAGAAAAGCATAATTTAAACATTTCATTAATTAGGCTTTTAAAATTTTACATAAAATGCTATTTTTAGTCAACTTTTAAAAGTAATTTTAGCAATTAGAGCATTTATAAGGTTTTGCAGTAGATTTCTAAAAATTTTTATTACTTTTGTTTTTGCCAATTTTGTAAAAACATACTTTTAATTATTTTAAAAGAAATTCTTGCCTATTGTGCTGTCTCTTGTGAAGAATCTAAATTAAGACAAATATATCATGTTAGAGGAGATATAAAATTCCTCCAGTAATTCAGAAAGCTCAGTGCATTGCTTTAGTGTTATTTTCTAATTTTTAAGTGTAGGAATGCTATTGAAATGTATTAAGATTTTATATGTGGTAACTCTACTCATTTTCAATGTTCTCAATTTAATCTACACATTTTTCCTATCATCTCTTTACTTTTGTTGCACAAGTTCACATATTTTTGTTGCTACATTTCAGATCAGAGGTGCCAAATACTGAGTAACATCCATGGAAATAGTTCCTCTTAAATGCTGTGAAACATAGATAAGAGATTGTGTAACATTTTCAAGTGCATGAGACACAAGAGGTCATCTCTAGGTTTCTTTTAAAGGGTGAACAAAACCTCACAGCCACAAAGTTTTGTTGGCATGCTAGAAGTCATACAGCTGGTATACAGGTGATAGAATCAAGGGTAGGAACCAGATTCAGTAGCTGTTAGTGGTTGTTTTTCCACTATATCATCATCCTCAGTCTTCAAATTCAGCCCTTTGAGAAAATATCTTAATTAGAAGATACTACATTAGTCAATATGCATCTTCAGAATTATTTACATTATAATATTGTCTTATATTGAAATGAATAGCTTATTTTATTGGTAGGTTAAACACCCCCACCCCCAGCCCCGCCCAACACACACACACACTCAGATCCTACATAAGCGTATATCACTCGGTAGAAGAATGAGCCTGGCTTTTGGAGTCAGACATGCCTGGATTCAAATTCCACTACATCATTCTACAATATTAGTAAAGTCCTTTGTTTCTTCTCTCCTACTTCTTTTTACTCCTTCTTTACCCCTCTCTATTTCTTCCTTTATTCCTCTCTCATTCCTTCTTTTCTTTCTTCCTTTCTGAATAATTGAGCCAAAAAACTTGTCAGGTATTCCAAGTTGAGAATCTGTATTGATAGGAGAAACCAAAAGTGAGTGAAAAGGGTCCAGGAGGGTCAAGACCTCAGGTACACACAGGAAGACTGAGCAATAGGTACGTTGAAGAGAATAGATATTAGATTTCTCACAACCGAAGGAAATGTACCTAGACTACATTTCCCATTCTCCCTTGCAATTAGGTGCAGTCATGTGCATCAAGAAATGTGGGCTGAAATGATACCTTCATTAAAACCTTCAAGTGTCTTCAAATAGTCTTTTACTTTTTAACTGCCTAGAATGGGTACAAAGCCTAGAGCAAACTTTGAAAAACAATTGAAAAAGTAAGGTCAAGTCCCCCTTAAGAAAGGGGGAGCACTGTGCCGGAGGCTAATTGGAAACACTGGCATGCATTCACAGTTTTCAATAGAAATAAAAACTAAGACAGACACAGAAATAGAGATGTAAAGTGTGTATGTATAGATTTTTCTAGCTCTGCTCACTATGAGGGCCTGGAGCAGTAATGCTCAAGTTGTTGTTGCTATTAAATCACTAAGCCATGTCTGACTCTGCAACCCCATGGACTGCAGCATACCAGGTTTCCTTGTCCTTTACCATCTTCCAGAGCTTGCTCAAATTCATGTCCATTGAGTCAGTGATGCCATCTAAAGATCTCATCATCTGCCGCCTTCTCCTTTTGCCTTCAACCTTTCCCAGCATCAGGGGCCTTACCAATGAGTTGGCTCTTCACATCAGGCAGCCAGAGTATTGGTTTCAGCTTCAGCATCAGTCCTTCCAATGAATATTCAGGATTGATTTCCTTTAGGATTGACTGGTTTGATCTCCTTGCAATCCAAGGGAACATAAAAGTCTCCTATATACTCTAGTTGCAACAAATAAACCTAGACCCATGATCTTGCTTTCTAATATATACTAATCCTCACTGAAAGGAACCAGAGCTTCTTGGAAAAAAAATAAAAATATTGGTCTTGAGATTAGGTCAGAAAAAATTCAAGAAGGAGCATCTTGTTTGATATGAAAATAATAAAGCACTCAATGAATGTGGGAACGTGTCAAAAAGACAAAGAACCCAGTTTTTATGGCCAAATCTAGGAAAATTCATGGTATCTTATGAATTCGAGTAAGACATAAATCTACAAGTACACAATATGATAAATAAATAAATGGATACATTGAATGAGCGAAGGTTACAATAGTTGAATGATCATTTATATACATTGAAGGAATGAATTAGGACGATACCATTTAGCAATAATCATAGCTTAGTTTGCTTAGTCTTCAAGCTTCATAATGTCTTAAAGGTTCATCTCCTGTGTGGTAAGATATGTCATAATTTTATTTCATTTTCAGGCTAAATAGTATTACTCTGTATGTATATATTGCATTCCATTTGTTTATTCATTTGTCAATACACATTCAGGTTGTTACCCTTTTGGCTGTTGTGAATAGTGCTGCTTGGGAACACTGGTGGAAAAATAACTGTTTTAGTTTCTGGTTTTAATTCT
>SJYW01044640.1:0-14812 GCA_006410735.1 Raphicerus campestris
GGGCCGAGGAAAGCAGGCAGCTTACGAAAGCTAGAAAAGGCAAAGAACAGATTCCCCCTAGATGCCCCAGAGGGAACACAGTCCTGCTTTGATTTTAGCTCTGATTTTAGACTACAGAGGCCAGAACTGCAAAAGAATAAATCCACACTGTTTGAGCCACTAAGATTGTAGCCATTTGTTTCAGTAGCAACAGGAAATGATGCACTCTACCTAACAAAGGAAGACTGTGGGACTCAGACTGCTTAAGATACTCCAGGTCACACATCAAGTAAATAGAAGAAAAGGCACTTAAACCAGGCAGGCAGCTTTCCAGAACCTTTCCACCTCCCTTCCCTAGGCCGGGTCTTGCCACAAATCAGATTGGATATTGAACAGATCACTGAATCTCTGCATCTGGTTCTCCTCTCCAGCCCAGACTCTCCCCATAGGCTCACAACTAGCTCAATGCTTTCTGCTGGATTTCTCCCAGTTTGATGTCCCACAAGGACCTCCCTCTCCCCAAGAAGCTGCTCTCAGCTGGTCCCCATTTTAGTGAATGGTGTGACACCATCCGCTGAGTTTCCCAGCCTTACGTGCTCTATCTCCTTCCTCCCTCACACCTGAAGGTCACGGACCTGCAGGGAGGTCCAAGCNTGCTGCTCTCAGGTGGTCCCCATTTTAGTGAATGGTGTGACACCATCCGCTGAGTTTCCCAGCCTTACCTGCTCTATCTCCTTCCTCCCTCACACCTGAAGGTCACAGACCTGCAGGGAGGTCCAAGCTCCTGAGCACAACATTCAGGGTCCTTGTCTCCTGAGTTCTTTACATCCCTTAGCTTCCAGAAATGAAAATGCCTGCGGTTCCCTGCATATCTGAGGCTGTTCAATCTTCCTACAAACTTCTTCAGTCCCCCCAACACTCCCTCACTGAGTTACCACCTTTTCCAGAAGACTTTCTGTAACTTCTCCATGCTCTCTTTTACCTGTGTACTGAAACTGTGAATAAGAGCCTGTCTTCACCACTTGCCATAAACCTACCCAACCACAGGAATCTGAGGTTCACTCGCTGGTGTATCACTGGCCCTTAGCACAGAGCCTGGCAAGTAATGTCTGTAATTCTCAACTTTTATTTGATGGAACTGAAGGCAGTTAGATTGATCCCGAGATCTAAACCTCTTTACAACTCAAAAACCCTACACTTTAAAGTATCTGTTTGAAATTCCACCATTAAATCTTCAGCCTTTTTTTTCTCCTTACCACTGGTGAAATATGTATTCCCCAGAGTAACACTTCCAGCTACTATTTGAGTTGAATGTACAATGTGAGAATAGACTTTGAGGGTACAGTGCTGGGCTTTTGGAGGATGAGAAGGGGCAATGGAAATTCAAAATGTGAAAAGAATAGAAATAGCAAGGGTAGAAACAATGAGTGCCTGCTTCTCATTCTTGCCCAGGTTCAGCCGTGGTTACCAGGGACCCCTTGCCAGGCTCAGTGGCCTCTCAGCTGGGCTCATGCTCCTGAACTCTCTGTCCCCACCTGAGTCCCCCCACCAAGGCACTGGACTCTCAATTCTCCGCTCTTCCTTGACTTTCATGACACCAGCCCCTGTCACCCCAACCAATTCTATCCCTGCCTTTGGACATATTTTGTCAATCTCCTTTGCAGGCTCCTGTAACCCTAAATTTGACTTAGATTTAGGCTCATGGGTGCTTTATGACCTTAATGGATTGCTGATCTCACTGTCCCCACTCTCACCTACTTACTTCCCTTCGTTTTGAACCCTATGCAGCTTCAAATATAAATTTCCATCCAGGATGACTCCACCGAGCTCAGACCCACATAGCTGACTGCCTACTGGACATCTCCACTAGCATCTACTACAGGAAAACTCACATAACAAACTCATCATTGGCCCACCCACCTGAGACAGTGTTTCCATACTCTGGAGGTAGGAAGTTGGGAGTCATCCAGGTCATCTTCCTCTGCCACACCTCCTACAGTCATTTAGCAACTAATCCTTCTTACCATCCTCATATCCCTAAAACTAGTCATTATTCCCTCATTTTCACTGCTACTGAGTACTGTTGCAATAAGTTCCTAACTGGTCTCCTCCTCTCAAGAAGGACTCCAATGAATCTCTCACTTTTTAAGGATCTCTTTTAAAAATATCTGTTGGTCCCCAGGATCTCTACCAACAAATAAACAAAAACGTATCTGATTTTACTTCTCATCTTAAAACCCATCAGTGGCTCCCTACTGGCAAGAGTATACAGTCCAAACTTCTGAGCAGGGTATCTAAACCCTATGTGTGCCAATTCCTGCCTTCCTCTCTAGCTGCACTGCTCAACACACTGTCCTCCCATACCATGCACTTAAGAGGGGCCAGGCTGGCTTCTCCTCCGTGCTTTTCCTCATGTTGCTGCTTCTGATGAAGTGCCCACTCCCCAAACTTCCCACCTGGGGACACATGTTTATCTTTCTAGTTCTTGAAGCATTTCTATAGACTCTCCAAGGTGACAAGGTAACACTATTGAAAACCAAGGATAGAGAGAAAATCCTGGAATCAGTCTAAGACAGGGAGAGTATTACATACAAGAGAAAAATCAATAAATGTGATCTGACTTCTCATTAAAAGAAGGAAACCAAGATGTCCTTCAGTAGGTAACTGGATAAACAATGGAGTAATACTTCCATGCTAAAAGGAAATGAGCCATCAAGCTTTGAAAAGACAGGAGTATCACTAAGTGAAAGAAGTCAACTGGAAAACTCTACATATTGTATGACTCCAACTATATCACATTCTGGAAAGGGCAAAATGATGAAGACAGTAAAAAGATCAGTGCTTGTCAGGGGTTGAGGGAAACGATAAACAGGTAGAACACAAAGGATTTTTTGGAAAGTGAAAATACTCTGTATGATACTACAGTAGTGGATACATATTATCATGCATTTGCCCAAACTCATAGAAGGTACAACACCAAGAGGGAAAGCTAATGCAAGTAATGGCAATGAATGGTTATGATGTGTCAATGTAGGTTCACTAGGGTCATGTAGAACTGCTACTACAATGTAGTTCATTAGCTGTACCAAAGGGGCCACTGTTGCGGGAGACATGACAATCAGGGAGTGGGGGGTTGGGAGGCTAGGCACGGGCGGCAGCAGGTGGTACACAGGAAATCTCTGAAACCTTCGTCTCAAATTTGCTGTAACCCTAAAACAATATCAAAATATTATGTCTTTAAAAAAGGAGAAGGAAAATAAGAACAAGACACCCTGAGACAATGCCGAGGGGGAGTGGGGGGACTGNTTTGCTGTGACCCTAAAACAGTATCAAAATATTATGTCTTTAAAAAAGGAGAAGGAAAATAAGAACAAGACACCCTGAGACAATGCCGAGGGGGAGTGGGGGGACTGTCAACCTGGGATTCTATCTCCAGTGGCACTATCTTTCAAAACTGAAGGTGAAATTAAAGTCATTTCCAGATCAACAAAAACTGAGAGCAACTGTTGCTAGCATGCCTGCCTCACAAGGAGTAGTAAAGGAAGCTCTTCTACCTGAAAGGAAAATTACAACAGATAGTATGCTAAAATGTAAGAAGAAATCAAGGGTGCTGGAAATGGTAACTATGTGGGTAAATATAAAGAATTACATATAATTTTCTCTTTTCTTCAGAAATTTTGATTGTTTTCAAAATCAAAATAACAAAAGAATCATCAGAATAATACAACAGAAAGAATGAGGGCTTTGACCACAGAGCTATGCTTATCTTAGATAACATTCATTTATTTGATCTTCAAGCTTCAATCCTCCTCTGTAAAGCAGGATCAATAATATCCACTTTGCAAGGTTATTTTGAGTTATTAATCACTAAACTGTGAAGCACAGTTCTTGGCACATGTTAGATTTTCTATACATGGTAGGTACTATCAAACCCTTCAAAACTTCAGACCCTTAACTTTGCCATTAAGCATAATATTTTCTTGTTGCTCTATCTATAACCTTTTTTGGGGGCGGGGGGTGCACATCTTTCTCTGTTGGAATACTTGCTGCTTAGGGATATGCTGTAGTTCTCAATCTACAAAAGAGGCAGGCGTTTTCCTCAAGGGCAGTGAACTAGGCAATAGACAGCCCCCTCTCACTCCTACTGGGGAAAAGCATCTCTCCATCCATCCACATAATGGTACCACTGACTTTCTTGTTATGACCCTTTTAAGATCTAAAATCTCTCCATATATAACAATTTTCAACCCCTTATTTTCTAAAATACATCTGCTGCTTAACTACCTCAATCAAATTAACACACACATCCCTGTATTCTAAAACAGAGTTCCAAAAGCTCTGTCCTCTGAGCTAGCAAAAACCTCCACCATGTAGATAAATACATAAAATAAGCCACCCCGTTTCAATAGTCTTAATTAAAAAAATGCTAAAGCAAAGAATCACTCATATTGAACTAAACTTCCCTTTGGTCTGCTGCTCAAAATATTTAAAAATCCTGTGGACTGATTCTGTCTCATGAAAAGTGAAAAACACATGGGTTAAGACAAAAAAAAAAGAATGTTTTAAAAATATTAAGTGTTTGCTCCGACGTGTTCTCAAACAAGCAGAGGCTTAGCTGAAGAGAGCCGTCAGGGTCACTTTTTCCAGCAGCTCTGTGCACTCCGCCCGCCTGGCGCCGGCAGAGGGGGCACCGCCACCCACCCCGCCCGCAGGGCAGCCATCTCCCGGCCGATTCCAGTTAAAAAAAGGAAAAAATACATTTCATGAAAACCTATGGCTGTTCAAACATATCAGAAGCAGGATTAAGTACCTTACCCCGAAAGGGAGCAGTGTTTTCCACTCTTCCCGGAAGCTAATGAATTGAAACNTTTCAATAGTCTTAATAAAAAAAATGCTAAAGCAAAGAATCACTCATATTGAACTAAACTTCCCTTTGGTCTGCTGCTCAAAATATTTAAAAATCCTGTGGACTGATTCTGTCTCATGAAAAGTGAAAAACACATGGGTTAAGACAAAAAAAAAAGAATGTTTTAAAAATATTAAGTGTTTGCTCCGACGTGTTCTCAAACAAGCAGAGGCTTAGCTGAAGAGAGCCGTCAGGGTCACTTTTTCCAGCAGCTCTGTGCACTCCGCCCGCCTGGCGCCGGCAGAGGGGGCACCGCCACCCACCCCGCCCGCAGGGCAGCCATCTCCCGGCCGATTCCAGTTAAAAAAAGGAAAAAATACATTTCATGAAAACCTATGGCTGTTCAAACATATCAGAAGCAGGATTAAGTACCTTACCCCGAAAGGGAGCAGTGTTTTCCACTCTTCCCGGAAGCTAATGAATTGAAACAGGACTTGATTAGAAGAACATGGCTCCCTACTCGTCTGGAGCTATTCCCACAAGGAACGCACCCCTCCAGTTTCCCCATCTTCTCTTCCTTTTTGATTTCTGACCTGAGGAAATGAGGGCCACCGCAGCCCCGGGGGGACGGAGCGGCGGGAGAGCCAGGACGTACCTGCGACAGCGTGGCCAGGAGAAGCGTGGAGAGCAGCGGCCCCCGCATGGCCCCGGCCGGCCTCGCGCAGCTGGAGATGCTGCGAGGCGGGCGCACAAAGCTCCCCTCTGTCTCCTGGAGGAAGGACCCACGCCTCCACCTCCCAGCTCCCGACTTTGTGCTCCAGCTCTCAGACTCTGCTTTCGCGTTCCCAGATCCCTTTTAATACCCTGTTTACTTTCAGGCCACTCTTCTCATATTTACCTTCGCGGAGGCCTGGAGCGCGCTTCTCCTGGGACTGAGAGGGGGCAGACCAAGGGTGACTTCTGTTTGAAAAAACTGCTGTTCTTCCCGCTCCAGGAGATCAGAGCCAGCCTTGAGCAAAATGGTGATGTTAGACGCAGCTACCCGCCTTAACCCTCAGCCTCTCGCCTGGGTTTGCCGCCCCAGGCCCTCTCTTTGCTGCTTGCTTGTTCTCCCCGGGCCCTCAAAACACAGGGAACAAGTCTGGCCTCCTGGCCCCCGTCACAGCCTGGCCCTGCCCAGTTCTCCCACCACACTGTAACAGGCCTGCCCCACCTTCCCTCACTCTGCAGCTTCTTATCACAGCACCAGGTGCCTGCCTCTGTTACAGCACGTTTCTCCTACCAGGTGGATTAGGTTTGGAAACACTGTAGATGGAACCCAGGTGGACACCTACTGTCTGGGGCCCGAGAGAAGCCGCTTTCTGCAGCCACAGCCCCATGACAGACCAGAGTAAAGCTACCCCCGATCTTTTAGGGCTAAGACAAAACAGTTACACTAATGGCAGTCATTCATTTAACAAATCAAGAATTTTTTTTTAGTTATTATAGATTTGTACGCCCCTTCCCTTCTAATTCTCACCTCCCCAGCATGTGTGGTCACCAGCCCATCTCCTCCTGTGTCCAGTGGTTTGTGGCTTTCTTACCCAGCTTTCAACAACGGTCTTTGTCTGTATATCTTGGGCTGCACCTCCGATAGGGTTTTGTCTTCTTAAGGATCCAGTGTCTGGCCCATCCTCCTGCCCCCATTCTAGGGCCAGTTTCTATTCCCTGTGATCTGTCACCTGTCTTCGATTTACCTGCTAGCTCTCCTGGGCTCACTGCTCACCTCTCTTTCTGTATATAAAGACACAGTGACTGAAGGCCCAAGACCTGGAGAAAAACTGGGCTTCCTGCCAACAACAAGGACTCTGAGATCCTCAGAGAGACAGGGACTCCATAAAATGTGCAAACATACCCCACATGGTTTACTAAGTAGTTAATTAGACCATAATCACACACACACCAAACAACAAGGAATACCCAGCGTAGGTATGATGTCAACTCCTCATCTTCCTGCCTGAGAAATAGGATAAAACCTGTGTAACAGGGAAAAGCCTTCGTATTCTATTACAAGTTAATCACTAAAGGGATGTTGCCTATAAGCTAAAATTAAACATCATGGCCCATCTCTGGGAACCCTGCCTCCCAGGTAATGAGAGTGAAGCTATATCAATAAAATACCTTTGTTTGGCTCACAGGAAACACCTGGACCAGACCCTCCTGTGAATAACTGCAGGAAGGAAGAAATTAACACATCCCCTCTGGAGGCTGACAGATCAGGAGATGTTTGACTTTCCTCCCTTCCCTTTTAGTATAAAATAAGCCTGAATTCTAACTCTGGGAAGATGGTTCTTTGGGGCACGGTTCCACCATCTTCTTGGCTTGCTGACTTCCCAAATAGAGTTATGTTCCTTGCCCAAAGAGTTCGTCTCTAGATTGATTGGCCTGTGGTACAGGGAGCAGGATAAGCTTGGTCTCCCTTACACCTGAAAACAGCCTAATGAAGGAAGATGGGTCTGTGTTAGTCCAATCTGACCCATTATCTTTATGTCTCTGGTTTAACACCATCTGATCTTTGGGTTCCCAGCCTCAGGCATTCATGCACCACAGTGGTCATGAGAAAGGATCATCTCTAATTTCCTCACTGGTTTATCAATGGCAGAAGAATCTAAGCCCAGGATTAGCATTCTCATGAACAACATCCCTCCTGTTCTGAATGTAATACTGCACCTGTTCAGTGTCTGAACTTAAGGAGACTCACGCCCCTTTCACGTGTTCTCTGTAAATGCTCTCGGCAGCAGCCATTCTTCTGGAAATGGCTTTCCTCTCTCTACAGTCTCTCTGCCATGGGGCAGGGGAAGGGGTCAAACTCCCATCCTTGCTCTTGGTAGGAAAGGAACATCTTAGTTGAGAATGAACTTGTGAGTCCTCTCCCCCAGTGTACAAGATGGAGGGCTCTAGGCTACTCACTCCAGCTTGTGTTTAGACATCTCCAGCCATGGGTGTGCTCCTATTTAACAACTTCAAGCCCACTATGGATGGACTGAATGAATACGGCTTTTCTGCCATCTTCTACTTTGGACACCAAGAGCCATCCTGGTGTGTGTCTTGCTCTGAACACATCCCTCTGTTATCTCATTTAACAAAAGTTTAATCTGCCTAGGCGTCCATTTCACAAGCGTTCAGTTTGTGATGTACATTCAAACAGACATGTACATTGAGCATAACTAATATTTCCATCATGTTTCATGATTTACAAGGAAGTTCACATGTATTATCTTTTTTAATTTCACAGTTCAGTGAGGTAGGCAAAAGCAGTATTTAAAACCATCTTCATTTAGCAGATTAAAAAGTTGAGGTTAAGTGATTGTACTTGGTCCACAAAACACACTTAATCCCTGCCCCGTAGAGCTATATAATCTACTGAGAGAGAAGATGCTGAACAAATAAACATGCAAAGTATCCCTGAGGAAAAACTGAATAAAGGCTAAAGGCTAATAATAAAGAACAAAAAACTACAGGGGAGAACGACAGGTAGGAGCTAAGTTAAATCGGCGGCAGGGGGAACTCAGACTTGAGACGGGAAGCCAGAGGGAGAGTGGGGAGGAGTCCCGGTGCAGGGCTCTCTCCACTGGCAAAACACACACAGGGACAGCATCACAGCGGGCACAGTCCCTTCTGTGTCACCTGGGTGGGCAGAGATCAGCCCCCACAGCACTGTCAGTGCCCCGAACAGGGCAGGAGTCCCCTTTCCCCACCCCCTCAACAGTCCCTCCCTCTCCTACTGGTGGCGGAGANAGCGGGCACAGTCCCTTCTCCTGTGTCACCTGGGCGGGCAGAGATCAGCCCCCACAGCACTGTCAGTGCCCCGAACAGGGCAGGAGTCCCCTTTCCCCACCCCCTCAACAGTCCCTCCCTCTCCTACTGGTGGCGGAGAGAGAAGCATTGTCTGTGCCAGAAAAGAGACCAACATTGTTGGTGCAATCATGCCCTGAACATGTGCCTCAGGGAAACTAGAGCTCCCCAAGTGGCCCAGAGGTAAAGAATCTGCCCGCCATTGCAGGAGACACAGGAAATGCAGGTTTGATACCTGAGTGGGGAAGATTCCCCTGGAGAAGGAAATGATCACCCACCCCAGTATTCTTGCCTGGGAAAACCCTTGGACAGAGGAGCTTGGTGGTCTACAATCCAAGGGGTCACAAACAGTCAGACACAGACACAACTTAGTGACTAAACAACAACAACAAACAATAATAATAACCACAGCTAACACTGATCAAGTGCTCAAGGTGCCCCATCCCTATCGTGCCGAGTGCTGCACCTGTGTGGACCCAGCTGCTTCTCCCAGCATCACTGCTGGGAGGTATAGTTATTAGCATCTGTGAGGAAACTGAGGCAAGGCCATGTGAATAGCAAGAGGTAGGACCGAGATCCCAAGCATTTAGCCCCCTGCTCTGCTGCCCTCTGCATGGCCTCTGTGTTACAGAACAGCTTGCAGCAGGATGATTCCGTGAGGCCATTGCTCTGCATTGCATTCTCTACGATTTTCCCCCTCCTACTCCCCTCTCTAGTTTTAAGAAGTTAATGAGGTCATTTAGAGTTCCCTCTAAGCAGAAGGATTCACTAATGGCTCAGACAATAAAGAATCTGCCTGCAATGCATGAGACCTGGGTCGGATCCTTGGGTTAGGAAGATACCCTGGAGGAGAGCATGGCAACCCGTTCCAGTATTCTTGCCTGGAGAATCCCATTGACAGAGGAGCCTGGCGGGCTTCTCTTTGGGGCCCCAAAGAGCCGGACATGACTGAAGCGACTAACCTTGCCCTTCTACTTGTCCAGGCAGAAAGGAGCTGCCTGCCTCAGTGCTTTGTCTCTTGGGGAAACTGGATCTCACGGAAGAGGTGATGCTGAGAGAGGAAAGAGGAGGGAGTCTGGGGCAGCCAAGGGGATGAGGAAGCTCAGGAAGCCCCTGAGTGGGGACTGGGGGTGGGAACAGGATGGTTCAGCCATTCTGCACAAGTTCCCCGAGGACCTCTGTGTCCTTGCAAGAACTTCACTGCCCATTCGGATGTGAACCATCAAGGTGTGGGCAGGAACCTCAGAAAGAGAAGGCCAATGGCCTGGCCTCTTCTCCAGGCACCAGCTTGGCCTCCTGTATTGCTGTTCAACCTGCTGTGATGGTGGTGGTAGACCTGGGAGGAGCCCACCGATGGTGGCTTAGAGTAATGATACATTTATCTCCAGATGGAGGTGGGGAGGTTGATTCGGAGCCAGCGTTAATTTAAATTTTAACTTTAATTAAAATTAATTAATTGAATTGAATTAATTAAAATTTTAATTTGAGGAAAATGAAGAAACTGATATTCCTACACCCCTGGATCCATGGCTTCACATTCATCCTAGCTACAAATACTGTAAATCTCACAAAATCTCCATTCTCCTGGAGTGTGTACTCTCTCCTGAAAACTCACAGGCCTTGAAACCAAAACTGGTGCCAGGAGCCTCCACAGCATCTCCTCCGGCTCTCTGTCAGCTCCGCCTGGGTCAGCAGCTAGGTCTTGAATAGGGGATTCTTCCAGTCCTGGTTGCTACTGTGGACTGAAGGACATTCAAATGGCAGATGTCCAATGAAACCTTGTTGGTTATTTAAAAGGACTCATCAAAATCACCCTGAAGCTACCGAAGTAGTTATGCATGTCTCTAATCTTGCATGATTTATCCACTGTATCCTTTCGTGCCCTTTTCTAACTGACAATCGCCAGTCTCACGTACTTTTTTTTCCTGTGTGTGTATCTTCCTTTAAATGCATCCCATTTTTTTCCCCCACAAAACTCTGCCCCTAAGATTCTGACCTGAATTTCACAATACATGCCTGGAAGGGCGGGTGTACACTCTCTTCTTCCTCCACTAACCGACAAGCCTACACCTGCGTGTGCTCTGAGGGGCGGCAGTATGGGTGCTAAGGTCCTTCAATGCCGCACCTTGGAGGGCAGGCTGGAAGGGTTGCCAGGCTTTGCTTGGCCTCCCATCCAGCTTTTAGTGAACCAGGTCCAAGGAGAAGCCACAAATCAGCGGCCCTGGCATCTGCATGGGCCTTGGAGCAGAGTCTCCTTGAAAAGAGGCAGGTGCCCTCGTTCCCAGGGCATCAGAAACTCAGGCTGTGGCCCAAGGAAAACAAGGCCAAATGGCTTGGAGGATCTAATTCACTTTGTCACTTGGCTCTGTTAGACTGGTTTGCAAAAAGAGCCCTGTGTGGGAAAGAGGGCTGAGGCAATCAGACGCGGGTGCTGAGGGGCCTCCTGAAAAGTTAGAAGGGAGAGGAGAGGTAATTCCCATATTTTGCAATGTGGGTGGAGCTCATCTTTCAGGAAGGAAAATAATGTGGTGTCATTCCTGAGCCTGAAAATGACCGCGTGTGTGAATCATAACCCAATTAGATGGGCAGGCCCATTGGCAGACTTGGAGCCAGTGGACTCCTGTTCACAATCCAAGTTCTGCTACATACCAGCTCGCTGACCTTGGACTGTCTCCACCACACCTCCCCACCTCTGGGCTTCTTTATCTGCCAGATACTGCTGCAGATTTATCTTCTTTCAATACAGATTTGACCACATCACCCTCAATACCCTTCTTCTACTCCCTCTTTCAAATTGATGCCTTCAGATTGTGATGCTGCAGAAGACTCCTGAGAGTCTGTTGCACTGCAAGGAGATCAAACTAGTCAATCCTAAAGGAAATCAACCCTGAATTTTCATTGGAAGGACTGTTGCTGAAGCTGAAGCTCCAATACTTTGACCACCTGATGCAAAGAACTGATTCATTGGAAAAGTCCCTGAGGCTGGGAAAGATTAAAGGCAGGGAAAGATTGAAAGCAAAAGGAGGCAGCAGAGGATGAGATGGTTAGAGATCATCGCCGAGCCAATGGACATGAATTTGAGCAAATTCCAGGAGATAGTGGAGGACAGAGGAGCCCGATATGCTGCAGTTCATGAGTTGGCAAAGAGTAGGACATGACTTAGTGACTGAAAAACAACAACATCTCCCCTTTCACCGAGGATAAAACCGTACTCCTGGGTAGCACAGTGAACGGCCATCCATGATACAGCAAGCCTCTCCTGTCCTCACCCCTGCACTCATGCAGCACAGAACTGCACTATGCTACGTGTTTCCCCAGCCTCCTGCCTTTGTTTGTGAGGTTCTGCCGGGAGAACCTTCCTCGCCGTTCACTCGTTTGGTTATGTCCGAGAGCCTCCCCTGAGAAGCCTTCCTAACCAGCACCTCTGAGCTCCTCAGTCCGTTCATGTACCACTGATGGCCTTGTAACACCTGTATTGCAATTCATGTGTTTCCATGGAGGGTTGTGAGATTTAGCTACTAACAAGAATGGTAATAATAATGATAGGCTGCCCAGTTAAAATTGTAATATATATGAGACACATTTATACTAAAAATTTATTCACTGTTAACGTGAACCTCAAATTTAGCTGAACATATGTTTATATGGATTTTCCCTACTGGACTGAGTCACATGAAGGTGGAGCCTGATGAGACTCTATTCGTATGGCACCCACTCCAGTGCTCTTGCCTGGAAGATCCCATGGACAGAGGAACCTGGTAGGCTACAGTCCATAGGGTCGCAGAGAGTCAGACACGACTGAGAGACTTCACTTTCTTTTTTCTTTCTAGGTAAGCACCAAAGCCTTTGACTGTGTGGATCACAATAAACTGTGGNCCTGAATTTCACAATACATGCCTGGAAGGGCGGGTGTACACTCTCTTCTTCCTCCACTAACCGACAAGCCTACACCTGCGTGTGCTCTGAGGGGCGGCAGTATGGGTGCTAAGGTCCTTCAATGCCGCACCTTGGAGGGCAGGCTGGAAGGGTTGCCAGGCTTTGCTTGGCCTCCCATCCAGCTTTTAGTGAACCAGGTCCAAGGAGAAGCCACAAATCAGCGGCCCTGGCATCTGCATGGGCCTTGGAGCAGAGTCTCCTTGAAAAGAGGCAGGTGCCCTCGTTCCCAGGGCATCAGAAAGTCAGGCTGTGGCCCAAGGAAAACAAGGCCAAATGGCTTGGAGGATCTAATTCACTTTGTCACTTGGCTCTGTTAGACTGGTTTGCAAAAAGAGCCCTGTGTGGGAAAGAGGGCTGAGGCAATCAGACGCGGGTGCTGAGGGGCCTCCTGAAAAGTTAGAAGGGAGAGGAGAGGTAATTCCCATATTTTGCAATGTGGGTGGAGCTCATCTTTCAGGAAGGAAAATAATGTGGTGTCATTCCTGAGCCTGAAAATGACCGCATGTGTGAATCATAACCCAATTAGATGGGCAGGCACATTGGCAGACTTGGAGCCAGTGGACTTCTGTTCACAATCCAAGTTCTGCTACGTACCAGCTCGCTGACCTTGGACTGTCTCCACCACACCTCCCCACCTCTGGGCTTCTTTATCTGCCAGATACTGCTGCAGATTTATCTTCCTTCAATACAGATTTGACCACATCACCCTCAATACCCTTCTTCTGCTCCCTCTTTCAAATTGATGCCTTCAGATTGTGATGCTGCAGAAGACTCCTGAGAGTCTGTTGCACTGCAAGGAGATAAAACTAGTCAATCCTAAAGGAAATCAACCCTGAATTTTCATTGGAAGGACTGTTGCTGAAGCTGAAGCTCCAATACTTTGACCACCTGATGCAAAGAACTGATTCATTGGAAAAGTCCCTGAGGCTGGGAAAGATTAAAGGCAGGGAAAGATTGAAAGCAAAAGGAGGCAGCAGAGGATGAGATGGTTAGAGATCATCGCCGAGCCAATGGACATGAATTTGAGCAAATTCCAGGAGATAGTGGAGGACAGAGGAGCCCGATATGCTGCAGTTCATGAGTTGGCAAAGAGTAGGACATGACTTAGTGACTGAAAAACAACATCTCCCCTTTCACCGAGGATAAAACCGTACTCCTGGGTAGCACAGTGAACGGCCATCCATGATACAGCAAGCCTCTCCCGTCCTCACCCCTGCACTCATGCAGCACAGAACTGCACTATGCTACGTGTTTCCCCAGCCTCCTGCCTTTGTTTGTGAGGTTCTGCCGGGAGAACCCTCCTCGCCGTTCACTCATTTGGTTATGTCCGAGAGCCTCCCCTGAGAAGCCTTCCTAACCAGCACCTCTGAGCTCCTCAGTCCGTTCATGTACCACTGATGGCCTTGTAACACCTGTATTGCAATTCATGTGTTTCCATGGAGGGTTGTGAGATTTAGCTACTAACAAGAATGGTAATAATAATGATAGGCTGCCCAGTTAAAATTGTAATATATAGGAGACACATTTATACTAAAAATTTATTCACTGTTAACGTGAACCTCAAATTTAGCTGAACATATGTTTATATGGATTTTCCCTACTGGACTGAGTCACATGAAGGTGGAGCCTGATGAGACTCTATTCGTATGGCACCCACTCCAGTGCTCTTGCCTGGAAGATCCCATGGACGGAGGAACCTGGTAGGCTACAGTCCATAGGGTCGCAGAGAGTCAGACACGACTGAGAGACTTCACTTTCTTTTTTCTTTCTAGGTAAGCACCAAAGCCTTTGACTGTGTGGATCACAATAAACTGTGGGAAATTCTGAAAGAGATGGGAATACCAGACCACCTGATCTGCCTCTTGAGAAATCTGTATGCAGGCCAGGAAGCAACAGTTAGAACTGGACATGGAACAATAGACTGGTTCCAAATAGGAAAAGGAGTACGTCAAGGCTGTATATTGTCACCCTGCTTATTTACCTTCTATGCAGAGTACATCATGAGAAACGCTGGGCTGGAAGAAGCACAAGCTGGAATCAAGATTGCCAGGAGAAATATCAATAACCTCAGATATGGATGACACCACCCTTATGGCAGAAAATGAAGAGGAACAAAAAAGCCTCTTGATGAAAGTGAAAGAGGAGAGTGAAAAAGTGGGCTTAAAGCTCAACATTCAGAAAATGAAGATCATGGCATCTGGTCCCATCACTTCATGG
>SJYW01044641.1:0-75668 GCA_006410735.1 Raphicerus campestris
CCTTACAAATAGCTGTGAAAAGAAGAGAAGCGAAAAGCAAAGGAGAAAAGGAAAGATATAAGCATCCGAATGCAGAGTTACAAAGAATAGCAAGGAGAGATAAGAAAGCTTTCCTCAGTGATCAATTGTAGGTCTTAGTTTTTACTATAAATCTCACTTCCTTAAAGTTGGCTGCTAGTTCCCTTTATGCGACACATCAGATCAATAATGATATCCACCATTTATTGAGTACATACCACATAGCAGTCACTTTATATCTAATATTTCTCATCCATGACACAAATTCTACCTGTTTCTGCAGTTTCATTTTCAACTGTTCCCTGATTGCACTTTATATTGTAGCTCAGAAGTTGGCAAACTATAGCCAGAGGACTAAATCTGGCTTGCTGCCTGTTTCCGTACAGCCTATGAGAATGATTTTTACATATTTAAATGGATGAAAAGAATGAAAAGATGAGTAATACTTGTGACTTTGTTAAATTCAACTTCCAGCATCCATAAATAAATTTTCAGTTGAACCCAACCACTCATTCATTTAGGTGTTTATGACTGCTTTTGTGCTATGATGACAGCTGATTAGCTGTGACATAGACAGTATGACCCACAAAGTACTTATCTAAATATACATCTAAATATTTAACTGGCTCTTTATATAAAAGTTTGTCAATTCCTGTCTAACTTAGCCAAACTAATTTCTGTCCTCACCTTCTTGTCCTCACATGTTTTCCCCTCTGTCAGAAACACTTTTCTTTTCTTTCTTTATTCCCTTTTATATCCTTATTCTCTCTAGGTGATTTTATCCAAACTCATGGTGTTAAATTTGATCTATGTGCTAACAGCACCCAAATTTATGTCTCTATACTCAAACTTTGTTCTGAACACTAGTCCCAAATATACAACTCTTTCATACCTCTAGATAGCATTAATGTTTGAAACAAAACATGTTCAAAGTTGAATTTTAGATGTATCCTCCTAAACCAAGTCCTTCCAGTCTGCCACATATCAGTTAATGGCAACTCCATCTCTGTAGTTGTTCAGGCCAAAAACTTTAGTGCTTTTCTGATTTCTTTGTCCCAAATTTCACATCCAACCTATCAGCAAATCATGTTGGCTCTACCTTCAAAATATATTCAGAAAATGACTATTTCTCACCTCCTCCCTTGCCACTATGCTGGTCCAAACTACTATCTTTTATCTCAACTACTGCAATGACCTCCAATTGGTCTTGTCTGCTCTTGCCCCTGGGATCATTTTCATGTAGCCATTTTCTCAGTTCCTTGCTCAGAACTTTCAATGACTTCCTTTCCAAAGTCTGCCCTCTTTCTCATCAGTTGTTTCTCAAATCTCATTTCCCACTACTCTTTCCCGTACTCACTCTACTCTAGACACACTGGCCTTGCTTTTCCTCAAAATATCCATAGACTTGTCTACTTTGGGGACTTGTCTACTTCAGGGCCTTTGTGCTTCCTGTTCATCCCATGGGATCCCTAGGGCTTGTTCTCACACTTTCTTTAGAGTTGCCTTCTCAGAGAGACCTTCCACAGCATTCTCATCTACAGTTTCAAGTTTGCAATTGTGGTTTAATTTTTCTTCCTTAGCACTTTTTGCTAGTTAGATAAAGAAGCCTTATATTTACTTGTCTTCATACTTGTCTACACAAGAATGTAAGTTCATGAGGGCAGAGATTTTGATCTGTTTTGTTCAGTACTGTATTCCCAGTACCTAGAACAATGCCTGATACACAGTGAGTGCAGTGAGTATTTGCGGTATAAGTGCATGAAAGAAAATAACCAGCTCAAGGGCCCCTTTGGTGAAATCTTACCTGAAGCGCCTATCTTGTGTGCTCTGGGTGCTCCTTCCTCTTGGCCAGTGAACACTTATGATTTACTTTCTACAGTAGAACAATTTTTCCCCTACTAAACTGAGCTTGATTCTTTTTCTATCCCAGGACCTAACTCGTTAAATGTGTCCTATGTGAATGAATAATTGTTCAACATTTAAAAATATTTCTTACTTTACAAAAAGATACTTCCCAGAGATCTGTTTCAGTAGTGAAAGGTACTTAAACTGGAACTGGATTTTTAAAGAAAGCAACAAAGAATTGTTCAGGATCATGCTTACTTTAGATTTTGAAACCCCTGGAGGCAAAACTAGGGTTTTATTGCGGATCCAGAACCATATTCCACATACCAGAGAGCATGACACCAGATTCTTCCTTAGGAATCAAGTTGCAGTGCTTTGCTTGGTGAAGTCCTAGCTACACAGCTTACCTAGGCCATTGGTTAAGGCTATTCGTGTGTAAGAAAATCCTTACTCTTACTTGTTTTCAGTCAAGATCTGTAAGACCCAAGAATTGATGAAGTGGAAAGAATTAATGATCTTTAATCACTGTTAGAATAAAAAACAGCCTTATTGTTTTCCTGTCTCTAAATAACCTTTTTCCATTTTTGTCCAGGAAAGCATCACAAGTCAGCTAAATAAAATGTTTCAGTTGTTCTTTAAAAATAGGTATTTACCAGGAGATCATTGACTCCAGTCTGGAAGGAGCCAGAGAACAACCATGGGGGTTAGGTGGGGGTGGGGGAGGAGTGGAAAGGCCACCATAGCAATGGATTTGGAGGAAGGCTATGGGGGAAAGAAGCTGGCAAACAAACCCTTATCTCAAGTACTTTGGTATTCTAGTCCCAGGTCACTAGTAAAGTCAGATTTGGATTAAACGTTGTATTTGATCATTTTGCATTCTCTTCCTAGCAATTAAGAGTACATTTCTTTATTTTAGTCTCACACATGCATGTAAGGTAGTGAGGGCATATTATCTCACATTTAGGATTTAAGGGGCTTCCCTGGTGGCTCAGATGGTAAAACGTCTGCCTGCAAAGCAGGAGACCTGGGTTCAATCCCTGGGTTGGAAAAATCCCCTGGAGAAGGAAATGGCAACCCACTCCAGTACTCTTGCCTGGAAAACCCCAAGGAAAGAGGAGCCTGGTAGGCTACAGTCCATGGGGTCGCAAAGAATCAGAAAGGACTGCGCGACTTCACTTCTTCTTAGGATTTAAAGGCAGAGAAAGCGAGGGCAAGAACTCAAGTAACTTGCCTAAAGTCAGTGACTGATCAGACAGGAACTCAGATAGTCATTCAGTGCTCTTCCCACTGACCCTTTCTTCTAAACTATCTGCTAGCCTTTTTTTTTTTTTTTTAAATTTCATGTGTGTAGGGAGAGAACTAGAAGCGTTTTAGGTGGCTGTGACATGGAGTGTTTGCTTTGTGCTCAGTACTGAGGTAAGCTACAAAGAAATAGAAAACAACATTCTGTCCTCAAGATATTTATAGCTATCTGGGGGAAAGAAAATGTAATAAACAGCAAACCCCCTAGTATTGTAAAGCAAAAAACATCAGGTTACAAAAGCATGTATGCTAAACATATTCATAGGCCTTTATTCATTTTCAATCATTCCATTTTGCTAACTTATTTATAAGATCTGGAGTGGAAACACTGCCCTTCACAGAGGCATGTGGCTTCTTTATGTTTCTTAACAAATCTAATTTCATACACTCCCCTGTCCAATTAAAGTTATCTCAGCCTCCTCCAGATTAAATAGTCTCTTGTGGCTTAACAGTCTATTTTGATGTAAAATGTTCTCTATTGGGTAAATATTTATTAATTCAAAGTTCAATTTCTTAACAAGGCTGGTTCTCGCCTCCCCTCTGCCTGGCAACAACAGCATGTATGCATGGGGTACTCACCCATCCTCACGGCATTTGGTGGGGTCTGGTTTCCAATGCAGGGTAGCTGGTCTGATTGTTGCACAACAGATGCTCCTCAACTAATGTTCTGCTAATCTCTGGATTCCCCCTTGGGGAGGTCCCTTTTACCTCACAGTGGAGCCAGGATCAGTTTGAGCATGCTGTTCAGCCTCTTCTAGTTGGTTACTGTTGTTCTGCTGTTGCTCACCCCCTAACCCATCTCCCTGAACTGCAGTCTCCTCCTGGGTTTCTCAGCAGAGAAGGCAAAGGCTCCTTTGCCTTTCACTTACCTCTCAGTCTGTCCAACATGATTTCCCCTCCAGGGATTCAGTCCAAAAAGTAGCAGTCAGAATATACCTGTTTGATTGTCTACTTCCTCTTCCCCTGGTTTCTTCTTTTTTCCCATAATCCTCTGAGCCAAAGTTCCCCTCCTTCCCCTACTCTCATAAGCACACTTTCCTCATTCTGAGATTTCTCTAGCCCTGGCTTTTAGTAAAACTCTCTGACTTAGTCGATTGGCTCTGTCTCTTGTGTTAATGAGGAATAAAATCATTAAAAACTTATTTTTCTCTGTTCTCAAAGTTGAGTTTTCAAAACTCTTAATGTCTGACCAAGAATCTTATTTTAGAAGTAAAAAAGCTAAACATTGACTCTCTTTTCCAATTTTTGCATTCCTGCTGTAAGAACCCTTATGATTTAGAGGAAAGGATGCTTCACATAGAATGAAGGGTGGTAACATACAAGGAAGTGCAAGAGAAAAACACATTGGTATATGTTTTAAATATTTCTTTTGTTACACATACATGGAAAAGTAATCTCAAAAAATATACACCAAAATGGTTGGTGGCTCTTCAAGTTATCTTATTCTTTGCATTCTCTTGTATTTTCAGAATTTTAANCCAATTTTTGCATTCCTGCTGTAAGAACCCTTATGATTTAGAGGAAAGGATGCTTCACATAGAATGAAGGGTGGTAACATACAAGGAAGTGCAAGAGAAAAACACATTGGTATATGTTTTAAATATTTCTTTTGTTACACATACATGGAAAAGTAATCTCAAAAAATATACACCAAAATGGTTGGTGGCTCTTCAAGTTATCTTATTCTTTGCATTCTCTTGTATTTTCAGAATTTTAAATAGTGCATATACATTGTTTTATAAACAGAAAAGCCAATAAAAAAGATTTCTATGAGGATGGAGAAGAGGTTAAACAGCATAGAACTGTACATATAATAAATATCTCAAGACTATGCTCCAAAATTAATTGTCAAATAAGAGATTAGTCATAATGAATCTTTACATCTTTTTCTTTTTCCTTCTTTTTAAAATTGAGATAAAATTCATATACCATAAAATCTACTCTTTTAAAGTATGCAACTCTGTGGTTTTAGTATATTACAGAGTTGTACAACCGTCACACTATCTAATTCCAAAAACATTTTTATTGTATCCTGCTCTGCAAGACCACCCCCCCCTCCCCAGAAGGTAGCCTCCATACCCATTAGCGGCCACTCCCCATTCCCCTTCCCTCAGCTCCTAGCAACCGCTAATCAACTTTGTGTTTCTGTGGATTTGCCTTTTCTCAACATTTCATGTAAATAGAATGATACAAAATGTGGCCTTTTGTGTTTGGTTTCTTTCATGTTTTCAATGTTCACCCATGATGAGTCATATTTTTCTTGGTCTCCTTTTCTGAAAATATTTTCCCTCAGTGCTACAATGATACTTGTCTCTCAACTCTTGCCATACAGTCCATACAATACAAGACAGTCAGACTACCTTTTGTTCCAAAGTTGCTGCTCCATGGATAGATTCAGTGGAATAGAAAATTAATCACAGTTAACCACCAAAAAATTATATTTGACTTTGAAAGTCAAACTTTGCTCAATTGTGCCCAATTCTTTGCAACCCCATGGACTATAGGCCACAGTCTACAGTGGCTCCTCTGTTCATGGAATTCTGCAGGCCAGAATACTGGAGTGGGTAGCTGTTCCCTTGTCTAGGGGATCTTCCTGACCCAGGGATTGAACCTAGTTCTCCTGCATTGCAGGTGTGGGAATACATTTGAATATGGGAGTGGAGATTGGGGTGGTGTGTGAAGAGGGGAAAGCAGGGATAGGGTTAGGCTGAACAACTTATCTTCCTTTGAATCTAAGGTTGCTATTATTAAAAGCTTATAGAAAAAGTAACCCAAGTATATGTTAATGATTGTAAGCAGATTGTACTCTATGATTTATTGTGGATAATAAATTTTCTCAGGTAGACATTAGCAATATTGGATAAAGAAAATGTGTGTATTCCCTTGAACTTTCTCATTTCATCATATATTTTAGTACTCCTGGGTATGGGCCAGGTCTTCAAGTTTCCTACAGTTTGACAGGATAGCAACACAAGGGACAGTCTAAGCCAGTAGACTTTGCAGGGGGCCTAGGGGGTGGTCACATATTTAGTCCTTTGAATTTCTGATAAGAGTTGTAAATCTTTTCCCAAAAACAGTTACTTACAGTTTCTAAGGGTGTGAATCCTATGAACCATCCAAGGTATCCACTGTGTTGGTCAGCTCAGGCTACTATCATAAAATACGTTAGAATGGGTGGCTTAAACAACAAACATTTATTTCTCATAGTTTTGGAGGCTGGAAAGTTCAAGGTCAAGGTGCAGTAGATTAGGTGTCTGATAAAGGTCTTCTTCCTGTTTTGCAGATGACCACCATGTTTCTGTGCTCACATACTGGAAGGAGAAAGCTTTCTTGTGTCTCTTCTTGAAAGTGAAAGTGAAGTTGCTCAGTCGTGCCCGACTGTAGCCCACCAAGATCCTCCATCCATGGGATTCTCCAAGCAAGAATATTGAAGTGGGTTGCCATTTCCTTCTTCCTTTCTCTTCTTAGAAGAGCACTAATCCAATCATGAAGATTCCACTTTCATGACCTAATCTAATTCTAATGACTGTATCTCACACAGACTCCACCTCCAAGTACCATCACACTATGGATTAGAGCTGCAACTTATGAATTTTTGCAGAAAGTGGANATCTAAGGTTGCTATTATTAAAAGCTTATAGAAAAAGTAACCCAAGTATATGTTAATGATTGTAAGCAGATTGTACTCTATGATTTATTGTGGATAATAAATTTTCTCAGGTAGACATTAGCAATATTGGATAAAGAAAATGTGTGTATTCCCTTGAACTTTCTCATTTCATCATATATTTTAGTACTCCTGGGTATGGGCCAGGTCTTCAAGTTTCCTACAGTTTGACAGGATAGCAACACAAGGGACAGTCTAAGCCAGTAGACTTTGCAGGGGGCCTAGGGGGTGGTCACATATTTAGTCCTTTGAATTTCTGATAAGAGTTGTAAATCTTTTCCCAAAAACAGTTACTTACAGTTTCTAAGGGTGTGAATCCTATGAACCATCCAAGGTATCCACTGTGTTGGTCAGCTCAGGCTACTATCATAAAATACGTTAGAATGGGTGGCTTAAACAACAAACATTTATTTCTCATAGTTTTGGAGGCTGGAAAGTTCAAGGTCAAGGTGCAGTAGATTAGGTGTCTGATAAAGGTCTTCTTCCTGTTTTGCAGATGACCACCATGTTTCTGTGCTCACATACTGGAAGGAGAAAGCTTTCTTGTGTCTCTTCTTGAAAGTGAAAGTGAAGTTGCTCAGTCGTGCCCGACTGTAGCCCACCAAGATCCTCCATCCATGGGATTCTCCAAGCAAGAATATTGAAGTGGGTTGCCATTTCCTTCTTCCTTTCTCTTCTTAGAAGAGCACTAATCCAATCATGAAGATTCCACTTTCATGACCTAATCTAATTCTAATGACTGTATCTCACACAGACTCCACCTCCAAGTACCATCACACTATGGATTAGAGCTGCAACTTATGAATTTTTGCAGAAAGTGGAGAACTAAAGAGCCTCTTGATGAAAGTGAAAGAGGAGAGTGAAAAAGTCGGCTTAAAGCTCAACATTCAGAAAACTAAGATCATGGCATCTGGTGCCATCACTTCATGGCAAACAGATGGGGAAACAATGGAAACAATGAAAGACTTTATTTTCTTGGGCTCCAAAATCACTGCAGATAGTGACTGCAGCCATGAAATTAAAAGACGCTTGCTCCTTGGAAGAAAAGCTAATACCAACCTAGACAGCATATTAAAAAGCAGACATTACTTTGCCAACAAAACTCAGTCTAGTCAAACCTCTGCTTTTTCCAGCAGTCATGTATGGATGTGAGAGTTGGACTATAAAGAAAACTGAGTGCCGAAGAACTGATGCTTTTGAACTGTGGTATTGGAGAAGACTCCTGAGAGTCCTTTGGACTGCAAGGAGATCCAACCAGTCCATCCTAAAGGAAATCAGTCTTAAATATTCTTTGGAAGGACTGATTTTGAAGCTGAAACTCCAATACTTTGGCACCTGATGAGAAGAACTGACTCATTGGAAAAGACCCTGATGTTGGGAAAGATTGAAGGTGGGAGGAGAAGGGGATGCCAGAGGATGAGATGGTTAGATGGCATCACCAACTTGATGGACATAAGTTTGAGTAAGCTCCGGGAGTTGGTGATGGACAGGGAAGCCTGACATGCTGAAGTCCATGGGGTCGCAAAGAGCTGGACACGACTGAGCTACTGAACAGACTGATATGACTTTGGGGCCCTTCCCTGGTGGCTCAGTTGGTAAAGAATCTGCCTGCAATGCAGGAGACCCTGATTTGATTCCTGGGTCGGGAAGATCCACTGGAGAAAGGATAGGTTACCCACTCCAGTATTCTTGGGCTTCCCTTATGGCTCAGTTGGTAAAGAATCCACCTGCAATGGGGGAGTCTGGGTTTTGATCCTTGGGTTGGGAAGATCCCCTGGAGAAGGGAAAGTCTACACTTCAGTATTCTATAGTCCACGGGGTTGCAAAGAGTCCGATACCACTGAGCAACTTTCACTTTCACTTTGGTCTTCCCAGGTGGCATTAATGGTAAAGAACCTGCCTGCCACTCAGGAGACATAAAAGATGCGGGTTCGACCCCTGGGTCGAGAAGATTTCCTGGAGAAAGAAATGGCAACACACTCCAGTATTCTTACTTGGAGAATCCTATGGACAGAGGAGCCTGGCAGGCTACAGTCCATGGGATTGCAAAGAGTCAGATATGGCTGAAGCGACTGAGAACGCACACATGCACACCTATGAATTTTGGAAGGACACAAACATTTAGCCCATACCACAGAAATAGTCCCAAGAGTGAGAATATCTGCTTTAGGAAAATTTCCCTTTTTATTACCCATTAGGGTTGAGCCTCAGTTTCCAATCTTATCTCCTGTTCTGATGAACTAGGTGGGAGAGAAGAGCTATTGAAGACTTCTCAGCCCTATAGAGAAGTCTATATGTATCCTTCAAAATTCTACTCCGGGAGCAGGAAGCAACCCTAGGTGCCTGTATGAGATATAGCATCCAGATGAGATAAAGAGCAAGAAGTGAGTGAATAACATGGAAGATAAGAATTTTGACATCACCTCCTTATATAGTCCCCACATTATGTTCTACACTGTGTCCTTAATTTCATCCTTGCTCCACATCACAGCTTGTGTCCCTTGGTAATGGAAGTAAGGTGGGAAAAGCATTATCTCCTTAGCATGTGTTGGAGAAAGACTCTTGGTAAGCAGTGGATGCCTCCAATCAGATTCATTAATAAACTGAGGGCAGGTTCAGGGTCAACAAGAAGGAAGTGACCCTGGAGGACAGGAGGAAACATCTGGAAGACATGGACTTGAACTTAAGCAGCAGATCTTCCTCAATGGACAGCTCAAGTCTTTGAATTCTTTTTGTTTCAGAGTCTGGCATGGCTCAAATTGGTTAACCTTTAAGACGTTATGTAAGTTAAGCATTTGTTTAGTGTTGTTGAGGGAAGAGATGAGGGCACATTCTCAAATTAAAAAAAAAGAAGAGGAAGTGCTCTGTTTTCTTAGTGACTGCTTTGGTTTGTCCTATTTATACACAGTCCTCTTCTGCCTTACTTTGGCTTGGCTAGCTACTAGGAGTAGCTGGGTGAGTTTATTATCCCATCTCCTTGGGAATCAAGTTGAAGGATTCTTTTTTCATATGCTGGTCCATATCATCTGCAGGAGACTCAAGCAGGGACCAAGTCACTAACTGACGCTGTCCTGGCTATGGGTGAAGCATGAACAAGACATATCAGGGTTGAAAACTTCTGGTCTTTGATGTCAAAAGGTGCTGTTTTTTCAACTACCAGATATTATTTTTAATATAAATAAACAAGATATGATAGTGCCTATCATTATAAAATATCTCTTTAATTCATCCCAAGAGGGGTTGTCAAGGAAAATGGTGATCTACATTTTGCTAAGTCTGATGATTTTTCTTCAGCCCTCACATTACTTATCAGTAGTGCCTGGCACTGTTTATCATTACCATTTTCTTGAAATATTTTTTGTACTCAACTTTGGGAACATTTCACTTGTCTCATTTTCTCCTATTTAGTAGGTTGTTCCTTTTCTATTTCCTTTTTGGTTTCTCCTTATTTCCTCAGGTCAAAACACTTGGTATACTTGTTAAAAATATGGTACCCAGTCCCTACACCAAGAAATTATCTTTCCGTTGGTCTGAATTGGAGTCTAGGTATTTTTTTTTAAGATGGTTAAGATGATGAATTTTATATTACATGCATCTTACCACATTTAAAGCTTTTTTTTTTTTTTTTTAAAGCTTCTTAGGTGATTCTTACTAGCAGTCAGGACAAAACCTTCAGATTCATCTATTGACAATACTCAAATTTATATCTCTAGCCTGTAACTCTCCATGAATTCTAGAATTGTCTTTCCCACTGACAGCTTGACTTCTTTCCTTGGATGTCAAATAGGTTTCTCAGACTTGACTGGACCGAAAGCAAATTTGTGGTTTTCCCATCCTATACCTGCTCATCCCCCAGTCCTCCCCCAAATCCTTGAAGTCATTCTTGACTCTTCTTCTCTTCTCATGTTCCCCCCAAACGTCAGCAAATCTTGTTGGCTATGTTTTCAAAATATATTCAGAATCTGACAATCTTCCACCACTTTTGCTACTACTAATCTGACCAAATCACCATCATCTCCCACCTGGAGTATTGCAGTAGCCACCTAATTGGTTTCTTTGCCTCTATCCTTGTCCTTAAGCAGTCTTTGTAAAACTTAACATGGACAATATTATTCCTTTGTATCATATCCTCTGACTGACTTCATGTCTCATCCAGAAGAAAACTCACAGTCTTTAAAATATCTCAGCAAGCCTACACCTCAGTCCTTCAGCCTTTATCTGTCTCATCTCTTACGATGCTCTGCCTTCTCTCCACGCTACTGTTACCCTCACCACTCTGTCTTGTCCAGCATGCTCCCATCTCAGGGCCTTTGCTCTTCCTGCAGCCTCTGAGGCTTCAAGTGGTTAGCTTGTCCAAGGTCACACAACTAGTACGTGGCCAAGCTGAGATTCCAATCCACCTCTGGTTCTAAATTCAATGCTTTTATTATGGTATCATGTGGCCTTGCAAACAGTATTCATTCCATCATCCGGTAAATGCTGTTCTAGGTGCTGAGGACAGTAGCAAACAAGACAAAATGCCTAACTTTGTGGAGCTCACATTCTAACTGGGGGAGATAAAAAATAAATACATTCAACATATAATATGTAGTGAAAGTCAAAGTTGCTCAGTTCAATTCAGTTCAGTTCAGTTCATTCACTCAGTCTGTTGTTCCATGTCCATTTCTAACTGTTGCTTCCTGACCTGCATATAGGTTTCTGAAGAGGCAGGTCAGGTGGTCTGCTATTCCCATCTCTTTCAGAATTTCCCACAGTTGACTGTGATCCATACAGTCAAAGGCTTTGGCATAGTCAATAAAGCAGAAATAGATGTTTTTCTGGAACTCTCTTGCTTTTTCCATGATCCAGCGGATGTTGACAGTTTGATCTCTGGTTCCTCTGCCTTTTCTAAAACCAGCTTGCTCAGTCATGTCCAATTCTCTGTGACCCCATAGACTGTAGAGTCCATGGAATTCTCCAGGCCAGAATACTGGAGTGAGTAGCCTTTTCCCTTCTCCAGGGGATCTTCCCAACACAGGGACGAACCCAGGTTTCCCCACATTGCAGGCAGATTCTTCACCATCTGAGCCACAAGGGAAGCCCAAGAATACTGGACTGGGTAGCCTATCCCTTCTCCAGCACATCTTCCTGAACCAGGAATTGAACTGGGGTCTCCTGCATTGCAGGTGGATTCTTTACCAACTGAGCTATCAGAGCTCTCTATGTAAGAGTGTATTACATACATCAGTATGTAAGATGATGTTAAATGCTGAGGAGAAAAGTAAAGCAAGGTGAGAGAGATAGGAAATGCAGGGCATGCATTGCTCTTGTATTAACCTATTGGTAGTCAGGAAGGCCTCACAATAAAGCAACTTTTGAGCAGAGACCTGAGTGGAGAAAGAAGTGTGGGAATAAGCCATGGGGAGAGAAAAAGGGAGACTCAGGTTAGAGAGATGCCAAAGCAGTTCACATTTCCTTTTAATTTACTTTCAATGTTCCTGTTAACATACTAAAATATTTCTGAGGAACTTTGCTCACCTGTGTTTTGAGTATTTTTGGATTGGTATGAGTGGATTGCTCTTGTTCAGACATGTTTGTGATTAAGAAATTAGAACAAGATTGCAACTTTCAGTTTCACAAAGTCTCTCTGGCCTATAGAAACACACACCAAATGTGAATTCTAGAGTCAGATCACATGTGAAGAAAATCCTACCTTTACTATGCATACTATTTGTATATATATATATATATAAAGTGTTAGTTGCTTAGTTGTGTCTGACTCTTTGCGACCCCATTGACTGTAGCCCATCAGGTTACTCTGTCTATGGAAATCTCCAGGCAAGAATACTGAAGTGGGTGGCCACTCCCTTCTCCAGAGGATCGTTTGAACCCAGGGATCAAACCCAGGTCTCCTGTTTGTATAACCTAGGACAATTTACTACCCTATTTTAAGCTCCAGTTCCCAAATCTGTAATGTGAGGGTGATTGTAGCAAGTGAGTTTTCAGCCAGTATACACCAATATGCTGTCTGTTTTTATTGGTTGGCTATATCACTTGTTANTTCACCATCTGAGCCACAAGGGAAGCCCAAGAATACTGGACTGGGTAGCCTATCCCTTCTCCAGCACATCTTCCTGAACCAGGAATTGAACTGGGGTCTCCTGCATTGCAGGTGGATTCTTTACCAACTGAGCTATCAGAGCTCTCTATGTAAGAGTGTATTACATACATCAGTATGTAAGATGATGTTAAATGCTGAGGAGAAAAGTAAAGCAAGGTGAGAGAGATAGGAAATGCAGGGCATGCATTGCTCTTGTATTAACCTATTGGTAGTCAGGAAGGCCTCACAATAAAGCAACTTTTGAGCAGAGACCTGAGTGGAGAAAGAAGTGTGGGAATAAGCCATGGGGAGAGAAAAAGGGAGACTCAGGTTAGAGAGATGCCAAAGCAGTTCACATTTCCTTTTAATTTACTTTCAATGTTCCTGTTAACATACTAAAATATTTCTGAGGAACTTTGCTCACCTGTGTTTTGAGTATTTTTGGATTGGTATGAGTGGATTGCTCTTGTTCAGACATGTTTGTGATTAAGAAATTAGAACAAGATTGCAACTTTCAGTTTCACAAAGTCTCTCTGGCCTATAGAAACACACACCAAATGTGAATTCTAGAGTCAGATCACATGTGAAGAAAATCCTACCTTTACTATGCATACTATTTGTGTATATATATATATATAAAGTGTTAGTTGCTTAGTTGTGTCTGACTCTTTGCGACCCCATTGACTGTAGCCCATCAGGTTACTCTGTCTATGGAAATCTCCAGGCAAGAATACTGAAGTGGGTGGCCACTCCCTTCTCCAGAGGATCGTTTGAACCCAGGGATCAAACCCAGGTCTCCTGTTTGTATAACCTAGGACAATTTACTACCCTATTTTAAGCTCCAGTTCCCAAATCTGTAATGTGAGGGTGATTGTAGCAAGTGAGTTTTCAGCCAGTATACACCAATATGCTGTCTGTTTTTATTGGTTGGCTATATCACTTGTTAATTATTTTCAATATCATCCTTAGATAAAATTATTTACCTCATGGGAAGCACTGTGATAAGGAAGTTAAGTAAGCACTTATTATATTTATTATTGTATTTATCATTATTATTAGGATATAATTCACTAATAAACATCTCTATCCTAGTTTATAATATTCTTATAAACTTGGTTATCTTGGAAAAGTGAAAGTGAAAGTGTCAGTCACTCAGTTGTATCCAGCTCTTTGTGACTCCTCTGTCCATGGAATCCTCCAGGCAAGAATAGTAGAGTTGGTTGCCATTCCCTTCTCCATTTTCTAGCAAAGGCTGGACTAAAAATCAGTTATTTCTTATAGAAGTTTGTTTCATAGAAGTTGAGCATGAGTCAGATGTATGAACACTTGTCTCACATGGGTAGAAGTGGTATTGAAACCATTTACCAGATTGGGACTTGAACCCATGTTGAGTTCAGTTCCGTCGCTCAGTTCTGTCCAGTCTTTTCGACCCCATTGACTGCAGCACGCCACATCTCCCTGTCCATCACCAACTCCCGGAGTTTACTCACACTCATGTCCATTGAGTCAGTGATGCCATCCAGCCATTTCATCCTCCAGCCTTCAGTCTTTCCCAGCATCAGGGTCTTCGCGTCAGGTGGCCAAAGTATAGGAGTTTCAGCTTCAGCATCAGTCCTTCCAATGAATATTCAGAACTGATTTCCTTTAGGATTGATTGGTTGGATCTCCTTGCAGTCCAAGGGACTCTCAAGAGCCTTCTCCAACACCACAGCTGAAAAGCATCAATTCTTCAGCACTCAGCTTTCTTTAGAGTCCAATTCTCACATTCATACATGACTACTGGAAAAATCTTGACTAGATGGACCTTTGTTGGCAAAGTAATGTCTCTGCTTTTATTAAAAGTGTCTATGCTATCTAGATTGGTATTAGCATTTCTTCCAAGGAGCAAGTGTCTTTTAATTTCATGGCTGCAGTCACCATCTGCAGTGATTTTGGAGCCCCCCAAAATAAAGTCTGCCACTGTTTCCACAGTTTTCCCACTTACTTGCCATGAAGCGATGGGGCCAGATGCCATGATCTTAGTTTTCTGAATGTTGAGCTTTAAACCAACTTTTTCACTCTCTTCTTTCACTTTCATCTAGAGGCTCTTTAGTTCTTCTTAGCTTTCTGCCATAAGTGTGGTGTCAACCACGTATCTGAGGTTCTTGATATTTCTCCCAGCAATCTTGATTCCACCTTGTGCTTCTTCCAGCCCAGCATTTCTCATGATGTTCTCTGCATATATGTTAAATAAACAGAGTGACAATATACAGCCTTGACATACTTCTTTTTCTATTTGGAACCAGTCTGTTGTTCCATGTCCAGTTCTAACTGTTGCTTCCTGACCTGCATACAGATTTCTCAAGAGGCAGATCAGGTGGCCTGGTATTCCCACCTCCTCAGAATTTTCCATAGTTTGTGGTGATCCACACAGTCAANATTAAAAAGACCAACAATACTAAATATTGATAAGGATGTGAAACAACTGTCACTCTCACACCTTGCTGATGGGATATAAAATGGTTATGACCACTTTGAAAGCAATTTTGACATTGTCTATTAAATATGTGTGTACTCAGCAATTCTACACCAAATTCTTTCTCCAAAAGACATGACATAGCAGCGGTATTATAATACCAAATGGGAAAATGCCCAAATACTCATCAGTGGATAAATAAATTGTGGTACATTTACACAATGGAATTCTAACAGCAATAAGAAGAAAACAATCTGCAACCTTATGCAACAACATGAATGAATCTTATAAACATGTTATGGAAAAGAAACTAGACACAAAGAGTATACACCTTGTTATTCATTTATAGAAAGTACAAAAACAGGTGAGAATAATTTTTTGTTGTGCTAGTGAGAGTATAAATCACCCACTTTGAAAGATGTTTTGGCAAAACAGAAAAATAGAGCAAGAGTCAAAAAGTTTCATGCACTTTGACTTTTTGAGCTCTATCCTAAGGAAAGAATGGTAGATGCCCACATGAATTTAGGGGTTTCCCTGATGGGTCAGATGGTCAAGAATCTGCCTGCAATGTGGGACACCTGGGTTTGATCTGTGGGTTAGGAAGATCGCCTGGAGGAGGGCATGGCAACCCACTCCAGTATTCTTGCCTGGAGAATCCCACAGACACAGGAGCCTGGCTGGCTACGGTCCATGGGGTCACAGAGAGTTGGACACAACTGAGCAATTAAGCATATATGTCAATTTACATTAAAAGATATTCATGCTAGAGTTCTTGTACTAATAAAAAGTTGGAAACTGATAAATATCTCTAATAAAGAAGTAATTAAATAACTGGTATATATGCTTTGATGAACTATTATGCAGCCACTAAAGATCATGTTTTTAAACCATATTTAATAATATTCAATACTCATGATTTAATGTAAGGTGGAATGGAGTATGTCAAGGCTGTATATTGTCACCCTGCTTATTTAACTTCTATGCAGAGTATATCATGCGAAATGCCAGGCTGGATGAAGCACAAGCTGAAATCAAGATTTCCCAGAGAAATATCAACAACCTCAGATATGCAGATGACACCACCCTAATGGGAGAAAGCGAAGAGGAACCAAAGAGTCTCTTGATGAAGGTGAAAGATGGAGTGAAAAAGCTGGCTTAAAATTCAGCATTCAAAAAACTAAGATCATGGCGTCTGGCCCCATCACTTCATGGCAAATAGATGGGGGAAAAATGGAAATAGTAACAAATTTTATTTTCTTGGGCTCCAAAATCACTGCAGATGGTGACTGCAGCCATGAAAATTAAGACGCTTGCTGTTTGGAAGAAAAGCTATGACAAATGTAGACAGCATTTTAAAAAGCAGACATTACTTTGCTGACAAAGGTCCATATAGTCAAAGCTATGGTTTTTCCAGTGGTCATGTATGGATGTGAGAGTTGGACTATTAAGAAGGGTGAACGCCTTAGAACTGATGCTTTTGAACTGTGGTGTTGGAGAAGACTCTTGAGAGTCCCTTGGACTGCAGGGAGATCAAAACAGTCAATCCTAAAGGAAATCAACCCTAAATATTCATTGGAAGGCTGATGCTGAAAGTAAAGCTCCAATACTTTGGCCACCTGATGCAAAGAGTTGACTCATTGAAAAAGACTGTATGCTGGGAAAGATTGAGGGCAGGAGGAAAAGGGGATGACAGAGGATGAGATGGCTGGATGGCATCACTGACTCAATGGACATGACTTTGAGTGTATCCCAGGAGTTAGTGATGGACAGGAAAGTCTGGCGTGCTGCAGTCAGTGGGGTTGCAGAGTCAGACATGACTGACTGATAATGAGCAAAAAAGTATAGGATAAAATACCATGCAATACAGTCCCAATATTATTGCATATGTATACATGTGTGCTCAGTTGTGTCTGACTCTTTGTGACCTCATCAACTGTAGCCCTCCAGGCTCCTCTTTCCATGGAATTTTCCAGGTAAGTTTACTGGAGTGGGTTGTCATTTCCTATTTCAGGGGATCTTCCAGACCCAGGGATTGAATCTAAGTCTCCTGTGTCTCCTGCATTAGTAGGCAAATTCTTTGTCACTAGTGCCACCTGTATACTCATGTACATACATATATACATACGTGTATATAAAAGAAGGGGAAAAAAATACCACAAGGTAAATAGAAGTCATTCCTATAAAGTGGAATTACAAGGCATTTATATTTTTTTCTTTAAATAATTTTTCCATGTTAGTACTTATGACTATGGTTCTGCCATAGCCTTGAACCTTCTCCTAAATAGGACTCAATATCCCTTTTGTTCCCTAGGATTCCATTAAGACCAAGTGTTGATTTTTACTCAAGATTTTATAAGAAAGAGGACAGTTTTACACTATGCAGTTCATAGGCCTTTATATATTCCCTTTAAGTGTGCCTTGTGATGGCTAATTTTATATGTCAACTTAACTGGGTCATGGGATACCCAGTTAACATTATTTCTAGGTGTGTCTGTGAGGGTGTTTCCAGAAGAGATGAGCATTTGAATCCATAGCAGATTCCCTTTCCCAATTACACAATCTGTTGAGAGTCTGAATAGAACAAAAAAAGGGTGAAGGAAGTGAGACTTTGCCCTCTCTGCCTGACTACTTGGGCTTCCCAGGTGGTGCTAGCGGTAAAGAACATGGCTGTCAGTGCCGGAGACGTAAGCGACTTAGCAGCAGCAGTAGCCTGACTGCTTGACTACTTGAGTTGGATAGCAGCAGTCTCCTGCCCTAGGATTGAAACTTACTCCATTGGCTCTCTGGTTCAGGTCTTGGAATTGTGGGGGTGTGTGTTCAGTTGCTTCAGTAGGTGTCTGACTCTTTGCGACCCTATGGACCATAGCCTGCCAGGCTTCTCTGTCCACAGGATTCTCCAGGCAAGAATAATACTGGAGTTGGCTGCCATGCCCTTCTCCAGGATCTTCCTGACCCAGGAATTGAACCCAGCTCTCTTGCACTGCAGGCAAATTCTTCACCAACTGAGCCACCAAGGAAGCCCCCTTAGAACTGTACTAAAAGGTATACCATCTCTTCTCCCTATTTTCAGGCCTTTTGACTTGGATTGGAACTATGTCACCAGCTTTCTGGGGTCTCCAAGCTTACAGATGGCAAATAGGACTTCTCAGCCTCCATGACTGTGTGATGCAATTCCTCCTAAGTCTCTTTATATATCTCCTATTGGTTCTAATTTTCTGGAGAACCATGGCAAATTCATACCTCATCTCTTCCTTCTCTCAAGCCAGACAAGTTTTCCTTTTTGTGGTTGTCCTTCCTTGGGTAGGACCTAGATAAGCTGGTACCTAAATAGGTTGGTTTCTGGCTTCTTCAATTCCAGGTCTTCCCCATCTCAGGCCTCCAAATCTTTCTGATGTAGAAAAAAATGCTTCTCCAAATATGCACACATCCACCACCCACTCACTAAAACCTCTAATAAAAATTCTTGTTAATTTTCAATTTTTCATATTACTTTCAGAGTAAAAAAAATTCTGAATTCTCATAGCAGCTCTACAGAGGGAAATTTTTCTCTGGGCAGCAACAATGTTAATGAAAATACGTAATATGTAAGACCAAGTCTGGTTAGTTAAAATTAACCTTTTGTCCAGAAATTCTTCAACCTAAAAGCATCCACACATCAGGTACACATTTATCTGATCATTTGAATTATATGTGTAGTAGTTCCCCTTGGAGAGGGCAGAGATTGAAGAATTATTTGTATTTGCATTAGCTTTATGTAACATTGATCAATATAGATGAAACAGTTTATTCTGGACTCAGAAAATAGTGGCATGAACAAACATAACAATTAGGTGACTTGAAACTCATTTCTGCTTAGTTTTTTATGAGCAGCATAATTTTCTACCTAAATTTAGTCAATCTGAACTAAAGCAGGATGGAGTTGTACCTCATTCATTTATCCATCCACTCAGGAAACTTGTATATCCTTCTTATGTGACATGTACTATTCTAGGAGCTATATGGAAATAAAAATGGTGCATGAGGTCATTCTTTTATGAAGCGTATGGGGAAAAGAAAGTCTAACACGGGGTGTGAATGTGTATAATATCATCATACATATTTCTGTATTTTCTAAATCTTGCTGTCATGGGACTTACCATCCACTGTAGCAGTAGGTTTCAGCACTTCAGGAGATGGGTGGATATCTGCTTTAAAAAAAATCATTGCTCAGTTATTTTTTTCTCCAGCAAAAAGAAAAGAAAAGAAAAGAAAAATTATGGTGAAATCCTGGTGTTATGAAAAAAGACCTTCTAAATTACTTTACACATCAATGGCTAACCTGAAGAACTCAGACCATGCTATTTTTTACACAGTGCAAAGTATACTTCTATCCAAAAGTTGCTGCCCTAGGAGAAGGCCAGAATACATCAGTGCCAGTATGTGGAGGTGGGGAGGCAAGGAGGAGGGGTGGTAGACGAGAGGGCTAGGAGCTTCGAGCTTCAGCAGACTAGGAGAGAATGAGGGATAGAATAAAGAGAGACCCAGAGGTGGGGAGTATTAGGACCAAGAGCACCTAGTTGTGGTGATGGAGTTCCAGTTACAGTCGCCAGCATATCAACCACAATAGTCAGACAGGACTTGCTTTCCCTCCATTGTCTCTAGCTAAGGAAACTACCTGATTCAGTCACTTTACAACCAAGGCCAGTGAGAAGTCAGAGGACATGATAAGGGTCAAAATAATGCCTCCACTGCCATGTGGTCATGTAAGTGATATTCCTCCTCCATAAGCCAGTTCACCATCTCAGAATGGAACAGAGTCACAGAGGGAAAAATATGAAATATTGGACATTTTATCCCTTAAAGACTAAACATTTGCCAAAAGAACTCTGGCTAGGAGAGATCTGGCTTCGAGGAACTTCCCTCTTCTAGACCTGATCCTGGAAAAGTGACCTTAGTTGTGTCCATTGTGCTCCAAATGTCCTCTCCATCACCTTTCCCAGGATATGCCCTTTACTCTCAAATTTCCTTTTTCCATCTGACCTCCATTCTTAAAAGCAAAATTCTCATTTTATTTTTGCCCTGATGTCAATCAACACTCAAAAGGAAAAGTAGCCAACAAGTTAATCCAAAATTTTATGAATTCTACTAATAAAACACACACACACACACCTGAAAGCAGGATCCTAGTCAAAACTTAATTGGAGCAAAACTAAAAATCATGTGGAAAGAAGAAGTAACATAAAATTTAAAAAAATCCTATGATGGAAGTATTCTAAATCTGGATTGTGGTGTTGGTTGCACAACTATATCAGTTAACTAAAACTCATCTATTTTTGTGTTCTCTAATATGATAGCCACTAGGCACATATGGCTATTTAAATTTATTAAAGTTATATTATTCAGAGGAATAGAATTGAGTGTCCAGAAATAAACCTATAAGTCTGTGGTTAATTAAATGGTGCCAAGACCATTCAACAAGGAAAGATTTTTGTCAACAAATTGTTCTCAGATGACTGGATGGACACATGCAAAACAGTGAAGCTAGATCCCTTCTTTACATCATACACAGATATGAACTCAAAATAAACCAAAAACCTAAGTGTAATTGCTAAAACTATAAAACACTTAGAAAAAACCTTATGAGTAAATCTTCATAATCTTCGATTTAGCAATAGAATTTGAGATATGACATCAAAAGCACAAGTAACGAGGGAGTTTCCTGTCAGTCCAGTGGTTAGGACTCTGGACTTTCACTGCCAAGGGTCTGGGTTGGATCCCTGGTTAGAGAAATAAGATCTCACAAGCCACATGGCACAGCCAAAAAATAGATAAATTTGGCATAAAAATAAAAAATGTTTGTGAATCAAAGGACACCATCAAAAGTAAAAAAAAAAAAACAACCCAACAAAATGGGAGAAAATATCTGCCAATCGTATATTTGATAAGGAATATCCAGAACTTGTAAAGAATTCTTGCAATTCAATAACAAAAAGACAAACAACCCAATTCCAAAATGGGCAAAGAACCAAATAGATATTTCTTCAAAGATGACATACAAATGGCCAATAAGCACATGAGAGATGCTCAACATCATTAGTCATCAGAGAAATGCAAATCAGGACCGCAGTAAGATGCTACTTCATACTCTTAGGATGGCTATACTTTAAGGAAAAGAAAAGGAAAGGTGTTGATAAGGATGTAGGGAAATTGGAAACTTTGCAGTATACATTGCTCATGGGAATGTAAAGTAGTAGAGTTGCAGTGAAAAACATGTTGGCAGTTTCTCAAAAAGTTAAACATAAAATTAGCACCAAGACAGTGTATTAGAAAGCAGAGACATCACTTTGCCAACAAAGGTCCATATAGTCAAAGCTATGGGTTTTCCAGAAAGCAGAGACATCACTTTGCCAACAAAGGTCCATATAGTCAAAGCTATGGGTTTTCCAGTAGTCATGTACGGATGTAAGTTGGACCATCAAGAAGGCTCAGTGCTGAAGAATCGATGCTTTCAAATTGCAGCGCTATAGAAGACTCTTGAGAGTCCCTTGGACTGTGTGGAGATCAAACCAGTCAATCCTAAAGGAAGTCAACCCTGAATATTCATTGGAAGGAGTGATGCTCAAATACTTTGGCCACTTGATGTGAAGAGCCGACTCACTGTAAAAGATTCTGATTCTGGGAAAAATTGAGGGCAAGAGGAGAAGAGGGTAACAGAGAATGAGATGGTTGGATGGCATCACTGACTCAATGGACATGAGTTTGAGCAAACTCAGGGAGATAGTGAAGGATAGGGAAGCCTGGCGTGCTTCAGTTCATGGGTCACAGAGTCAGACACGACTTAGGGACTGAACAACAGCAGCAACAGAATTACCACGTCCGAGCAATTCCACTTCTAGGTATATACCCCAAAGAACTGAAGATAGATATTCAAACAAAAGTTGGTATGAATTTTCACACCAGCACTATTTATCTTTAATACCTTTAACCAAAAGGTAAGAACAATTCAAATGTCCATCAACCAATGAATAGATAAACAAACCGTGGTATATCTATAAAAGAGCTTCCCTGGTGGCTCAGATGATAAAGAACCTGCCTGCAATGCAAGAGACCTGAGTTTGTTCTTTGGGTCAGGAAGATCCCCTGGAGAAGGGAATGACAACCTATTCTAGTATTCTTGCTTGGAGAATACCATGGACAGAAGATCCTGGTGGGCTACCATCTATGGAGTTGCAAAAAAGAATGGCATACTTGCACAAGCTACTTACTACATGGATAAACCGTGAAAACATTATGCTAAGTTAAAGAAATCAGATAACAAAGATCTACATATTACAGCATTCTATTTATATGAGATATCCAGAACAGGCAAAGCCAAAGAAACAGAAAGCAGGTTACAGATTGCCAAGGGGTGGGGGAAGGGGATATGGGAAGTTACTGCTCGACGGGTGCGGAGTTTCCTTTTTGGGTGATGAAATGTTTTGAAATTTGATAGAGATGGTTGTGTAACACTGTAAAGGTAATAAATGCCAGTGAATTATACACTTTAAAATGGTAAAATGGCAAAATTTACATAACATAATTTTCTAGATTACACTAGCCATATTTGGGGTAGTTAGTGCCACTGATTGGATTTTGCATATTGTAGGATATTTCTACCATGTACAAATTCTATTGGAAGTACTGATACAAATGTACACTTATAATGGGTAAGTTTGTTATATGTGAAAAAGAAATATTCCAAAGGCAAATATATTTTTTCAACCATTCAACCAATTTGAAGTATAGTTAATTTGCAATGTTATATTAGTTTCAGGTGTACATCAAACTGATTCAATTATATATGTGATTGAATATATATATATATACTTTTTTTTCAGATTCCTTTCCATTGAATTTTATTATAAGACATTGAATGTAGTTTCCTGTGCTCTACAGTAGATCCTTGTTGCTTATCTATATTATATATACTAGTGTGTCTATGTTAATCCTAAAGTCCTAATTTATATATTACATAATATAGTATACAGATACACACACACACACACACACACACACATATATATATGTATGCATATACATAGGCTTCCCTAGTGGCTCAGTGGTAAGGAATCTGCCTGCAATGCAGGAGTCATGGGTTCAATTCCTGGGTTGGGAAGATCCCCTGAGGAAGGCATGGCAACCTTCTCCAGTACTCTTGCCTAGAGAATCCCATTGACAGAAGAGCCTGCCAAGCTGCAGTCTATAGTGTCACACAGAGTCGGACATGATTGAGACAAATAAGCAGCAGCANATGGCATCACTGACTCAATGGACATGAGTTTGAGCAAACTCAGGGAGATAGTGAAGGATAGGGAAGCCTGGCGTGCTTCAGTTCATGGGTCACAGAGTCAGACACGACTTAGGGACTGAACAACAGCAGCAACAGAATTACCACGTCCGAGCAATTCCACTTCTAGGTATATACCCCAAAGAACTGAAGATAGATATTCAAACAAAAGTTGGTATGAATTTTCACACCAGCACTATTTATCTTTAATACCTTTAACCAAAAGGTAAGAACAATTCAAATGTCCATCAACCAATGAATAGATAAACAAACCGTGGTATATCTATAAAAGAGCTTCCCTGGTGGCTCAGATGATAAAGAACCTGCCTGCAATGCAAGAGACCTGAGTTTGTTCTTTGGGTCAGGAAGATCCCCTGGAGAAGGGAATGACAACCTATTCTAGTATTCTTGCTTGGAGAATACCATGGACAGAAGATCCTGGTGGGCTACCATCTATGGAGTTGCAAAAAAGAATGGCATACTTGCACAAGCTACTTACTACATGGATAAACCGTGAAAACATTATGCTAAGTTAAAGAAATCAGATAACAAAGATCTACATATTACAGCATTCTATTTATATGAGATATCCAGAACAGGCAAAGCCAAAGAAACAGAAAGCAGGTTACAGATTGCCAAGGGGTGGGGGAAGGGGATATGGGAAGTTACTGCTCGACGGGTGCGGAGTTTCCTTTTTGGGTGATGAAATGTTTTGAAATTTGATAGAGATGGTTGTGTAACACTGTAAAGGTAATAAATGCCAGTGAATTATACACTTTAAAATGGTAAAATGGCAAAATTTACATAACATAATTTTCTAGATTACACTAGCCATATTTGGGGTAGTTAGTGCCACTGATTGGATTTTGCATATTGTAGGATATTTCTACCATGTACAAATTCTATTGGAAGTACTGATACAAATGTACACTTATAATGGGTAAGTTTGTTATATGTGAAAAAGAAATATTCCAAAGGCAAATATATTTTTTCAACCATTCAACCAATTTGAAGTATAGTTAATTTGCAATGTTATATTAGTTTCAGGTGTACATCAAACTGATTCAATTATATATGTGATTGAATATATATATATATACTTTTTTTTCAGATTCCTTTCCATTGAATTTTATTATAAGACATTGAATGTAGTTTCCTGTGCTCTACAGTAGATCCTTGTTGCTTATCTATATTATATATACTAGTGTGTCTATGTTAATCCTAAAGTCCTAATTTATATATTACATAATATAGTATACAGATACACACACACACACACACACACACACATATATATATGTATGCATATACATAGGCTTCCCTAGTGGCTCAGTGGTAAGGAATCTGCCTGCAATGCAGGAGTCATGGGTTCAATTCCTGGGTTGGGAAGATCCCCTGAGGAAGGCATGGCAACCTTCTCCAGTACTCTTGCCTAGAGAATCCCATTGACAGAAGAGCCTGCCAAGCTGCAGTCTATAGTGTCACACAGAGTCGGACATGATTGAGACAAATAAGCAGCAGCAGCAGCAGTATACATATACATATGACATCTTTCTTCATTCATCTGTTGATGGATACTTAGGTTGCTTCCATGTCATGGTTATTGTACATAGTGCTGATATGAATGTTGGGGTGCATATATCTTGTCAAATTAGACTGTCCTCCAGACATAAGGCTAGTAGTGAGATTGTAGATGCAGTGCTTATTCGCTCAATCATGTCCGACTCTTTGTGACCCCGTGGAATGTAGCCCGCAAGGCTCCTCTGTCCATGGGGTTGCTCCAGGCAAGAATACTGGAGTGCATTGCCATGCCCTCCTCCAGGGGACTGTAGGATCATATGATAACTCTATTTTTAGTTTTTTAAGGAACCTCCATACCGTTCCCCATAGTGGCTGCACCAATTTAAATTCCCACCAACTATGTAGATGAATTCCTTTTCTCCACACCCGCTCCAGCATTTATTTATAGAGTTTATAATAATGGCCATTCTGACTGGTGTGAGTCATATCTCATTGTAGTTTTGATTCAAGTTTCTCTAATAATTAGATATGTTGAGTATCTTTTCATGTGCCTGCTGGCCATTGGTATGTTTACTTTGGAGATCCAATGGAAAATATTAATCTTTTCAAAGAATCAGCTTTTGGTTTCACTGATTTTGTTTATTATTTTCCTGTCTTCAATTTCATTGATTTCTGCCCTAGTATAGTTTGCTTGCTTTAGGTTTATATTATTTTTCTTTCTCTGTCCTAAATTGGAGGCTTAGTCTATTATCTTTAAATCTTTCTCCATTTCTAAAATATGAATTCAACGCTATAAATTTCTCTCTCACCATTGCTCTCAGAGAAGGGAATGGCAATCCACTCCAGTGTTCTTGCCTGGAGAATTCCATGGACAGAGAAGCCTGGGGGGTTACCGTTTGTAGGTCACAAAGAGTTGGACACGACTGAGTGACTAACACACATACACACACCATTACTTTCACTGCATTCCACAGATTTTGTTAAGTTATATTTTCTTTAGTTCAAAATATTTAAGGATTTTTAGAGATATTCTTTGATGTGTTATTTAGAAGTATTTGGTTTAATTTCCAAGTATTTTAAGATTTCCATTTATTTTTCTGTTATTGATTTTTGGCTTAATTCCATTGTGGTGTGAGAGAATACTTTGTGGGATTTCTATTCTTTTAAATTTGTTAATGTGTGTTTTATGGCACTGAATGTGGGCTATCTGTTTCTGGATAAAGAATTCTATAACTGTCAGTTAACTCCAGTTGATTAATAATGCTGTTCAGTTCAACTGTATCCTTACTGATTTTCTGTCTATTGGATTTGTCAGTTACTAATAGAGAGTGTTCATATCTTTAACTATAATAATGGCTTCCTCTACTTCTCCTTGCATTCTATCAGTTTTTGCTTCACATATCCTGTTGCTCTGTTGTTAAGCAGATACACATTCAGGCTTGTTGTTTCCTTGGAGACTTGACCCCTTTATCATTACTAATTTTCCTTGCTATTATTGATATTTATAAAAGAATATTATTGTTAATATTGGTGATAACGCTATGTTAATTTTCCTCTTTCTGAAGTCAGCTTTGTCTGAAATTAATACAGCTACTCCAGTATTCTTTAAGTTAGTGTTACCATGGTATTTATGTCTCTGAAAGTGAAAGTGTAAGTCAATCAGTCATGTCCAACTCTTTGTGACCCCATGGATTATTCAGTCCATGGAATTCTCCAGGCCAGAATACTAGAGTGGGTAGCTGTTCCCTTCTCCAGGGGATCTTCCAACCCAGGGATCGAACCCAGGTCTCCTCCATTGCAGGCGGATTCTTTACCAGCTGAGCCACAAGGGAAGCCCTGTATGTGTCTTTACATTTAAAGTAAGCTTCTTAAAAGCAACACGGTTTTTATACACTCCCTCAATTTCTGTCTTTTAATTGGTGTGTTTAGACCTTTCACATTTGAAATGATTATTGATATAATTGATTCATATCTATCATATTTGCAACAGTTTTCTAGTCATTGCATTGTTCCTTGTTTCTTGTCTTCCCCTCTTTTTCTGCCTTGTCTTTTTTTTTTTTCCTAGTTAAACGATAATTTTATTGCTTGAGTACATAGACAAATTTGTGCAACCAGAGCAGGGGCTGTGGATGACTAGTATTTCCAAATTGGTTGGGGATGGGGAGAGGGAAGGACAGTTTTGGTCTTACAATATTGCGGAAAACTGTGAATGCAGTTCTCAATCAGAATCAAAAGGAATTTAGCATCTTTATCCTTTCTATTCTTCTGAAGATACTCTAGAACAGCAACAAGTTTCTTAATTCAATGCTAGAGATCCTCAGGAAGATCAGGAGGAAGTCCTTTGAACTTCAGAATTCTCAAGAATGTATTGTCTGTCACAGAACAGTGCCATGTGAGCATCTCAGGATCACTCTGAGGCAGGCCTTTCTTGGCCAGTTTGTAGATCTGCTTCTTCACGTCATCAGATGTCAATTTCAGCCAGATGGAATGACTGCAGTGGTAAGGCAGAGCCAACTGGGACAGACCCTTCCAGGGGCCTGTGTGAGACACCCAAGGGTGGCAGTCTTCTCTTATTCACACAAGAGAATAAGGGTGGGAGCGCTGGAAGCCACCATGCACACAGGAAGTGAAATGACCTCACACAGCCCTGCTTCCTCCCATCCTGCCTTCTCTGTTTTTAATTGAGCATTTTATATTATTCCATTTTCTCTGGGCCCATTGATTATACTTCTTTACAACTAATGTAAGTCTATTTATACTGCTTCATAGGTAAGACATGTACCTTATAACAGAGGATTCCCAATTTCCCCTCTTGTCCCTTATAACATTGCTGTCATTCATTTCACTTATTCATAAGCTATAATCAACCAATACATTATTGCTATTGTTATTTTTGGACAAGCAGTTATCTATTAGATCAATTAAGAATAACAAAAATATAAAGTTTTATTTTACTTTCATTAGTTTCTTTTCTCTAATATTCTTTCTTCAGATGTCGACTGAGTTTCTAATATGTATTTTCTACAGGTCTAGATATATGATCTGGAGAAGGCAATGCCACCCCATTCCAGTACTCTTGCCTGGAAAATCCCATGGACAGAGGAGCCTGGTAGGCTGCAGTCCATGAGGTTGCTAAGAGTCGGACATGACTGAGCGACTTCACTTTCACTTTTCACTTTCATGCATTGGAGAAGAAAATGGCAACCCACTCCAGTGTTCTTACCTGGAGAATCCCAGGGACCAGGGAGCCTGGTGGGCTGCTAGATGTCTATGGGTTTGCACAGAGTCAGACACGACTGAAGTGACTTAGCAGCAGCAGCAGCAGATATATGACCTATACATTCTTCTCTTGGAAGAGTCTCTTTTACCATTTCTCATAAGGGCAGGATGACTGGTGACAAGTTCCTTTGCTTTTATTTGCCTGAAAAAGTCTTTATTTCTCCTTCACTTTTAAAAGATAATTTAACTGGATACAGCTATCTAGTTTTGGTAGCTTTTTTTGTTCAACACTAAATATTTCACTCTAATCTCTTCTTGCTTGCATGGTTTCTAAAGAGAAGTCTGATGTAATTCATATCTTTGTTCCCTATAATTAAGGTGGTTTTTTCCCCTCTGGCTTCTTCCAGAAATTTTTCTTCTAAAGGCAAGTATCAGATAGATTTGTCTAAAAAAAATAATAAAATTTTGGGAATTCCCTGGTGTTCCAGTGGTTAGGACTTGGTGCTTTCACTGCCAGGGTGCAGTTTTGATCACTGGTCAGGGAACTAAGATCCCAAAAGCTGCACAACAGTGCCACAAATGATAATAATAATAATAGAAAAATTTTGTATGATCAAGAAAGACAAAGCAAAGTGAATGCCAAAAACAATGATAAACACAAAGGACAGGCCTTTTCACAAAGATGACACCAAAGATAAAGAAGGAAGCCCCTAACTCTCCCAAAGCTGAAGCCAAAGCAAAGGCTCTGAGACCAAGAAAGTAGTGTTGAAAGGTATCCACAGCCAGAAATGAAAAAAGAAGATCCAGACGTCACCCACCTTCCGATGGCTCAAAGCACTGTGGTTCAGGAGGCAGCCCAAATATACTCTGAATGCCCCTAGGAGAAAGAAGCTTGACCACTAGGCAATCATCAAGTTCCTGCTCACTGCAGAGTCAGCCATGAAGAAAACAGAGGGCAGAAACACACTGATGTTCACTGTGGCTGTCAAGGCCAACAAGCACGAAACTAAACAGGCTGTGAAGAAGCTCTGTGACACTGACATGGCTAAGGACAACACCCTGATCAGGTCTGATGGAGAGGAGAAGTCATAGGTTCAACTGGCTCCTGGCTATAATGCTTTGAATGTTGCCAACAAAACTGGGATCATCTAAACTGAGTCCAGCTGACTAATTCTAAACGTAAAAGTTTTCACTATGTTTAAAAAAAAACTCACAAACGACAAAAGTCTGGCAGAATGGAAGGCCAAGGGGCAGGGAAGGTCCAGCGAACTTCCAGGACACTGGGCATTGCTGGAATGCGACTGGTGGGACTGTGAAGTGCTATGGTCTATTCTGATAACCATGATGCTTGATGATGTGACCTTATATTTTTCAGAGCAAATGAGGAAGATCCTGGGGAAGTGGCAGTAGGAAATGAATCAGCAAATAATGAACCTCCATTATGAGATCTGTGATTTTCTGGGTTGTTTTTTTCCAAGCCAGATTTGATAACCTGGATGGAACAAGAGAGAATGTGGTTAATCAGAGACCAGGGGGAATATTAGAAAAAGAGAGAGAGAGAGAGAGAGAGAGAGAGAGAAAGGACAAACTGGAGGAACACTTGCAATGGTGTACAAACAGTTAATAGTCTTAACAGATAAAGACCTCTTATTAATAAATAAGGGCTTCCCTGGTGGCTCAGATGGTAAAGAATCTGCATGCAATGTGGAAGACCCATGTTCTATCTCTGGATCAGGAAGATCCCCTGGAGAAGGAATTGGAAACCCATTCCAGTATTCTGTCCTGGAGAATCCCATGGACAGAGGAGCCTGGTGGGTTATAGTCAATGGGATCGTAAAGAGTCAGACATGACTGAGCTTAATAAATAAGATAAAGCTAAGTGTTGTGAAAGAAAAATAGACAAATAACATAAAAAAGAAACTCACAAAAAGAAGAAATTAAAGTAGCAAATAAACATAAGTAACAAAAAAATCTTTGGTAGCTGAAAATGAAATTAATTCAAGAAGGAGACATATTTTTAACCTTCAGATTAGCAAAGATTTGAAAGTGTTTGTTGCATACAGAAAAAGGATACTGTCATAATCAGTTGGTGTTATGTATATTGTTATATTTCTGGAGGGTAATTTAGCAAATTTTACTAAATTCCTCCCAAGCATCCACTTCTTTTGATTCAGCAATTTTATTTCTAGGAATTTATCCTCAGGAAATAATTGAACAAATATACAAAGATTTATGTATAAAGCTGTTTGTCATGATCATGTTTGTAATAGTAAAAAGTTAACAACAGCCTGACTTTTCAAAAAGTGTTCTTTAAAGTTGATTTTAAAAGTCAAAGAATGAGAAATCAGAGCCAAGAGGGAAAAAATAGTTTGAAATAGGCAAACAGTCCTTATAATAAAAACTCATCTTCCTAAGTGACAGTGCTCTCTACAGCTGGAGAATGGAAAGGGCAGAGTACAGTGTGACATCCTGTACATCCTGACACCCTCACCTCTGTGAAGACCCAGAAATTTGCACTCCTGACAGAATTGTGCCTGGCTCCTTGGTTTCACAAACACACATGACCCTCTCCCTTTCTTTAAATGGCATTGCCCATTGTTCCCTTTGATAACTAGAAATGTAGATCCTTTATTCAGAAACAGCTAGTTGAGACAATGGGAGAATGTCTCCAAGTCCATCAGTCTGGTAGAATGCTGCTTCTCTGGGGATGGGAGTTAGGTAAGGGAAATCAGAGAGTAGAGTATAAGGTTGGTGCAAAAGTAATTGTGGTTTTACGTTGTTGAACCTTGCTATTTGGTATTGGAATACATTCTTAAATAAATGTGGCTATGTTATACATCATTTTAATGTGCATTTCTCATTTTATGTTTCTTGCTACTGACATTACTTTCTGTTTATTTTATATGTATTTTAGACTAGGGAAATAATGTTAGACAAAAAGCAAATTCGGGTGATTTTCTTATTCAAGTTCAAAATGGGACATAAAACAGTGGAGACAAATTGCAACATCAGCAACGCACTTGGCCCAGGAAATGCTAATGAACATATAGTACAGTGGTGGTTCAAGAAGTTCTGCAAAGCAGATGAGAGCCTTGAAGATAAGGAGCACAGTGGCTGGGCATCCAAGCTGACAACAGCCAGTTGAAAGGATCATCTGAAGTGATCCTCTTGACCACAAGAGAAGTTGCTAAAGAACTCAGTGTCAACTATTCTATGGTCATTTGGCGTTTGAAAGATTAAAAACCTCAATAAGTGGGTGCCTTATGAACTGACTGCAAATTTTAAAATTGTCATTTTGAAGTACCATCTTCTCTTATTCTATGCAACAACAACAAACCATTTCTTGATTAGATTATGACATGTGACGAAAAGTGGATTTTATTTGACAGCTCAGTTGTTGGACTGATGAGAAGCTCCAAAGCACTTCCCAAAGCCAAACTTGCACCCAGAAGTGGTCATGCTCACTGTTTGGCGGGCTGTTGCCAGTCTGTTCCACTACAGCTTCTGAGTCCTGGCAAAATCTTTACATCTGAGAAAGTATGCTCACCAAATGGATGAGGTGCACCAAAAAATGCAACAACTGCAGCCTGCATTGGTCAACAGAATGGGCCCAGTCCTTCTCCACGACAATGTCTGACCACATTAAACAACCAACGCTTTGAGAGTTAAACAAATTGGACTATGAAGTTTTGCCTCATCTGCTATATTCACCTTACTTCTCACCAACCAACTACCACTTCTTCAAGTATCTCTACAACTTTTTTCAGGGAAAATGCTTTCACCACCATCAGGAGGCAGAAAATACTTTTTAAGGGTTCGCTGAATACCGAAACATGGATTTTTATGCTGCAGAATAAACAAACATTTCTCACTGGCAAAAATGTGTTGATTTTAATGGTTCCTATTTTGATTAATAAAGATGTATTTGAGCCTAGATATAATGATTTAACAGAGAAGGCAATGGCAACCCACTCCAGTACTCTTGCCTGGAAAATCCCATGGATGAAGGAGCCTGGTAGGCTGCAGTCCATGGTGTCGCTAAGAGTCAGGCACAACTGAGCGACTTCACTTTCACTTTTCACTTTCATGCACTGGAGAAGGAAATGGCAACCCACTCCAGTGTTTTTGCCTGGAGAATCCCAGGGACGTGGGAGCCTGGTGGGCTGCCGTCTATGGGGTCGCACTGAGTCGGACACGACTGAAGTGACTTGGCAGCAGCAGCAGCAGCATGATTTAAAATTCACAGTCCAAAACTTCAATTACTTTCCATCAACCTCTAGGTACTCAATAAATCCTTGTATGCAGCCAAGGCAGCCAAGATTAGACCTCAGAAAGCCCTGTTCCATCCTGGCCCCCTTTAGTGGAAATGACTGCCTACAAAAAGAGGGGATAGAAATTCAGGCCAAAGCCTATCTACTTGGAATTTCCCCATATCACTTCTCATTTTGTACTGACTTCACTACTCATGGCCATCACATACCCAAATCCTCTGACCTTCACTCATCTGTAGACTTTGGCTCCTGCAGACTTTGGCTTCATCAGTTGTCCATGGCTATGAAGACTCTTTTCGGGTAAGCCACTCCAGCCTGGCTGGACTATTTGACTCCCTGTGTCACTCCTGTGTTTCTCCCCAATGTTTGTGGGTCCATATACCCCATCTCAACCTCTGTTCCACTTCAGGAGAGAGGGATCAGAAACAAAGGGATACATTTACTAGATCAAAGAATGTTAGAAGGGATGGTATTTATCATTTAGCAAAATCAATCTTATTTAAAGTGAAATGACTTGCTCATAGCTAATTCCAATGTAATATGATATCTGAGTGGCAGGGTGGTCCTTTTAATTTTAACTTATTAAAACATTTTTAAAGCAATTCCTAAGGTTCCATGGATGTGAGAGTTGTACCATGAAGAAGGCCGAATGCTGAAGAATTGATGGTTTTGAGCTGTGGTGTTGGAGAAGACTCTTGAGAGTCCCTTGGACTGCAAGGAGATCACACCTGTCAATCCTAAAGGAAATCAATCCTTTGATTTGCATTGAAAGGACTGCTGCTGAGGTTGAAGCTCCAATACTTTGACCACCTGATGTGAAGAGCTGACTCATTAGAAAAGACCCTGATGCTGAGAAAGACTGAAGGCAGGAGGAGAAGGGGATGACAGAGGATGAGATGGTTGGATGGCATCACCGACTCAATGGATATGAGTTTGAGCAAGCTCTGGGAGATGGTGCTGGACAGGGAAGCCTAGCATACTGCAGTCCATTGGGTCACAAAGAATTGGACATGACTAAGTGACTGAACAAACAAAAGATTCCATAGGAAAGATGACATTCTATTTGATCTATAATCATACCCATGTATGCTGCTGCTACTGCTGCTGCTAAGTTGCTTCAGTCGTGTCTGACTCTGTGTGACCCCATAGACGGCAGCCCACCAGGCTTCCCCATCCCTGGGATTCTCCAGGCAAGAACACTGGAGTGGGTTGCCATTTCCTTACTTGGATCCATTTTGATGTTCTCTTTTTCATTTACTCATTCAGTTAATATCAATATTATTGAGCCCTTACTACATAAGGTACACTCTGTAAGGTTCTGAAATACATAGCAGTCAGTAAAACAGGGTGATATTTACCTCATGGGATGTACAGTCCAGCACTCACTAAACCATATGGATTCCACCTTCGTGTGTGTGTGGGCTCAGTTGTATCTGATTCTTTGCAACCCCATGGACTGTGGCCCGCCAGGCTCCTCTGTCTGTGGACTTCTCCAGGCAAGAATACTGGAGTGGGTTGCCACTTCCTTCTCCAGAGGATCTTCCCTACCTTGAGATTAACCCATGTCTCTTGTGTTTCCTGCATTTGCAGGAGGATGTTTTTACCTCTGTGCAACCTGGGAAGCCCCCAGTTATGGTCATATCGACTTTTTTCCTATCATATTCCAGTTCAGTGCTCCAGTATTCTGTATCAGAACTTTTCCAGAAACCTCCTATCTGTCTCCCTGCTTGCATTATTTCCTGTACCCTAATCTATCCTATGATCACTCACCTAGGTCCAGACACCTGGAATGCGGAGCGTCACTATGAACAAAGCTAATGGAGGATATGGAATTCCAATTGAGTTATTTCAAATCCTAAAAGATGATACTGTGAAAGTGCTATACTCAATATGCCAGCAAATTTGGAAAACTCAGCAGTGGCCACAAAACTGGAAAAGGTCAGTTTTCATCCCAATCCCAAAGAAAGGCAATGTTAAAGAATGCTCAAACTACCACNTGAGTCGGACACGACTGAAGTGACTTGGCAGCAGCAGCAGCAGCATGATTTAAAATTCACAGTCCAAAACTTCAATTACTTTCCATCAACCTCTAGGTACTCAATAAATCCTTGTATGCAGCCAAGGCAGCCAAGATTAGACCTCAGAAAGCCCTGTTCCATCCTGGCCCCCTTTAGTGGAAATGACTGCCTACAAAAAGAGGGGATAGAAATTCAGGCCAAAGCCTATCTACTTGGAATTTCCCCATATCACTTCTCATTTTGTACTGACTTCACTACTCATGGCCATCACATAGCCAAATCCTCTGACCTTCACTCATCTGTAGACTTTGGCTCCTGCAGACTTTGGCTTCATCAGTTGTCCATGGCTATGAAGACTCTTTTCGGGTAAGCCACTCCAGCCTGGCTGGACTATTTGACTCCCTGTGTCACTCCTGTGTTTCTCCCCAATGTTTGTGGGTCCATATACCCCATCTCAACCTCTGTTCCACTTCAGGAGAGAGGGATCAGAAACAAAGGGATACATTTACTAGATCAAAGAATGTTAGAAGGGATGGTATTTATCATTTAGCAAAATCAATCTTATTTAAAGTGAAATGACTTGCTCATAGCTAATTCCAATGTAATATGATATCTGAGTGGCAGGGTGGTCCTTTTAATTTTAACTTATTAAAACATTTTTAAAGCAATTCCTAAGGTTCCATGGATGTGAGAGTTGTACCATGAAGAAGGCCGAATGCTGAAGAATTGATGGTTTTGAGCTGTGGTGTTGGAGAAGACTCTTGAGAGTCCCTTGGACTGCAAGGAGATCACACCTGTCAATCCTAAAGGAAATCAATCCTTTGATTTGCATTGAAAGGACTGCTGCTGAGGTTGAAGCTCCAATACTTTGACCACCTGATGTGAAGAGCTGACTCATTAGAAAAGACCCTGATGCTGAGAAAGACTGAAGGCAGGAGGAGAAGGGGATGACAGAGGATGAGATGGTTGGATGGCATCACCGACTCAATGGATATGAGTTTGAGCAAGCTCTGGGAGATGGTGCTGGACAGGGAAGCCTAGCATACTGCAGTCCATTGGGTCACAAAGAATTGGACATGACTAAGTGACTGAACAAACAAAAGATTCCATAGGAAAGATGACATTCTATTTGATCTATAATCATACCCATGTATGCTGCTGCTACTGCTGCTGCTAAGTTGCTTCAGTCGTGTCTGACTCTGTGTGACCCCATAGACGGCAGCCCACCAGGCTTCCCCATCCCTGGGATTCTCCAGGCAAGAACACTGGAGTGGGTTGCCATTTCCTTACTTGGATCCATTTTGATGTTCTCTTTTTCATTTACTCATTCAGTTAATATCAATATTATTGAGCCCTTACTACATAAGGTACACTCTGTAAGGTTCTGAAATACATAGCAGTCAGTAAAACAGGGTGATATTTACCTCATGGGATGTACAGTCCAGCACTCACTAAACCATATGGATTCCACCTTCGTGTGTGTGTGGGCTCAGTTGTATCTGATTCTTTGCAACCCCATGGACTGTGGCCCGCCAGGCTCCTCTGTCTGTGGACTTCTCCAGGCAAGAATACTGGAGTGGGTTGCCACTTCCTTCTCCAGAGGATCTTCCCTACCTTGAGATTAACCCATGTCTCTTGTGTTTCCTGCATTTGCAGGAGGATGTTTTTACCTCTGTGCAACCTGGGAAGCCCCCAGTTATGGTCATATCGACTTTTTTCCTATCATATTCCAGTTCAGTGCTCCAGTATTCTGTATCAGAACTTTTCCAGAAACCTCCTATCTGTCTCCCTGCTTGCATTATTTCCTGTACCCTAATCTATCCTATGATCACTCACCTAGGTCCAGACACCTGGAATGCGGAGCGTCACTATGAACAAAGCTAATGGAGGATATGGAATTCCAATTGAGTTATTTCAAATCCTAAAAGATGATACTGTGAAAGTGCTATACTCAATATGCCAGCAAATTTGGAAAACTCAGCAGTGGCCACAAAACTGGAAAAGGTCAGTTTTCATCCCAATCCCAAAGAAAGGCAATGTTAAAGAATGCTCAAACTACCACACAATTGTACTCATCCCACACACTAGTAAAGTAATGCTCAAAATTCCCCAAGCCAGGCTTCAACAGTACATGAACCATGAATTTCCAGATGTTCAAGCTGGATTCAGAAAAGGCAGAGGAACCAGAGATCAAATTGCCACTGGATCATGGAAAAAGCAAGAGAGTTCCAGAAAAACATCTATTTCTGCTTTATTGTCTATGCCAAAGTCTTCGACTGTGTGGATCACCACAAACTGGGAAGTTCTGAGAGATGGGAATACCAGACCATCTGACCTGCCTTTTGAGAAATCTGTATGCAGGTCAGGAGGCAACATTTAGAACTGGACATGGAACAACAGACTGGTTCCAAATAGGGAAAGGAGTACATCAAGGCTGTATATTGTCACCCTGCTTATTTAACTTCTATGCAGAGTACATCATGAGAAACGCTGGGCTGGAAGAAGCACAAGCTGGAATCAAGAGTACTGGGATAAATATCAATAATCTCAGATATGCAGATGACACCACCCTTATGGCAGAAAGCTAAGAAGATCCAAAGAGCTTCTTGATGAAAGTGAAAGAAGAGAGTGAAAAAGTTGGTTTAAAGCTCAACATTCAGAAAAATGAGATCATGGTATCCAGTCCCATCACTTCATGGCAAATAGATGGGGAAACAGTGGAAACAGTGACAGACTGTTTTTGGAGGCTCCAAAATCATTATAGAAGGTGACTGCAGCCATGAAATTAAAAGACACTTACTCCATGGAAGAAAAGTTATGACCAACCTAGATAGCATATTAAAAAGCAGAGACATTACTTTCTAACAAAGGTCCATCTAGTCAAGGCTACAGTTTTTCCAGTAGTCATGTATGGATGTCAGAGTTGGACTATAAAGAAAGCTGAGCACAGAAGAATTGATGCTTTTGTACTGTGGTGTTCGAGAAGACTCTTGAGGGTCCCTTGGACTGCAGGGAGATCCAACCAGTCCGTCCTAAAGAAATCAGTCCTGAATATTCATTGAAAGGATTGATGCTGAGGCTGAAACTCCAATACTTTGGCCATCTGATGTGAAGAACTGACTCATTAGAAAAGACCCTGATGCTGGGAAAGATTGAAGGTGGGAGGAGAAGGAGACAACAGAGGATGAGATGGTTGGATGGTATCACTGACTCAATGAACATGAGTTTGAGTAAACTCTGGGAGTTGGAGATGGACAGAGAAGCCTGGCATGCTGCAGTCCATGGGATCGCAAAGAGTCAGACACGAGTGAGAGACTGAACTGAACTGAACTGAATCTATCCTGTATTTCCATCCACACTTAAATATGATAGACCATCAGAAATATATGAGGTTTATAAATATAGATTCTTGGACCTTTGCCCAAATGTATTAAGTAAGAAATATGATAGGCCCCAAGGATTTCTATATTCTTTCAAGCTAACTCTATGATGTTTGATGCATAGCCAGGTTTGGGAACCATCGATATATATTACCACCACATACAATTTCACTTGCTCAAAATTCATCAGGAAATCCTCATTGTCTACAGAAGAAACTAAAATATTAGCCTGGCTTTCAACATTCCAACCTATTTATTACAACTTTCTTTTCCTAAAATTCTAGATGACCTTTAGTTATTTAACCTTGAGAAAATAACTGAAATAGGNATCCAGTCCCATCACTTCATGGCAAATAGATGGGGAAACAGTGGAAACAGTGACAGACTGTTTTTGGAGGCTCCAAAATCATTATAGAAGGTGACTGCAGCCATGAAATTAAAAGACACTTACTCCATGGAAGAAAAGTTATGACCAACCTAGATAGCATATTAAAAAGCAGAGACATTACTTTCTAACAAAGGTCCATCTAGTCAAGGCTACAGTTTTTCCAGTAGTCATGTATGGATGTCAGAGTTGGACTATAAAGAAAGCTGAGCACAGAAGAATTGATGCTTTTGTACTGTGGTGTTCGAGAAGACTCTTGAGGGTCCCTTGGACTGCAGGGAGATCCAACCAGTCCGTCCTAAAGAAATCAGTCCTGAATATTCATTGAAAGGATTGATGCTGAGGCTGAAACTCCAATACTTTGGCCATCTGATGTGAAGAACTGACTCATTAGAAAAGACCCTGATGCTGGGAAAGATTGAAGGTGGGAGGAGAAGGAGACAACAGAGGATGAGATGGTTGGATGGTATCACTGACTCAATGAACATGAGTTTGAGTAAACTCTGGGAGTTGGAGATGGACAGAGAAGCCTGGCATGCTGCAGTCCATGGGATCGCAAAGAGTCAGACACGAGTGAGAGACTGAACTGAACTGAACTGAATCTATCCTGTATTTCCATCCACACTTAAATATGATAGACCATCAGAAATATATGAGGTTTATAAATATAGATTCTTGGACCTTTGCCCAAATGTATTAAGTAAGAAATATGATAGGCCCCAAGGATTTCTATATTCTTTCAAGCTAACTCTATGATGTTTGATGCATAGCCAGGTTTGGGAACCATCGATATATATTACCACCACATACAATTTCACTTGCTCAAAATTCATCAGGAAATCCTCATTGTCTACAGAAGAAACTAAAATATTAGCCTGGCTTTCAACATTCCAACCTATTTATTACAACTTTCTTTTCCTAAAATTCTAGATGACCTTTAGTTATTTAACCTTGAGAAAATAACTGAAATAGGCAAGTACAAAATCATGGGCACAGGCTTTATTAGTTATCCTGTGCTGCAGAAACACTTCTGCAACTAGTTTTTCAAAAGCTTGGATTAATAATGTATTTGCCTCCCTTTCCCAATGCCATTTTGATGGTGAGTTTTGTCCATTGCCCTTTGTTCCTTTTCTCTCCAGTTTCCTCCTCCTTTTACTTGTGGTTCTCTTCCTGATCTTTTTCTCATTTAAATAGTCATGCTCACACTTGTTAAAGCAAACCATTTCTTTCTTATGTTGTTAATCACAAAGTATTTACATGTATTCACAATGAACAAATGCATGTTCATTGTAAAAAATTTTAATTACAAGGAAGAAAGCTACAATAACTTCTACTCTGAACCACTCCTCAGAGGTAACTTCTATTAACAGTTTAGTGATGCAAAGCTCTCAAACATTTCTTCTGTTTTCCATTTTCTTTCTTTTTATTTTCTTTTGGACTGTGATGGGTCTTTGTTGCTGCATGTGGGCTTTCTCTAGTTGTGGGGAGTTATTCTGGGGGCTATTCTGTAGTTGCCATGCATAGGCTTCTCATTTCAGTGGTTTCTCTCATTGTGGAACATGGGCCCTAGGCACGTGGGCTCAGTTGCTAAGACCTGTGGGCTTAACTTCCCCGTGGCATGTGGTCCCTCTAGACCAGTGATTCAGCCTGGGAGCCCTGCATTGTCAGGTGTTAGCCGCTGGACCACCGGGAAAAGCCTCCCATTCTTTATAGGGATTCTGTACCAGCTTTCTGCTTTCTGGTCCTACCCACCCAGCCTCACCTGTCTCTGTGTTGGCTCAGATCAGGTTTTCTCCCTGGCTTCAGCATCCATCCACGTCTTTCCATCTACCTGAGGGCATCAGAACAGCTGCTTCTCTCCTTTGACCTTCTTCTCACTACAAGAAAGAGGTTGATAAGTCATATACAACTATTTCCCCAAGTTCCTCTCAAAAAGTATTTTCATTTGAACAGAAATGAAAGTTTTCTTTTTGCTATCATGTATTTCGGGGTCCCCTATTGTTTTAGAGACCATGCCTTTCTGCAGTGCACTTTACTAACGGGCAAAGAAGGATCTGACTATTCAGTAATTTTCCATCACTCTTCTCCCCAAATATTTTCTCTGACAGAAACCAGGTTTTGAAATCCCCTCCATAAAAGGTTTTTTTTTTTTTTTTATAACAGCCTTATTGAGATACAATTCCCATAGCATATTTTCAAAGTGTACAGTTCAGTGCTTTTTGGTATATTTACAAACTTGTGCAGTTATGACTACAATAAATTTTAGAACACCTTTGTTATCCCAAAAAAGAAACCCCATACCCATTAGCAGCCGTATCTCATTTTCTCTCAACCCTCCCAGTCCTCGGAAATCATTTTCTCTCTTTTTAGATTTGCCTATTCTGGATATTTCACATAAATGTGAAATCATATGATATGTGGTTTTCTTGGAGACTGGCTTCTTTTAGTTACCATAATGTTTTCCAGCCTCACCCATGCTGTAGCATGTATTAGTACTTCACTTTGTTGTTGTTGAATAATATTCTATTGTATGTCAATCACTTTGTGTTTATTCACTGATGAACATTTACATTGTTTCCACTTTTTGCCTACTATGAATAATGCTTGTACCATTCATGTACAAGTTTTTATATGGCTATATGTTTTCATTCCTCTTTGGTATGTACTTAGGAGTGGAATTGCTGGGTCAGATGGTAGCAGTATGTCTAACATTTTGAGGAACTGCACCACAGACCCACTGGTAGTGTAAGAGGGTTTCAATTTCTTCACATTCTTACCCAAACTTGTTATTTTCCATTTTTTAAATGTTCATCCTAGTGGGTATACAGTGATATCTCACTGTGATTTTGATTTGCATTTCCCTAATGATTCTGGGAAGAAAGCTGAGTGCCAAAGAATTTATACTTTTGAACTGTGGTGTTGGAGAAGACTCTTGAGAGTCCCTTGGACTGCAAGCAGATCCAACCAGCCCATTCTGAAGGAGATCAGCCCTGGGATTTCTTTGGAAGGAATGATGCTAAAGCTGAAACTCCAGGACTTTGGCCACCTCATGCAAAGAGTTGACTCATTGGAAAAGACCCTGATGCAGGGAGAAATTGGGGGCAGGAGGAGAAGGGGACGACAGAGGATGAGATGGCTGGATGGCATCACTGACTCGATGGACGTGAGTCTGGGTGAACTCTGAAAGTTGCTGATGGACAGGGAGGCCTTGTGTGCTGCAATTCACGAGGTCGCAAAGAGTCAGACACGACTGAGTGACTGAACTGAACTGAACTGATTTATTTTTTGGAGAAATGTCTATTCAGAACCTTTATTCATTTTTAAATAGGTTATTTGATTTTTATTACTGAGTTGCAAGAGTTCTTTTTGTTTGTTATTTATAAGAGTATATATCTAGAGACAACTTACTTATCAGATATCTGACTTGCAAAATTTTTTTTCCATTTTGTCAGTTGTCTTTTTACTCCCTTGATGATGTCCTTTATTAAGACACACAAGTTTTAAATTTTGATGATATCCCATCAATCTGTTTTTTTTTTCTCTTATTTATTTTGTTTTTGGTGTCATATGAAAGAAATCAGTGACAAATCCAAGGTAATGAAGATTTCCATCTATTTTAGAGGTCACAGAAATAAACTCCATATACTTAAGGTTGGTTAATCTTTGATAAAAGAGGCAAGAATAGACAATGGAGAAAAAACAGTTTTCTCAGTAAGTTGTGCTGGGAAAGCTGGACAGCCTCATGTAAATTAATGAAGGTAAAACATCCCTTCACCATATACAAAAGTAAACTCAAAATAGTTTAATGACCTAAATATAAAACATGACATCATAAAATTCCTAGAAGAAAGCATAGGCAAAACATTCTCTAACATAAACCACAACAACATTATGTTAAATCAGTCTCCTAAAACCAAAGAAATAAAAGCAAAAGAAATGGGATCCAATCAAACTTAAAAGTTTTTGCATAGCAAAAAGAGTCATCAACAAACAAAAAGAGAACCTACAGAATGAGAGAAAATATTTGCAAACAGTGGGAAAGACAAGGGGTTAATTTCCAAAATATACAAACAGCTCATACAACTCAGTATCAAAAAACCAAAGAACCCAATACAAAAATGAGTGAAAACCGAAACAGGCATTTCTCCAAAGAAGACATACAGATGGCCAGCAGGCACATGAAAAGATGCTCAACATCACTAATTGTTAGAGAAATACAAATTAAAATCACAGTGAGGTATAACCTCACCCTATCATCAAAAAGTCTACAAATAATAAATGCCGGAGAGGGTGTGGACAAAAAGGAACCCTTTCACATGTTGGTGGAAATGTAAATTGGTGCAGCCACCATGGAAGATTATGAAGGCGCCTCTAAAAACTAAAAATAGAACCACACAATCCAGCAGTGCCACTCCTAGACATATATCCAGAAAAGAAAAAAACTCTAATTTGAAAATATATATGTACCCCAAAATTCATAGCTGCACTATTTACAATAGCCAAGACACAGACGCAACCTAAGTGTCCATCAACAGATGAATGGATAAAGAAGATGTAGCATATATATATATATATATCACACAATATAATATTACTCAGGCATAAAAAAGAGTAAATAAAATATTGCCATTTTGAGCAACAGGGATGACCCCTACAGAATATCATACTAAATGAAGTAAGTCAAACAAAAAAAGACAAATATTATATCACTTATATGTGGAATCTAAAAAATGGTACCAATGAAGTTATCTACAAAACAGAAATAGACTTGCAGACAGAAAACAAACTTGCCAAAGGGGAAAGGGAGGTGGGGAGGGATAAATTAGGAATATGGGATTAACAGAAGCACACTACTATATATAAAATAAGTAAGCAATAAAGATTTACTGTATAATACAAGGAAAAATATTCAATATCTTATATAACCTATGATAGATGATAATCTGAAAAAATATATATATAACTGAATCAACTTGCTGTATATTCAAACTAGCACAACATTATAAACTAACTATACTTCAACTAAAAAAAGATTTATATCTATTTTTTTTCTAAGAGTTTTATACTCTTAGTTCTCACATTTAGGTCCTTGATTCACTATATGATGTGAGGTAGGGTTCCAACTTCATTCTTTTGAATGTGACTATTCAGTTGTCTCAGCACCATTTGTTGAAGAGGCTATTTTTCTCCATTGAATTGTCTTGGTATCCTTCCAAACAATTTAAAAAGACAGAACACCATAAAACTTGATATTTTCAGAATTGGAAGGGATCTTAGGAATTTCTACTGGTTAGGCTTCTTAGCTGTAGACTGTACAATGGATTTTTGCTATTTTAATTGGGAAGGTATTTATTAAATCTTTGTTGGAAGGAAAAAAAGAGGCAGAGGCTTAAGGTCAGAGGTTCTTAAACTTGGCTGCACATTTAATCACCTGGGAGCTAATGCCCCGTATTATACCCTGTACCATATATCAGACTGTCTAGAGTAGAATCCAGGTGTTAATTTTTTTAAAAAAATCTCCTCAAGCGATTCTAATGCATAATCAAGCCTGAGAATCAGTACTCTAGACTGACCTAGAAATAATATTTAGAATCACACTGCTGAATTTGCCTGGTGAGAAGCTGCTGCCATCACAGATCTTAGAATGGCCTGGCTTCTTCCATAATCTGCAAGCTGCAGCACCTCTCGCAATCCCAGGAGGACACTTGTGGAAACAGAAATGTCCTTTCAGTGCCCGGCCTTAGGCAGCTCTTTCTCAATCAAATTCACACAGGTGCATTTGAAAGATAGAACCTGTCACATGCGCACAAATAGCAGCAACAGAATCTAGGAAAATGGTTTATTTAGATTTTTTAGTGGGAAAATGGAATTCACAATATATAGAACTATTCAAATATGATGAGAATGTTAAAAAAAAGTTTTGGAGTAACCAAGAAAGACAAATGTCTTCTGCAGTGTTGACTGATTAATTACAAATCTGGACATGAGTCAGAGGCTCCTGAAGAAACTTTCCAATAATAAAGATCCCCAGACCACCCCCCTGGAGAGGCTGATTCAGTGGGTTTATGTGAATTCTGGATTCTGCTGGGTCTGGGAGTTTTGAGAGCCAAATTTGAATGTTTGTCCTCCAATCAGAAGCCTTAATNAAAGTTGCTGATGGACAGGGAGGCCTTGTGTGCTGCAATTCACGAGGTCGCAAAGAGTCAGACACGACTGAGTGACTGAACTGAACTGAACTGATTTATTTTTTGGAGAAATGTCTATTCAGAACCTTTATTCATTTTTAAATAGGTTATTTGATTTTTATTACTGAGTTGCAAGAGTTCTTTTTGTTTGTTATTTATAAGAGTATATATCTAGAGACAACTTACTTATCAGATATCTGACTTGCAAAATTTTTTTTCCATTTTGTCAGTTGTCTTTTTACTCCCTTGATGATGTCCTTTATTAAGACACACAAGTTTTAAATTTTGATGATATCCCATCAATCTGTTTTTTTTTTCTCTTATTTATTTTGTTTTTGGTGTCATATGAAAGAAATCAGTGACAAATCCAAGGTAATGAAGATTTCCATCTATTTTAGAGGTCACAGAAATAAACTCCATATACTTAAGGTTGGTTAATCTTTGATAAAAGAGGCAAGAATAGACAATGGAGAAAAAACAGTTTTCTCAGTAAGTTGTGCTGGGAAAGCTGGACAGCCTCATGTAAATTAATGAAGGTAAAACATCCCTTCACCATATACAAAAGTAAACTCAAAATAGTTTAATGACCTAAATATAAAACATGACATCATAAAATTCCTAGAAGAAAGCATAGGCAAAACATTCTCTAACATAAACCACAACAACATTATGTTAAATCAGTCTCCTAAAACCAAAGAAATAAAAGCAAAAGAAATGGGATCCAATCAAACTTAAAAGTTTTTGCATAGCAAAAAGAGTCATCAACAAACAAAAAGAGAACCTACAGAATGAGAGAAAATATTTGCAAACAGTGGGAAAGACAAGGGGTTAATTTCCAAAATATACAAACAGCTCATACAACTCAGTATCAAAAAACCAAAGAACCCAATACAAAAATGAGTGAAAACCGAAACAGGCATTTCTCCAAAGAAGACATACAGATGGCCAGCAGGCACATGAAAAGATGCTCAACATCACTAATTGTTAGAGAAATACAAATTAAAATCACAGTGAGGTATAACCTCACCCTATCATCAAAAAGTCTACAAATAATAAATGCCGGAGAGGGTGTGGACAAAAAGGAACCCTTTCACATGTTGGTGGAAATGTAAATTGGTGCAGCCACCATGGAAGATTATGAAGGCGCCTCTAAAAACTAAAAATAGAACCACACAATCCAGCAGTGCCACTCCTAGACATATATCCAGAAAAGAAAAAAACTCTAATTTGAAAATATATATGTACCCCAAAATTCATAGCTGCACTATTTACAATAGCCAAGACACAGACGCAACCTAAGTGTCCATCAACAGATGAATGGATAAAGAAGATGTAGCATATATATATATATATATCACACAATATAATATTACTCAGGCATAAAAAAGAGTAAATAAAATATTGCCATTTTGAGCAACAGGGATGACCCCTACAGAATATCATACTAAATGAAGTAAGTCAAACAAAAAAAGACAAATATTATATCACTTATATGTGGAATCTAAAAAATGGTACCAATGAAGTTATCTACAAAACAGAAATAGACTTGCAGACAGAAAACAAACTTGCCAAAGGGGAAAGGGAGGTGGGGAGGGATAAATTAGGAATATGGGATTAACAGAAGCACACTACTATATATAAAAGATGTGTATAAGAGACAGGTTCTATATATTGTGAATTCCATTTTCCCACTAAAAAATCTAAATAAACCATTTTCCTAGATTCTGTTGCTGCTATTTGTGCGCATGTGACAGGTTCTATCTTTCAAATGCACCTGTGTGAATTTGATTGAGAAAGAGCTGCCTAAGGCCGGGCACTGAAAGGACATTTCTGTTTCCACAAGTGTCCTCCTGGGATTGCGAGAGGTGCTGCAGCTTGCAGATTATGGAAGAAGCCAGGCCATTCTAAGATCTGTGATGGCAGCAGCTTCNAGCACAACATTATAAACTAACTATACTTCAACTAAAAAAAGATTTATATCTATTTTTTTTCTAAGAGTTTTATACTCTTAGTTCTCACATTTAGGTCCTTGATTCACTATATGATGTGAGGTAGGGTTCCAACTTCATTCTTTTGAATGTGACTATTCAGTTGTCTCAGCACCATTTGTTGAAGAGGCTATTTTTCTCCATTGAATTGTCTTGGTATCCTTCCAAACAATTTAAAAAGACAGAACACCATAAAACTTGATATTTTCAGAATTGGAAGGGATCTTAGGAATTTCTACTGGTTAGGCTTCTTAGCTGTAGACTGTACAATGGATTTTTGCTATTTTAATTGGGAAGGTATTTATTAAATCTTTGTTGGAAGGAAAAAAAGAGGCAGAGGCTTAAGGTCAGAGGTTCTTAAACTTGGCTGCNTTCTACTGGTTAGGCTTCTTAGCTGTAGACTGTACAATGGATTTTTGCTATTTTAATTGGGAAGGTATTTATTAAATCTTTGTTGGAAGGAAAAAAAGAGGCAGAGGCTTAAGGTCAGAGGTTCTTAAACTTGGCTGCACATTTAATCACCTGGGAGCTAATGCCCCGTATTATACCCTGTACCATATATCAGACTGTCTAGAGTAGAATCCAGGTGTTAATTTTTTTAAAAAAATCTCCTCAAGCGATTCTAATGCATAATCAAGCCTGAGAATCAGTACTCTAGACTGACCTAGAAATAATATTTAGAATCACACTGCTGAATTTGCCTGGTGAGAAGCTGCTGCCATCACAGATCTTAGAATGGCCTGGCTTCTTCCATAATCTGCAAGCTGCAGCACCTCTCGCAATCCCAGGAGGACACTTGTGGAAACAGAAATGTCCTTTCAGTGCCCGGCCTTAGGCAGCTCTTTCTCAATCAAATTCACACAGGTGCATTTGAAAGATAGAACCTGTCACATGCGCACAAATAGCAGCAACAGAATCTAGGAAAATGGTTTATTTAGATTTTTTAGTGGGAAAATGGAATTCACAATATATAGAACTATTCAAATATGATGAGAATGTTAAAAAAAAGTTTTGGAGTAACCAAGAAAAACAAATGTCTTCTGCAGTGTTGACTGATTAATTACAAATCTGGACATGAGTCAGAGGCTCCTGAAGAAACTTTCCAATAATAAAGATCCCCAGACCACCCCCCTGGAGAGGCTGATTCAGTGGGTTTATGTGAATTCTGGATTCTGCTGGGTCTGGGAGTTTTGAGAGCCAAATTTGAATGTTTGTCCTCCAATCAGAAGCCTTAATTAAGGATTATCTCTATCCCATTAGAGATAGCCTTAATCTGCACATGTCTCCAGAGAAGCAACAGAATGATGTAGACTCACACTAAAGTGTCAAAGACTAAACGGTGTCTTTGGCTAGGATCTTAATCACAGGAACGGTGTGAGGAAAGAGTCTAGTCTGGTAAGTGTTAGGAATATGGTACTTCCTGATTCTCTAGGATGACCATGGAAAGAATGGTATAGTTAAAAAGTCATTTTCAATATTTGAAGGCAAATAAGAACACTCCCTTATTATTTTCATAATGAAAACAACTACAAGTAAAACTAGGTAAAATCTCCCAGGCTGGTAGGGGTATGTAGAAGATAATGATTTCTACGGGAGAGTATGTGTGTGATTTTTATATTTATCTAAATAAGGTGTGTGTTCAAAAAAGTTGGGTAACACTACCCTAAACCATCTGGTCCTTCCTTTTTTGGGGCAGAGAGGGTGTGAGTGAATTCAAAGTGAAGTGGGAGGGGAGCCCTCTGATGGCCATGTATTCCAACAGCTGCCCTTTGCACTCAGCGAAAGTACTTCTTCTAAAAGATTATAATTTTAAGTACTCCCTAGTGACTTTAACGTACAACTTTTAAAAGTGACTAGAGCCCCCGGCTGTAGCCCAGGTGACCACCACACCTTATTTCATGTGCTGTATATTCACCATGTCCTGGGTCAGGGCCACTTGAAATCACTCTTTCCCGGAAAGCACATTGTTTTTTATCAACAACTTGATTTACAACCAGCAAAAATCCATAGCCTTCTGTGACCCTTCTAAAAGGACTGCCTTTTATACCGTATCCTCTTCAGAGGGAATAAAACACCCTCATTTCTTCTATCAGTGCATTGGCTAGAGACACTACCTGGACCAGTGGTTTATTTGAGAGAGGCTTATGCAGAGGGAAAGAGGCCTGGAAAATAGAGAGCTGATTGCGGAATGCAGCCGAGACCAATATATAACAGCCTATTCTCTGCAGTGAAGACAGGAATAGGAATTTGTACGCGTTCATAAAGGCAGTTTAGGCTGGCAGACAGCATACTCTAAACCTTACTGATTCTCATAACCTTTCTCCACATGTTTTTATAACCTCATGACTGAAATTATGCCATGAAGGTGGGGATATGGAAGGAAAGATCGGCCAGAAGAATAAATCAGTTACATATTTAATTTTCTAGAAAAAAAATCCCTAGCAATTTGACAGGCCCTTGCCAATGCCTATTAAAACTAACCTTTAATGAGACAGCAAAAGAGACACAGATATATAGAACAGTCTTTTGGACTCTGTAGGAGAGGGAGAGGGTGGGATGATTTGGGAGAATGGCATTGAAACATGTATAATATCATATAAGAAACGAATCGCCAGTCCAGGTTTGATGCATGGTACAGGATGCTCGGGGCTGGTGCACTGGGATGANAAACAACTGACAAAGGATTAATTTCCAAAACATACAAGCAGCTCATACAACTGAATACCAGAAAAACAAACAACCCAATCGAAAAGTGGGGAAAAGACCTAAACAGACATTTCTCCAAAGAAGACATACTGATGGCTCACAAACACATAAAAACACATCACTCATTATTAGAGAAATGCAAATCAAAATTACAATGAGATATCATCTCACACTGGTTAGAATGGCCATCATCAAAAAGTCAACAAATTATAAATCCTGGAGAGGGTGTGGAGAAAAAGGGAATGCTCTTGCACTGTTGGTGGCAATGTAAACTGATACAGCCCCTATGGAAGATGGTATGGAGATTCCTTAAAAACTAGGAATAAAAGCACCATATGACCCAGCAACCCCACTCCTAGGCATATACCCTGGAGAAACCAAAATTGGAAAAGACACATGTATCCCATTGTTCATTGCAGCACTATTTACAATAGCTAGAACATGGAAGCCACCTACGTTTCCATCAACAGATGAATGGATAAAGAAGTTGCAGTACATATACACAATGGAATATTACTCAGCCATAAAAAGGAGTGCCTTTGAGTCAGTTCTAATGACATGGATAAACTTAGAACCTATTATACAGAGTGAAGCAAGTCAGAAAGAGAAAGATAACTGCCTCTTGAGAAACTTGTATGCAATTCAGGAAGCAACAGTTAGAACTGGACATGGAGAAACAGACTGGTTCCAAATAGGAAAAGGAGTGCATCAAGGCTGTATATTGTCACCCTGCTTATTTAACTTATATGCAGAGTACATCATGAGAAATACTGGGCTCCAGGAATCACAAGCTGGAATCAAGATTGCCGGGAGAAATATCAATAACCTCAGATATGCAGATGACACCACCTTTATGGCAGAAAGTGAAGAAGAACTAAAGAACCTCTTGATGAAAGTGAAAAAGGAGAGTGAAAAAGTTGGCTTAAAGCTCAACGTTCAGAAAACGAAGATCATGGCATCCGGCCCCATCACTTCATGGCAAATAGATGGGGAAACAGTGGAAACAGTGGCTGACTTTATTTTCTGGGCTCCAAAATCATGGCAGAAGATGACTGCAGCCATGAAATTAAAAGATGCTTACTCCTTGGAAGGAAAGTTATGACCAACCTAGATAGCATATTGAAAAGTAGAGACATTACTTTGCCAACAAAGGTCCATCTAGTTAAGGCTATGGTTTTTCCTGTGGTCATGTATGGATGTAAGAGTTGGACTATAAAGAAAGCTGAGTGCTGAAGAACTGGTGCTTTTGAACTGTGGTGTTGGAGAAGACTCTTGAGAGTCCCTTGGACTGCAAGGAGATCCAACCTGTCCATCCTAAAGGAGATCAGTCCAGGGTGTTCATTGGAAGGACTGATGTTGAAGCTGAAACTCTGATACTTTGGCCACCTGATGCAAAGAGCTGACTCATTGGGAAAGACCCTGATGCTGGGAAAGATTGAGGGCAGGAGGAGAAGGGGACAATAGANTGGGTTCGATCCCTGGGTCAGGAAGATCCCCTGGAGAAGGAAATGGCAACCTACTCCAGCACTCTTGCCTGGAAAATCCCGTGGATAGAGAAGCCTGATAGACTACAGTCCATGGGATCGCAGAGTCAGACACGACTGAGCGACTTCATTTCACTTCACTTCACTTTACTTTCTTTTTCCTCCTAAAGGACCTAGCCCCTGCAAAGTTGTAAGGTATATGGGTTAGTATACCTCCATTAGTAATCTTTTTTTTTAATTGTATGTGTTTTATTTTTTTTTTTAATTGAAGGATAACTGCTTTACAGAATTTTGTTTTCTGTCAAACCTCGACATGAATCATCCATAGGTATACATATATCCTCTCCCTTTTAAACTTCCCTCCCATCTCCCTCCCCATTCTGCCCCTCTAGATTGATACAGAGCCCCTCCTCTGTTTGAGTTTCCTTAGCCATACAGCAAAATCCTGGTGGTTACCTATCTTACATATGGCACCCATTAGTATTCTTTTTCCGGAGAAGGCAATGGAACCCCACTCCAGTACTCTTGCCTGGAAAATCCCATGGATGAAGGAGCCTGGTAGCCTGCAGTCAATGGAGTCGCTAGGAGTCGGGCACGACTGAGCGACTTCACTTTCACTTCTCACTTTCATGCACTAGAGAAGGAAATGGCAACCCACTCCAGTGTTCTTGCCTGGAGAATCCCAGGGCGGGGGAGCCTGGTGGGCTGCCATCTCTGGGGTCACAGAGAACTGGACACGACTGAAGTGACTTAGCAGCAGCAGCAGTATTCTTTTTCAGTTGTTCTCTTCTTTACCTGTTGCTTTTACTACATCTTTCTCTTCCTATGTTTGCCAAACACCTTCCAAGCACCAATCCTAAGTCCATTTTGAAAGACCATAAATGATATCAAATAAATCTATGGTTTCTATACCAAATTAAAAAGTGTCTCATTATAGAAGATCTCAAATATACATGAAAATAGCAATAGCGCCCGTGCCCCCATTACTTGGTCTCATCAGTCGTCAGAATTTTGCCAGTCTTATTTCAACTATTCCCTTTTTTAATGTTTTTTGGGAGGAGTATTTTAAAGCACATCTCAGACATCATATTTCACCTTTAGAATGAATCTCTGCCTAAGAATGAATTTCTAAAGACACAATCGATGTACTGTTAATTCACAAACAAATTAATAATAATTCCTTAATGTCATCCAACATTCAATTCATGTTTAAGCTTCACCAATTTCCTCAAAAATGTATTTTTATAATTCATTTGTTTGACTTTGGATCAAAACAAGGTCTATATGTTGCAACTGGTTGGTATATATTTCCCAAGTTTTTAAAAATGATCTGTCTTTATTGAGGCAAAATATAACATAAAATTAATCATTTTACTTTTTTTAATATTTATTTTTTAATTTACTTATTTGGCTGCACTGGATCTTAGTTGCAGCATGTAGGATCTTAACTTGTGGCATTTAAACTCTTAGGTGCAGCATATGGGATCTAGTTCCCAGACCAGAGATCAAACCCAGGCCCCCTGCATTGGGAACACAAAGCCTTAGTCCACTGGACCATGGGGAACATGTCCCAGATTAATCATTTTAAAGTGAACAAATCACAACCACAAACCTGGGCAGTCACAATCCTGTGCAACCGCCATGTCTATCTAGTTCTAAAACATTTCATTATCCCTAGAACTCCCTTAAACAGTGGCTCTCCTTTCCTGCCTCCCACCAGCATGTGGCAACTACCAATTTGCTTTCCATCACTATGGATCTACTAGTCCTGAATATTCTGTAAAATGGAATCATACAGCATATGACCTTTTGTGTGAGGCTTCACTCTCCCTGAGCATAATGTTTTCAAGATTCATCCATGTTGTGCTGTGTATCAGTACTTTGTTCCTTTTTATGGCCAAATAATATTTCATTGTGCGTATATACCACAATTTGTTTATCCATTCATTTGTTGTTGGGCATTTGGGATGTTTTCATCTTTAGCTATTTTGAACAATGCTGCTGTAAACATGTTTGTGCATGTATTTGTTTGAGTACCAGTTTTCAATTCTTTTGAGCATATACCCAGAAGAATTTTTGGGTCATAGCAAATTTATGGTTAACTTTTTGAAGAACTGCCAAACTGGTTCCCCAGGAACTGCACTGCTTTACATTTCCACCAGCAGTGTATGAGAGTACAAGTTTCTCCACATCTTGCCAACACTTGCTATTTTCTACCTTAAAAAAAACCCCAAACTGTTGCCTTCCTAGAGGGTGTGAAGTGGTATCTCATTGTGGGTTTGATTTTCATTTCCCTAGTAACTAATGACTTGTGCTTCTAGGCCACTTGTATATCTTATTTGGAGAAATGTCTTTTCAAGTCCTTTGTCCATTTTTAAACTGGGTTGTCTTTTAGTTATTGTTGTAAATCTTTAAAGATGTAGTATAATACTTTCCCTTTCCAGATTATTTATTTGTTAGACAAATCAGGTCATTAGACCTATATATAGGCTTTCCCTCATTCTGTATTTGGCTATTTTTTCCACATGGTGAAATTTAAGTTGTTTCTCTGTCTCCTTATTTCCCATTAACAGATACTTTACAACTAGACGTTTGATTAAACTCACTTTTGTTGTTGTCTTCATATAGAGGTACTTCATAGTGGTCCTATATCCTTCCTATAGCATTATGTGGAGGAGCACATAATACCTAGTTGTCCAGTATTTAATTATCCAAACTGTATATTGAGGAACTCTAAGTTTCTTCAGTGTTACTTATGGGGACTTGCACATGTTTAATTTAAACTTCATTAAAAATATGATATTGACTATTGTCATCCTGGATTTCATCAGATTGAAGAAAAAGTCAAGTAGGTAAGCCTCAGGCTTCCATCCAGCTTCAGCCAGAGTTACTGTAGTTTTATATATTGGAGTTCTAGGTAAGATTTAATTGGAAAAACTATTACATTAATTTTTAGAGATATGGAATAAAATGAACATGATAGTAAAATGAATCCTTCTAAACTGTTAGCTTATTATGTGACCTTTCCAGAGTTATTTATGTCATAACCGGGGACTTTGTAAGCCAGAAAGGCCTTGAGACTCAATGGGAAAAAAGTTCTATAATGCCAGCAATGAGTATATCTGGTGGGAGACAGAGCAGTCTTCTTGGTGACCCTTGACTGCTGTAGTATCCCCAAATCTAAGGGTGCCTCCCATTCACAAATGTCTTTGCTTCTTTAAATGAAAGTGGATTTGAATAACAGGAACTCACATTTTAGTCAAGCCTACTGCTTTATGAGAAGACCAAAGTCAAAATGGAAGATATGTGAGGTGGGAAAAGCTGAGAATCTTGCAGTTGCCTCTGATGTGGTATATAGATGCCCTTTGGGTGACTTTCACAGAAAAGATCTCTAATTCTGGTCACAAGAAAAGATCCTCTATCTTTCTGATACAGAATATACACACTCTCTGTGCTACCTTAAAGCAGTACCTGATCGTCTCCAGATACTTTTCCTAGTATTCCACTAAAACTGAGCTCCTTTCTATAGCTGAATATTGAGCACATCAAGGTGATGGATAGCACGTCAGTCCCTTATCCCCAGGATTTTGGAGGCAAAGTCTTCGGTCTTCTTGTAGCTAAAAGGAGATTTATGAACCTTTGCCTCAATTCTAGTTTAATCTTCAAGTGTCTTGCTTTTTTAATCGTCAAAGAATTGTAAAGTCTGCCCTTTGTGCAACTAGGAATAGCAGAAGGAACACATAGCCGGGTCTCACTGCAGGCAGATGGGCAGAGCACCAAGCTCCCATATTTCCTGTGAGATGAAAAGACTCCTGTTCTGATTATCCTGTTCCTCTACTCTGCAGTATTGTTTCAGGAAGATCTTGCCAGTGGAACAAATGCTTTAGCCAGAGTCTACTTATGTTACCATTACTATCATCCTTGTCATCATGCCTATATTCCAACATGATGTTAGAAAAGAGGGACAATCACTGCCTTGCTTGACCTTCTGAAGCTGATTTTCCTTCACTTTCTTTTAATCATTTTATTTTGGACTGTGCTGACTCTTTGCTGTTGCTTGGGGGCTTTCTCTAGTTGTGGTGAGCAGGGGCTACCCTTCAGTTACGGTCCTCGGGTTTCTCATTGCAGTGGCTTCTCTTGTGGTGGCGCATGGGTTCTATGTCTCTCCTGCTCAGGCTTCAGTAGTTTCAGCCTGGGGGCTCAGCAGTTGCGGCTCCCAGGCTCTAAAACACAGGCTCAGTAGTTGAGGCTCATGGGCTTAGTTGCTCCCTGACATGTGGTATCTTCCTGGATCAGGGATTGAACTCGTGTCTCCTGCATTGGCAGGTGGATTCTTTACCACTGAGGCCCCAGGGAAGCCCTGAAGCTGATTTTAAGAGGGTCACAGAAACAAGGGAAAAGAAGCAGCCAAACCAAGGCTCAGATCAGCGGCGGGGCCCACAAATTCCGAATTTAGTATAGAAACTCAATCGCCTTTCTGGTTGCCCAGAATTCTTATGAATTGTCCATGAAGATTTTAGTTAAATTTCATCAACTCTGGGCTTCCTTTGTGGCTCAGCTGGTAAAGAATTTNGAAAAAGTCAAGTAGGTAAGCCTCAGGCTTCCATCCAGCTTCAGCCAGAGTTACTGTAGTTTTATATATTGGAGTTCTAGGTAAGATTTAATTGGAAAAACTATTACATTAATTTTTAGAGATATGGAATAAAATGAACATGATAGTAAAATGAATCCTTCTAAACTGTTAGCTTATTATGTGACCTTTCCAGAGTTATTTATGTCATAACCGGGGACTTTGTAAGCCAGAAAGGCCTTGAGACTCAATGGGAAAAAAGTTCTATAATGCCAGCAATGAGTATATCTGGTGGGAGACAGAGCAGTCTTCTTGGTGACCCTTGACTGCTGTAGTATCCCCAAATCTAAGGGTGCCTCCCATTCACAAATGTCTTTGCTTCTTTAAATGAAAGTGGATTTGAATAACAGGAACTCACATTTTAGTCAAGCCTACTGCTTTATGAGAAGACCAAAGTCAAAATGGAAGATATGTGAGGTGGGAAAAGCTGAGAATCTTGCAGTTGCCTCTGATGTGGTATATAGATGCCCTTTGGGTGACTTTCACAGAAAAGATCTCTAATTCTGGTCACAAGAAAAGATCCTCTATCTTTCTGATACAGAATATACACACTCTCTGTGCTACCTTAAAGCAGTACCTGATCGTCTCCAGATACTTTTCCTAGTATTCCACTAAAACTGAGCTCCTTTCTATAGCTGAATATTGAGCACATCAAGGTGATGGATAGCACGTCAGTCCCTTATCCCCAGGATTTTGGAGGCAAAGTCTTCGGTCTTCTTGTAGCTAAAAGGAGATTTATGAACCTTTGCCTCAATTCTAGTTTAATCTTCAAGTGTCTTGCTTTTTTAATCGTCAAAGAATTGTAAAGTCTGCCCTTTGTGCAACTAGGAATAGCAGAAGGAACACATAGCCGGGTCTCACTGCAGGCAGATGGGCAGAGCACCAAGCTCCCATATTTCCTGTGAGATGAAAAGACTCCTGTTCTGATTATCCTGTTCCTCTACTCTGCAGTATTGTTTCAGGAAGATCTTGCCAGTGGAACAAATGCTTTAGCCAGAGTCTACTTATGTTACCATTACTATCATCCTTGTCATCATGCCTATATTCCAACATGATGTTAGAAAAGAGGGACAATCACTGCCTTGCTTGACCTTCTGAAGCTGATTTTCCTTCACTTTCTTTTAATCATTTTATTTTGGACTGTGCTGACTCTTTGCTGTTGCTTGGGGGCTTTCTCTAGTTGTGGTGAGCAGGGGCTACCCTTCAGTTACGGTCCTCGGGTTTCTCATTGCAGTGGCTTCTCTTGTGGTGGCGCATGGGTTCTATGTCTCTCCTGCTCAGGCTTCAGTAGTTTCAGCCTGGGGGCTCAGCAGTTGCGGCTCCCAGGCTCTAAAACACAGGCTCAGTAGTTGAGGCTCATGGGCTTAGTTGCTCCCTGACATGTGGTATCTTCCTGGATCAGGGATTGAACTCGTGTCTCCTGCATTGGCAGGTGGATTCTTTACCACTGAGGCCCCAGGGAAGCCCTGAAGCTGATTTTAAGAGGGTCACAGAAACAAGGGAAAAGAAGCAGCCAAACCAAGGCTCAGATCAGCGGCGGGGCCCACAAATTCCGAATTTAGTATAGAAACTCAATCGCCTTTCTGGTTGCCCAGAATTCTTATGAATTGTCCATGAAGATTTTAGTTAAATTTCATCAACTCTGGGCTTCCTTTGTGGCTCAGCTGGTAAAGAATTTGCCTGCAATGCAGGAGATCTGGGTTTGATCCCTGGGTTGGGAAGATCCCCTGGAGAAGGGAAAGGCTACCCACTCCAGTATTCTGGCCTGGAGAATTTCATGGACTGTATAATCCATGGGGTCACAAAGAGTCGGACATGATTAAGCAACTTTCACTCATTCATCAACTTGAATCCAATCTGATAAAAATATATACAGTAACAGTGACTTTTTAGATACGAATGTAAAGGTTTATCAGCTCCCAAGCCCTTTCTGAAGGTTAAAGAAGAGAGTGAAAAAGATGGCTTAAAGCTCAACATTCAAAAAATGAAGATCATGGCATTTAGTCCCATCTGCTGCTGCTGCTAAGTCGCTTCAGTCATGTCTGACTCTGTGCGACCCTATAGACCGCAGCCCACCAGGCTCTGCCGTCCCTGGGATTCTCCAGGCAAGAACACTGGAGTGGGTTGCCATTTCCTTCTCCAATGCGTGAAAGTGAAAAGTGAACGTGAAGTCGCTCAGTCATGTCCGACTTTTAGTGACCCCATGGACTGCAGCCCACCAGGCACCTCCATCCATGGGATTTTCCAGGCAAGAGTACTGGAGTGGGTTGCCATTGCCTTCTCCATCACTTCATGGCAATTTAGATGGGGAAAAAAAATGGAAACAGTGGCAGATTTTATTTTCTTGGGCTCCAAAATCACTGCAGGTGGTGACTGTAGCCATGAAATTAAAAGATGTTGCTTGTTGGAAGAAAAGTTATGACAAAACTAGACAGCGTATTAAAAAGTAGAGACATCACTTTGCTGACAAAGGTCTGTAGAGTCAAAGTGTGGTTTTTCCAGTAATCATGTACGGATGTGAAAGTTGGACCATAAAGAAGGCTGAGCACTGAAGAAGTGATGCTTTTGAACTGTGGTGTTGGAGAAGACCCTTGAAGTCCCTTGGATGGCAAGGAGATCAAACCAGTCAATCCTAAAGTAAATCAACACTGAATATTCCATGGAAGACTGATGCTGAAGCTGAAGCTCCACTACTCTGGCCACCTGATGTGAAGAGCTGACTCCTTGGAAAAGACCCTCATGCTGGGAAAGGCTGAGGGCAGGTGGAGAAAGGGGTGACAGGAAGAGATGGTTGAATGGCATCACTGAATCAATGGACATGAATTTTAGCATACTCCAGGAGATAGTGAAGGACAGGGAAACCCAGCGTGCTGAAGTTCATGGGGCCACAAAGAGTCCAACATGACCTAGCAATTGAACAGCAACAACAACAAAGCCCTTTCCCAAGTCTGTCCCCAACTAACAGCTTTCACGGTGATTATTGCAAGCCAAGGACAGAAATAGTGTTGGAAAGAAGGTTGAACCCAATCACACCCAGAAAATAAAGCTGCATAAAAGGCCTTCTAGAGGGCTTCCTCCCTGTTCACCAGGCTGCATCCCTTTTGGTATAGAAATCATACTCTGTACTTATAGGTTTAGATATAAAATGTTCATTACAGTGAAGAAAACTGAAGAGAAACTAAATGCTCAACAGTGGGAAGACAGGGAAGTATAACTGCATTTTGAAACATTAAAAAAGTTGCTGCATAAAATTGATTGATGTGGGAAGATGTTCATGATAAATCAGTTGAAAAATAAGGCGGGGGAATTTTACATATTTATAATTTTTCTTTTTAGTTTTGGATATTTTTAGTCTTGAAGGAACTATGTGTTCTTTATTTGGGAGGACCAGGGAGGTTCTATTCTAAGCCTTTTTGTACATTTGCATGGATTGGCTTATTGGATTAGCTCTCTGTGGAAGCCACAGACATCTTGGACCAATGAAAATGAGGCAGAGAGTGAAAATGCTTCAACTTGGGAAGAGGAAAGAAAGGACAAGTCTAGATGACACTGGACATCCTCAGTACTGCCTGGGAAAGTGCATAAGGTGACAGAGAGACCTGTGAACGGAGTAAATTAAGGCTTGATTTGATGCATCAAATTCCAAGCTTTGAGATATTCACAGTTTAAGTACCATCAACAAGAGAGTGAGTGGAATAATATTAGGACCCAGCCCTGACCTGAGGTGGGATAGGAGTGATCTTGTAATATATATGGTTTTGTTGTAGTTATTTTAACCTTTTAATCTTCTTTCTTTACCTGCTTGGTTCTGGCTGAGGAGACTTGATAGTGTGTATCCCAGGAGTAAAGTTGTAAGCATCAGTCAGATGGAAAAACAATGGGCTCCTATAGAGAGAGGGTGATAATAGGGACACCAAACATATGGATCTTCAAGTGGCAGCTCACTGCCCTAAATGCACTGCCCCGGGGAGAAACACAGGTTAAGATTTGGAGGCTAATATCAAAGATAGGGTGCTCTGTTTCTACAGGTAAAAAGGAACTTGTGATGTTACTGCAAATATATCTGAAAGGTGTTGGCAACTTCAAAGGAATTCATTAGGAGATTTCCCATTGAAGTTCCTAGAAGTTTGCTCAATCCATAAAGGTGTTTTTATAAATGTAAAACCAGGAGGAATTTTTTACAAAGACCTCCTATTAGGTAACTGGACCAGGAGAACTGTATTAAATGAGAGAGCAGTTTCTTGTGATTCATCTCTTGGGGGCAAAGTTCCTAACTCTTTTCATCTGTTTCTTCTTCATTAAAATGGTACTTATAATACCCAAGATTACAGGGACATTGAGAGGACTAAATAACATTATTTGTGAACAATATTGTTGTTCACTGTTATTGAACACTATTATTGTTCTAATATTATTGGAATTAAATATTAATTCCTTTACAGGTAAAACAAAATGCTCAGAATTAACATCTGAATCAAAGTCTGCGATATCTGCTGTGGAAGGATTCTAGGTTCTTCCCAAGTGAATCACACCTAAAAGACAAGCCATGGAAGAAGAAGGTAAACTCAATGTTCTCTTGAGGTTCAGAAAGAACATAATGGTGGGATGTTGAAGGGAAGGTCAGAATTTGAATAAGAATTGAAAGAAATAGTCTCTCATCCCCCCACTCACTTGGTCTTAAGTAGTGAAACCTACAGAATCTGGTAGAATTTTGAAATTTTCTGAAAGGTTGCTCAAAAAGACAAGGAAAAAAAAAGGGAACAGCTATTGTTGGACAGATGAAATGATGTATTAATACATATACTCACTGTTGAATCTTGAACAAGATCTACCATGATTACAGTCTAGCTTCCAGTCTAGAGGCCAGTTCAGCCAAATATTTTGTTCATGCTTTTTAAAACTCAGTGGTAAGTACATAAAAATGTCCACAACACAGATGAGGTTGTTAAATTCTTAAGAACAAGACAAAAAGGAGAAGTGATTTACTGGAGTATGTTGCATGTTGCTGGGTTTGTTTTTTATTTTTATTTTTGCTCTTCTAATCCCCAAGCCCACAGAAGCCTGTCTAGTTGAATCTTGATTTGTTTTGTCTCATATGAATGTGAACATCCATCCTCCCAGAAGAAATGGTGAATAGCTGTACACATCTATACCACGAAGTGGTCATAAATAACGATCATTTATAGGGCTAGTGGGAGGGCAACTTTTTGGCTTAGAGAGCTGCCTGCAGCTACACTGTTCTATGAAGTTTTCTGTAACTAAAGTAACCAAAATATTGTTTTTTGTTGTCATTGTTTAAAATTACTATTTTAAAATAACATGTACATACATAGAGTAAAAAAAAAAAAACTGATATGTTATAGTGTGGTGTTAAATGAAAAAGCTCTATGTCTGCCACAGTGGTAACCACTTAAAAATGATTGATTTTAGGCTACAGAAATCATGCAAGAACATTTTAAACCTCACAGATAAAGTTAGAGTCCTCCTTGACCATCACCCCAATTACATTCCCCTCCTCAGGAGTCACCACCTTTGTTAACAGTGGTGGGTTTCCTCTCAGATCTTTATAATTTTTAAATGCATGCTCTTTTTGATTTTTATTGTGCGCAGATGGTATACTTTGACATCCTTCCATGTCAGTGCATATATACCCATTTCACTTCTTTAAACTGTTGTGTAATATCACTCTGCCATTATTTATTTACATACAGTGAACACTTAGATATTTCCAATTTTTTATCATTACAACACAGAACTGCAATGAGTTTCATTGTCTCTAGTTCCTAGTACACATGTGGAAGTGTCTTTGTAGAATAGATGGGAAGTATCCATTTTTAGCCATTTCTATTTTGAGTTTTTCTGTTGTTCACCCTGATCGTTCAAAATCATATCCTAATCATTTGTTTCCTGATTTACCAAGTTTAGATCTTATCAATTGACTGCTTACTGTGAAAGAAGGATAAGGAATTTAGCTCATTTATATGACTTTTCATCTCCTTTGTATTTCCAAGTTTTGTTAATTATATTTTTATCATTGGTTCTTCTATTACTTCTATAACTTTACATAACACACTTCAATGTCTAATTCTTTTTTCAACAACTTTAGACAATATCTTGTGATTCTCTGTTGTGAATATATTAACACCTCTGCTTCATCCTCCTCTCCTTCCAACTTCTGTCAGCTATAGTATTACTTTTATCTTGTCCAGGTTTATTGCCTTTGCATTTTATTCTACAGCTGTACAATCCTCCATGGCTTCTCTGTGGACTGATTCTAAAAATTGGAAACTTTTGAACAATGTCTTAATATTATGACTCTTTAAATAATATTCTTTTTTTTAATTTCATTTTTATTTATTTATTTTTAATACTTTATTCTATTTTACAGTACTGTATTGGTTTTGTCATACATTGACATGAATCAGCCACTCTTGATATACCCAAATATTGTTGTTGAAACCTTGGAGAAGGAGTAAAACTGTTCAAAGAAATCTGCTCATGCAACGAGGGCAAGTTCATTACATTTTCTTGTACTCTACCATATGCTGGAATTCATGTCATTTTAGTTTGGTGTATGGAGCATAACTCTCTAACAAAGTTCTACTTCTGACATTTCTAATTTTCCTTTCTTCCTTACTTTTTCTCCCCCATTATTTCTTATCCAACTCTGCCTTCATTCTTTCTATGCATTTGGGACTTGACTTTACCTGTAAATAAGGTCTTATCCACTTTCTATTTTCCAGAAAGTCATCAAATTCTCTGGTCCTCTCTCTTATTCTCTTTTGTAGATCTTTGCTTTTGCTTTAGTGTGGAGGAAGGGAATTTAAATATATCAGTTCAGACACCTATTCTGAACTAAACAAAGCAGGAATTTTTAAAAAGCTTCCTTCAAACTCCATTGTATCTTTGAAAGCCTTTTCCAGTTTTAGCAGACTAGGCAACTCTTAGTTTTCTAATGAGCTAGAGACAAGTGAGAGTAGTCTATTATCCAAATCGTAAAACCAAACTCTAAAATCTGTCAGATATGGGGGGGCTTCNTTTTCTCCCCCATTATTTCTTATCCAACTCTGCCTTCATTCTTTCTATGCATTTGGGACTTGACTTTACCTGTAAATAAGGTCTTATCCACTTTCTATTTTCCAGAAAGTCATCAAATTCTCTGGTCCTCTCTCTTATTCTCTTTTGTAGATCTTTGCTTTTGCTTTAGTGTGGAGGAAGGGAATTTAAATATATCAGTTCAGACACCTATTCTGAACTAAACAAAGCAGGAATTTTTAAAAAGCTTCCTTCAAACTCCATTGTATCTTTGAAAGCCTTTTCCAGTTTTAGCAGACTAGGCAACTCTTAGTTTTCTAATGAGCTAGAGACAAGTGAGAGTAGTCTATTATCCAAATCGTAAAACCAAACTCTAAAATCTGTCAGATATGGTGTTCACCACTGACTGTAAGATACCTCATCTAAAATCGTGACCTCTGCATCATATCGGTCAGGCCTGGCTAAGAAGGGGAGGGACTGAGGGATGACTCAGCGTCCTTGGCGGAGCTATAGGGCTAACTTTTTCATGGCTCCTCCTTTCACTGTTGTCCCAGAGAGCTGACACTGCTGTAGCCCGGGGGACGGCAGGACGCCACAGCAGTAAAGATTTGGGATTCTGACACTTTGTAGCTGTGTGATTTCTTTTACTACTTCATTTCTTCAGCTTCCACCTCCTCGCCTAGAAGGTAGGGGTGATAATGGTGCCCCCCTCAGAGGACTGCTGCTGCTGTGTTAGCTGCCTAGTCATGTCTGACTTTTTGTGACCCTGTGGAATACTAGAGGGGGTTGCCATTTCCTTTTCCAGGGGATCTTCCTGACCCAGGGATCAAATCTGTGCCTCCTGTATTGCAGGCAGATTCTTTACTGTCTGAGCCACCAGGGAAGGCCCATGGTTTTGTTATGGTGGTTAAATGCAATAATATATATAAGCACTTGGTGCCAACACACAGTAAATATCCAATACATGTTAGCTATTTTTATAAAGAACCTTGCATTCTGAATATATACTGTCCTTTATGGGAAGTCTCAGAGGAAATAAAGTATGTGGTTCTCACCCTTGTGGAGTTCCTAGTCTGAGCAATGACCAATATTTTCACTCTGTGGAGCTTCACATATAACATGAGTTTAATGGATATCTGTTGTATAAATAGCTGAATAACCTTTGGTCTTGATGGAAAGACCTGGCTTCTCCTCTCAGGGAACACTCTGATAAAGAGAAATTAGATACATATTATGTAAACAAGGACTGAGTATCCACTTATATTATAATTTATTCAACCAATATTTGTTACTCATTGGCTATATGAAGAAATTATATTAGGACATTTAACAAAACACAGTTCCTGACTTCAAGGGGTTTAAAGCCTAGTAGATAAGATTCGTGACAAAGAGTTGAAAGTGTTAGTTTGTCAGTCATGTCCGATTCTGTGACCTCATGGACTGTAGCCCGCTAGGTTTCTCTGTCCACGGAATTCTCCAGGCAAGAATACTTCTCCAGGGGATCTTAACCCAGGGATTGAACCTGGGTCTCCTGCTTTGCAGGCAGATTCTTTGCCATCTGAGTCACCAGGAAAGCCCTAGATAAGATAAATACATTAAAGTGAGGGTATTACTGACCAGCTGGGACAAGGCAATTTTCAAGTTGCCTCATTCCCATGTCTTTCCCTGGTTCCCATCTATTTCTCATGTGTCTGGCAATGTTTATTTCCAAGGTAATAATAATATAAAAAATCGTGCAGATTGTGTCTGAAAAAGAAAAATGGAGATGGGTACACAGCTCCCTAACTGTCTGGATAAACCCATGGATTTAATCTCCCTGAAGGTAAATAAGCTGTCCAGAGAAACACATTGTTCCCACTGACTTCCTCACCCTGACTACTCATTGACTTCTTTCTATGATCGAAACTCTTCACTACATTAGTCATCTTATAAGTACATACTTCCAGGGAAGATGGAAAAATCTTTTGTTTGTAAACTCCACCATTACCTCAAACTCAGTGTGTTATATTTCCAGAGGTAGAGAATGGTGTGGAGAAAAAAAAAGAAACTAGACAAACATGAGATCAAATCTCATCTCATCTTCTTTTTAGATGAGTGACTCTTGGGCAAGTTAATTTAAGCTGAGTCTCAATGTCCTCTTAAAAAAAATGAAAATAATAGTGCTATGTCAGAGACTGATAGTTTTTTTCCCCTGCAAATCCAGCCTATCCTTCACCATGGTGTTACAACAGTTTTTAGCTGGGTCATGAGGTTGCTTAGATAGAACAAGCCTTCCATGGCCATGTGAATAAATTGTGGTTAAAGGGATGTTGGTGGAAGCAAGTGCTGATAAGTGTATAACTATTAATAACTCTACACACACACACACACACACACACTCACAAAATACTACATATAAGTACATATATTTATTGTTGATTTTACTCAATGATACATAATTTATAAATAATAAGAGTACTCAGTGATGTATCATAAGTTCTTTACAGCCAACTGAATATTACAGGGTGCTTTGGCTGATTGTTGCTGAACTCTCACATCTGCATGCAACCTGTGATTACAGTGTTGATTTGACAAATGGATGTGATGTGGATGTGATTTGACAAATGGAGTTCCATTCCAGTTCACTCTTTTCCTGATAAATTTATTGTCATTAAATCTGAAATGTGATCTACTATTTAACTATTTTTATCCTCATATAAACTGTACTCATTAAATTGAAATTTCCATTTTAGCACCACATATTTTGGAACCTCATTATCTGTCAATGAGGTGAGTGACTATTGTGCTGAATCAGATAATAGTTTTCAAATACTAGAAGAATATTTCCTTAATGTTCTGTACTATTCATAATGTGATGGCCACAGACACACCACATTTTTAGTTTAATCTACATTTTTTACATTTTTCTCCATTATTTTTTTAGACAAGTAACAAAATAATAGATCAAACTCTGACTTGTAGCATTTGCTGATTTCTATGATGTAAAGGAGATCAGCTCTGGGATTTCTATGGAAGGAATGATGCCAAAGCTGAAATTCCAGTACTTTGGCCACCTCAATTAAAGAGTTGACTCATTGGAAAAGACTCTGATGCTGAGAGGGATTGGAGGCAGGAGAAGAAGGGGACGACAGAGGATGAGATGGCTGGATGGCATCACTGACTCGATGGACATGAGTCTGAGTGAACTCTGGGAGTTAGTGATGGACAGAGAAGCCTGGCCTGCTGTGATTCATGGGGTTGCAAAGAGTCGGACACGACTGAGCGACTGAACTGAACTGATGATGTAAATATTCTCACCATGACTGAGTTCAAACTACCAGCATGAGGTCACTGACCACAGAGTTGGGAAAAAATATGCAGTGTTTTCATCATATAGTTGTGATAAATATGATTTCATATGTTATAGCTGTTTGGAATTCTTTAAGTTGTCTCTATATATTTTCTTACCACTTTTACTATTGGTTTTTTCTCTCTTACATGTAAGAACTCTTTGTATGTTACCTGTTATATCTATTGCTAGAAGATAAGCTCCATGAATGTAGGAATATCATATAGACAGTAACAAAATAATAAATCAAACCCTGGATTCTAGTATTTGTTAAAAGTTTTATTCATCATGGTACCCAGTAGCATCTATTGCGTAAAAGGTGTTCAAACAAATGTTTGTTAAATGTTGCAAGTATTTCTGCAGACTATAATTTTTATTTTATTTATGCTTATTATTTTTTGCCTTTTCATTCATTGAGTCTGAGCTTTCTGTCCTATTAAGAATGCCTCTTCCATCCCAAGGTTGGTTATTCTCCTGAGTTTTCTAAAAGCTTAATTTTTTTGGTTACATTTAAATGTGGAATCCATCTGGAATTTATTTTCGTATATGACATGCATTTCTTCCAGATGGCCAGCCTATTGTGCTTCTTCTGTAAATAAATTATTTTTCTTTACTAAACTGAATTTCTACCTTTGTCATACATTAAGTTCCCATGTATGCTGGACTCTATTTTTGGTACTCTAATTTGTTTCATTATGAATATTTCTGGAATTTATCATACCCTTTGATATACTGACTTTATAGTAATTACAGCATAATAACAGTACAGTTGTAGTATTCACTATATACTGTTTTAAGCAATTTGGATTTAACTCTCACAAACTTCTTGTCAGATTGGTACGATTGTTATTGCTATTGTTTAGTTGCTAAGTAGTGTCTGACTCTTTGCAACCCCATAAACCGCAGCACACCAGGCCTCCATGTTCATCATCAACTCCCAGAGTCCACCCAAACCCATGTCATTCAGTCAGTGATGCCATCCAACCATCTCATCCTCTATTGTCCCCTTCTCCTCCTGCCCTCAATCTTTCCCAGCATCAGGGTCTTTCCCAATGAGTCAGCTCTTTGCATCAGGTGGCCAAAGTATCAGAGTTTCAGCTTCAACATCAGTCCTTCCAATGAACACCCTGGACTGATCTCCTTTAGGATGGACAGGTTGGATCTCCTTGCAGTCCAAGGGACTCTCAAGAGTCTTCTCCAACACCACAGTTCAAAAGCACCAGTTCTTCAGCACTCAGCTTTCTTTATAGTCCAACTCTTACATCCATACATGACCACAGGAAAAACCATAGCCTTAACTAGATGGACCTTTGTTGGCAAAGTAATGTCTCTACTTTTCAATATGCTATCTAGGTTGGTCATAACTTTCCTTCCAAGGAGTAAGCATCTTTTAATTTCATGGCTGCAGTCATCTTCTGCCATGATTTTGGAGCCCAGAAAATAAAGTCAGCCACTGTTTCCACTGTTTCCCCATCTATTTGCCATGAAGTGATGGGGCCGGATGCCATGATCTTCGTTTTCTGAACGTTGAGCTTTAAGCCAACTTTTTCACTCTCCTTTTTCACTTTCATCAAGAGGCTCTTTAGTTCTTCTTCACTTTCTGCCATAAAGGTGGTGTCATCTGCATATCTGAGGTTATTGATATTTCTCCCGGCAATCTTGATTCCAGCTTGTGATTCCTGGAGCCCAGTATTTCTCATGATGTACTCTGCATATAAGTTAAATAAGCAGGGTGACAATATACAGCCTTGATGCACTCCTTTTCCTATTTGGAACCAGTCTGTTTCTCCATGTCCAGTTCTAACTGTTGCTTCCTGAATTGCATACAAGTTTCTCAAGAGGCAGTTATCTTTCTCTTTCTGACTTGCTTCACTCTGTATAATAGGTTCTAAGTTTATCCATGTCATTAGAACTGACTCAAAGGCACTCCTTTTTATGGCTGAGTAATATTCCATTGTGTATATGTACTGCAACTTCTTTATCCATTCATCTGTTGATGGAAACGTAGGTGGCTTCCATGTTCTAGCTATTGTAAATAGTGCTGCAATGAACAATGGGATACATGTGTCTTTTCCAATTTTGGTTTCTCCAGGGTATATGCCTAGGAGTGGGGTTGCTGGGTCATATGGTGCTTTTATTCCTAGTTTTTAAGGAATCTCCATACCATCTTCCATAGGGGCTGTATCAGTTTACATTGCCACCAACAGTGCAAGAGCATTCCCTTTTTCTCCACACCCTCTCCAGGATTTATAATTTGTTGACTTTTTGATGATGGCCATTCTAACCAGTGTGAGATGATATCTCATTGTAATTTTGATTTGCATTTCTCTAATAATGAGTGATGTGTTTTTATGTGTTTGTGAGCCATCAGTATGTCTTCTTTGGAGAAATGTCTGTTTAGGTCTTTTCCCCACTTTTCGATTGGGTTGTTTGTTTTTCTGGTATTCAGTTGTATGAGCTGCTTGTATGTTTTGGAAATTAATCCTTTGTCAGTTGTTTTATTTGCTATTATTTTCTTCCACTCTGAGGGAATGTCTTTTCACCTTGCTTATAGTTTCCTTTGCTGTGCAAAAGCTTTTAAGTTTAAGTAAACAAGGTCTCACTTGTATACTTTGTTTTTATTTCCATTACTCTAGGAGGTGTGTCATAGAGGATCTTGCTTTGATTTATGTCATCGAGTGATCTGCCTATGTTTTCCTCTAAGAGTTTTATAGTTTCTGGTCTTACATTTAGGTCTTTAATCCATTTTGAGTTTATCTTCGTGTATGGTGTTAGGAAGTGTTCTAATATTCTTTCACATTAGCTGTCCAGTTTTCCCAGCACCATGTACTGAAGAGGCTGTCTTTGTCTCATTGTATACTCTTGCCTGGAGAAGGCAATGGCACCCCACTCCAGTACTCTTGCCTGGAAAATCCCATGGATGGAGGAGCCTGGTAGGCTGCAGTCCGTGGGGTCACTATGAGTCAGACATGACTGAGTGACTTCACTTTGACTTTTCACTTTCCTGCATTGGAGAAGGAAATGGCAACACTCCAGTGTTCTTGCCTGGAGAATCCCAGGGAGGGGGTGCCTGGTGGGCTGCTGTCTATGGGGTCGCACAGATTTGGACAAGACTGAAGTGACTTAGCAGCAGCAGTAGCATATTCTTGCCTCCTTTGTCAAATATAAGCTGTGCATATATGCATGGGTTTATTTCTGGGTTTTCTATCTTGTTCCATTGGCCTATATTTCTGTTTTTGTGCCAGTGCCATACTGCCTTGATGACTGTAGCTTTGTAGTATAATCTGAAGACAGGAAGGTTGATTCCCCCAGCTCCATTCTTCTTCTGTTGGACTGCTTTGGCTATTCAGGGTCTTTTGTGTTTCCATATGAATTCTGAAATTTTTTGTTCTAGTTCTGGTGGCAATTTGATAGGGATAGCATTGAATCTGTAATTGCCTTTAGTAGTATAGTCAGTTTTACAATATTCTTCCTACCCAGGAACTTGGACTATCTCTCCATCTTTATGTCATCTTTGATTTCTTTCATTAGTGTCTTATAATTTTCTGTGTACAGGTCTTTTGTCTCCTTTAGGTAGATTTATTCCTACATATTTAAATCTTTTTGTTGCAGTGGTGAATGGGATTGATTCCTTAATATCTCTTTCTGATTTTTCATTGTTAGTATATGGAAATGCAAGTGATTTCTGTGTATTGATTTTGTATCCTGCAACTTTGCTAAATTCACTGATTAGCTCTAGTAATTTTCTGATACTATCTTTAGGGTTTTCTATGTACAGTATCATGTCATCTGCAAACAGTGAGAGCTTTACTTCTTTTCTGATCTGGATTCCTTTTATTTCTTTTCCTTCTCTGATTGCTATAGCTAGGACTTCCAGAACTATGTTGAACAATAGTGGCAAAAGGGGACACCCTTGTCTTGTTTCTGATTTTAGGGGGACTGCTTTCAGTTTTCACCACTGAGAATAATGTTTGCTGTAGGCTTATCATATATGGCCTTTACCATGTTGAGGTAGGTTCCTTCTACACCCATTTTTTGAAGAGTTTTAGTCATAAATGGGTGCTAATTTTGTCAAAGGCTTTTTCTGCATCTATTGAGATTATCATATGGTTTTTATTTTTCAGTCTGTTAATATGGTATATCACCTTAGTTGATTTGCATATATTGAAGGGTCCTTGCATCCCTGGAATAAACCCAACTTGATCATGGTATATGAGCTCTTTGATCTGTTACTGAATTCTGTTTGCTAAATTTTGTTAAGGATTTTTGCATCTATGTTCATCAGTGATATTAGCCTGTAATTTTCTTTTGTGTGTGTTGTCTTTGTCTGGTTTTGGTATCAGGTTGATGGTGGCCTTGTAGAATGAGTTTGGAAGTGTTCCTTCATCTGCAACTTTTTGAGAGTCTTAGAAGGATAGGCATTAGCTCTTCAATACATGTTTGATAGAATTCTCCTGTGAAGCCATCTGGTCCTGGGCTTTTGTTTTTTGGGAGGTTTTTGATCACAGCTTCAATTTCAGGGCTTGTAATTGGGTTGTTCATAATTTCTGTTTCTTTCTGATTCAGTCTTAAAAGATTGAACTATTCTAAGGATCTGTGCATTTCTTCTGGGTTATCTATTTTATTGCCATATAGTTGTTCATAATAGTCTCTTATAATCCTTTCTATTTCTGCACTGTCGTAACTGCTCCTGTTTCATTTCTAATTTTGTTGAGTTGATTCTCTCTTTTTTTCTTGATGAGTCTGGCCAATGGTTTGTCAATTTTGTTTATCTTCTTAAAGAACAAGCTTTTAGTTTTGTTAATCTTTACTATTGTTTTTTTCATTTCTTTTTCATTTATGCCTGCTCAGATCTTTATGATTTCTTTCCTTCTACTAATTTTGGTGGTTTTTTTTTTCTTCTTTTTCTAGTTGTTTTAGGTATACAGTTAGGTTGTTTATTCGATGTTTTTCTTGTTTCTTAAGGTAGTATTGTCTTGCTATAAACTTTCTTCTTAGAACTGCTTTTGCTGAATCCTATAGGTTTCGAGCTGTCATGTTTCATTGTCATTTGTTTCTAGAAATTTTCTGCTTTCCCTTTTAATTTCTTCAGTAACCTATTGGTTATGAAATGTGTTGTTTAATCTCCATCCACTTATGTTTCTTACAGTTTTTTTCTTATAATTGATATCAAGTCTCATAGCATTGTGGTTGAAGAAGATGCCTGATATGATTTCAATTTTCTTAAATTTACTGAGGTCTAATTTGTGACCCAAGATGTGGTCTATCCTGGAGAATGTTCCATGTGCACTTAAGAAGAAGGTATATTCTGCATTTGGATGTCCTGATGATATCAATGAGATTGATCTCATCTAATGTATTATTTAAGACTTGTGTTTCCTTATTAACTTTCTGTTTTGATGATCTGTCCATTGGAGTGAGTGGGGTGTTAAAGTCTCCTACTATTATTGTGTTACTGTCAATTTCTCCTTTTATGTCTGTTAGTGTTTGTCTTTGGAGAAGGCAATGGCATCCCACTCCAGTACTCTTGCCTGGAAAATCCCTTGGACGGAGGAACCTGGTGGGCTGCAGTCCATGGGGTCGCTAAGAGTCGGATATGACTAAGCGACTTCACTTTCACTTCTCACTGTCATGCATTGGAGAAGAAATGGCAACCCACTCCAGAGTTCTTGCCTGGAGAATCCTAGGGACGGGGGAGCCTGGTGGGCTGCGTCTATGGGGTCGCACAGAGTCGGACACGACTGAAGGGTCTTAGCAGTAGCAGCAGCAGCAGTGTTTGTCTTATGTACTGAGGTGCTCCTATGTTGGGTGCATAGATATTTACAATTGTTATGTCTTCCTCTTGGATTGATCCCTTGATCATTATGTAGTGTCCTTCCTTATCTCTTGTAATCTTCTTTAAGGTCTATCTTGCCTGATATGAGGATTGCTACCTCAGCTTTCTTTTGCTTCCTATTTGCATGGAATATATTTTTCCATCCTCTCACTTTCAGTCTATATGTGTCTTTAGGTCTGAAGTGGGTTTCTCATAGACAGCACATATATGGGTCTTACTTTTGTATACATTCAGCCAGTTTGTGTCTTTTGGTTGGAGCATTTAATCTATTTACATTTAAAGTAATTATTGATATGTATGTTCTTATTGCCATTTTCTTAATTGTTTGGGGTTGATTTTGTAGATCTTTTTCCTTCTCTTGTATTTCTCGACTATTTTAGTCCCTTTAACATTTGTTGTAAAGCTGGTTTGGTGGTGCTGAATTCTCTTCACTTTTGCTTGTCTGAAAAACTTTTTATTTCTCCATCAAATTGTGAATGAGATCCTTGCTGGGTACAGTAATCTTGGTTGTAGATTTTCCCCTTTCAGTATTTTAAATATATCCTTCCATTCCTTTCTGGCCTTCAGAGTTTCTGCTGAAAGATCAGCTGTTAAGCCTATGGGGTTTCCCTTGTATGTTACTTGTTGCTTCTCCCTTGCTGCTTTTAATACTCTTTGTGTTTAGTCTTTGTTAGTTTGCATAGTATGTATGTTGGCATGTTTCTCCTTGGTTTTATCTTATTTGGGACTCTTGGACTTGATTGACTATTTCGTTTTCTGCGTTGGGGAAATTTCAACTATAATCTTTTCTAAAATTTTCTCATATCCTTTCTTTTTCTCTTCTTCTTTTGGGACCCCTATTATTCGAATGTTGGTGCCTTTGATATTGTCCCAGAGGTCTCTGAGACTATCCTCAGTTCTTTTCATTCTTTTTACTTTATTCTGCTCTTAAGAAGTTATTTCTACCATTTTGTCTTCCAGCTCACTGAGATTCATTCTTCTGCTTTAGATATTCTGTCTTTATTCCTTCTAGAGTATTTTTAATTTCAGTAATTGTATTGTTTGTCTCTATATGTTTATTCTTTAATTCTTGTAGGTCTTTGTTAATTGATTTCTGCATTTTGTCCATTTTGTTTTCAAGGTTTTTGATCAGTTTTATTCTGAATTCTTTTTCACGTAATTTGCTTATTTCCTCTTCATTTATTTGGACTTCTGTGTTTCTAATTTGTGCATTCATTTGTATAGTATTTCTCTGCCTTTTCGTTATTTTTTGTAACTTATTGTGTTTGAGTCACAGTCCACTTCATCTCCCTAGGATGCCTTCTGACACTGTGCTGATCTGGACCTGCTGTGGGAGCAGCCCAGATTCTAATCTGGCCCTACTCCTGTGCATTCTTGCCTCCAATGTCCACAGCTATCAGAACTAGTGTGTTTTCTTTTGTGGGAGTTTTCAATGTCCTTTTATATATTCCACAGACACAGAGTCTGCCTAGTTTTTTGTGTGGATTTAATCTTCAGTTTGTACAGCTGGTGGGAAAGTTTGGGGTCTTCTTCCTTAGCCACACTGTCCCTGGGTTTCAACTGTGGTTTTATTTCCACCTCTGCATGTGGGTCGTCCACTGGGGTTTGCTCCTGAGGCTGCCCTGGAGGACTTGGGTTTGCCCCTGTGAGGGCCAGGTGTGGAGGTGGTACAGCTACTTGGGTCGCAGGGGTTCTGGCAGCACCAGGTACTCAGGGGAGTTGTCAGCTAGGGCAGCAGGAAATATAGTGCTTTAGAAGGGTAGGGCAACCAGTATTGGCCAATACGCCCCAGTATTCTTGCCTGGAAAACCCTCTGACAGAGAAGCCTGGCAGCCCACAGTCTATAGTGTCACAAACTGTTAGACATGACTGAAGCAACCCTGCACACATAGACCCAAGATTTTTTTCCTGCAGCAGCTCTGGCTCCAGTGAGAGCTGAGTGTGAAGGTGGTGCAGCTGTTTGGCTCGTGGGGACCCTGGCACAAAGTGTGCAGGGACACAGACTGCCTCTGCCCAGGAGTTACGGCCCTATCAGATCTGTTTTCAAGCCTCTTGTAGCTTTCGATCAGAAGGGCTCTTTGGCCAGTCTTTCCCCGGAGCTGTGCCTGTTCAGGCACTTAGAGGCTCCCTTGCCTGGGGTCCTTCTCTGTTCTGCGTGTCAGGCTCATATAGGGGCCCCCTGGCTGGGGTCCTACTCTGTGTTTGGCACATCAGTCACTTAAAGGAGCACCCTGGGTGTCCTACTCTGTAGCTCTGTGTGTCAGGTGTTTGATGGGCCAGCCTCTCTATTGTTCAGCTGCTGATGCTGGCGATGCTGGCGTGTAAGGAGAGAGAGGCTATGTGATGGCTCCACCTCTTACTCAGCAGTATCGCCTTGCTTCCATGGCTGCCCAGCTTTCCTCTACAGGCGTTTCCCACCATAGTCTCTTCCCTCACAGCCCCTCGATCCATCTCTCTTCAGTCAACAGCAGCCCTCACCCTGAGGTTGCTCCACAATCCCTAAACTCCATTTCCCAGCCACTGAGCCTTCCAGGGGACGTGTGTCCCTGTCTGGGGTATGTATGGCTGCAGCAAGGCTGTCTGATTCTCATTCCATTTAGGCTGCCACTGATCAGCTGTTTCACTCTCAGCCTTAAATGTTTCTCCTCTGACTCAGACAACTGCCCCAATGTGGGGATCAGATCCCTGCTTCAGTTCCCCCACCCGCTGAGGGCAGGTCCAGTCCCGCTAACACTCCTGTTTCTTCCCCTAGTTTCCTTGTCCTACAGAGTTTTGTGTGGTTCTGTGCATTCTTTTACACTGGTCAGTACCCCTGTCCACTCTCACCTGGTATTCTGCATGCACTTCTGTGTCTGAAGGTATGTTCCTGATGTAGAATGTATACATATGCCTATTCTTTTTCAAAATCTTTTCACATTTAAGTTGTTACATAATATTGAGCAGAGTTCTCTGCGCCATACAGTAGGTCCTTGTTGGTTATCCATTTAAAATATAGCAGTGTACTGTACATTTCAATCTCAAACTTCCTAATTATTCCTTCCCCTCTGCCTTCTCCCCTGGTAACTGTAAGTTCGTTCTCTAAGTCTGTGAGTTTGTTTCTGTTTCATAATTAAGTTCCTTTGTACCATTGTGGTTTTTTTTTTTAGATTCCACATATAAGTAATATCATGTGATATTTCTCTGTCTCTAACTTATATAAAGGACTTGAGCATCCTTGGATTTTTTGATTCTGAAGGGGGTCCTGGAACCAATTTCCTGAGGATAGCCAGGGATGATTATATTCCTTCGTTAATATTACAGGATGGTCTATGATTTTCTTGTATATTTCTTGTTGCAAAAAAAGAATCTTCCACTTCTCTAAGAAACACAGGTTTCTTTTTGTGAGAAACAGTATTTCAAGACCATATTTTTGAGTACTAGATTCAGTTCAGTTCAGTTCAGTCACTCAGTCGTGTCTGACTCCCTGCGACCCTATGAATCCCAGGCCTCCCTGTTCATCACCAACTTCCAGAGTTCACTCAAATCCATGTCCATCGAGTTGGTGATGCCAGCCAACCATCTCATTCTCTGTCGTCCCCTTCTCCTGTCCCCAATCCCTCCCAGCATCAGAGTCTTTTCCAATGAGTCAACTCTTCCCATGAGGTGGCCAAAGTACTGGAGTTTCAGCTTTAGCATTATTCCTTCCAAAGAACACCCAGGGCTGATCTCCTTTAGAGTGAGTACTAGATTAGTTCACTGCTATTGGCCTGGATATTGCTTCTAGGCATTTCAGTGGACTCAACTAGGTAGTATATACGTCAACACCTACATTTGTGTTTTCTAAGGTGAACTACCTCATGAGTTTACAGTGATATTTCCAATTCAAATCCAAGTCTACAGGTTTTTTCCTTAGCCTCTTCTATATTACAATTGTATTTCCTTTCTTCCAAACCATGAATCTTGATTCTCAAGGGGACAGGGGATAATGGAATTAAACATCTCTTGACTGCTCATTTGTTTTATTATATATAT
>SJYW01044646.1:9961-29905 GCA_006410735.1 Raphicerus campestris
CTGTGGCCACTGCTGAGTTTTCCCAATTTGCTGGCATATTTCATGAGTGCAGCATCATCTTTCAGGATTTGAAACAGCATCATCTTTGAGGATGTGAAACAGCTCAACTGGATTCCATCATCTCCACTAGTTTTGTTCATAGTGATGCTTTCTAAGGCCCACATGACTTCACATTCCAAGATGTCCGGCTCTAGATGAGTGATCACATCATCATGATTATCTGGGTCGTGAAGATATTTTTTGTGCAGTTTTTCCATGTATTCTTGCCACCTCTTAATATTTTCTGCTTCTGTTAGGTCCATACCATTTCTGTCCTATATTGTGCCCATCTTTGCATGAAATGTTCCCTTGGTATCTCTAATTTTCTTGAAGAGATCTCTAGTCTTTCCCATTCTGTTCTTTTCCTCTATTTCTTTGCATTGATCGCTGAAGAAGGCTTTCTTATCTTTTCTTGCTATTCTTTGGAACTCTGTATTCAGATGCTTATATCTTTCCTTTTCTCCTTTGTTTTTTGCCTCTCTTTTTTTCACAGCTATTTGTAAGGCCTCCTTAGACAGCCATTTTGTTTTTTTGCATTTCTTTCCCATGGGGATGGTTTTGATCGCTGTCTCCCATACAGTGTCAGGAACCTCATTCCATCATCAGGCACTCTATCTATCAGATCTAGGCCCTTAGATCTATTTCTCTTTTCCACTGTATAATCATAAGGGATTTGATATAAGTCATACCTGAATGGTCTAGCATTTTTCCCTACTTTCTTCAGTNTTTTTTGCCTCTCTTTTTTTCGTAGCTATTTGTAAGGCCTCCTTAGACAGCCATTTTGCTTTTTTGCATTTCTTTTCCATGGGGATGGTTTTGATCGCTGTCTCCCATACAGTGTCACGAACCTCATTCCATCATCAGGCACTCTATCTATCAGATCTAGGCCCTTAGATGTATTTCTCTTTTCCACTGTATAATCATAAGGGATTTGATATAAGTCATACCTGAATGGTCTATCAGTTTTCCCTACTTTCTTCAGTTTGAGTCTGAATTTAATAATGAGTTCATGATCTGAGCCACAGTCAGCTCCTGGTCTTGTTTTTATTGACTTTATAGAGCTTCTCCATCTTTTTCTGCAAAGAATATAATCAATCTGATTTTGGTGTTGACCATCTGGTGTTGTCCATGTGTAGAGTCTTCTCTTGTGTTGTTGGAAGAGGGTGTTTGCTATGACTAGTGCGTTTTCTTGGCAAAACTCTATTAGTCTTTGCCCTGCTTCATTCCGCATTCCAAGGCCAAATTTGCCCGTAGAGAAGATGAGGATTATTAAAACAGCTGCTGCTGCTGCTGCTGCTAAGTAGCTTCAGTTGTGTCCGATTCTGTGTGACCCCATAGATGGTAGCCCACCAGGCTCCCCCGTCTCTAGGTTTCTCCAGGGAAGAACACTGGAGTGGGTTGCCATTTCCTTCTCCAATGCATGAAAGTGAGAAGTGAAAGTGAAGTCGCTCAGTCGTGTCTGACTCTTAGCGACCCCATGGACTGCAGCCCACCAGGTTCTTGATCCATGGGATTTTCCAGGCAAGAGTACCTGAATGGGGTGCCATTGACTTCTCTGAAACACCTAAGAATTAAAATATTCTTTATCAGTGAAAGCATTCACAGTTTTATAAACATTAAATATATTCTTCTGATAGCTGAGGGGAAATATTAATATAGTCAATATTATATTAGAAGGTACAAGGTATTTAATAAAAATGCATATGCACAAAATAGAAAATTCATAGATTAATGATATTATTATATTTTTTTATTCTGTCCCATTGATCTATTTGATTACTCTGCCTTTAACACCCCACTTAATGGCTGTAGCTTTATAGTAAGTCTTGAAGTCTAGTAGCAATAGTGCTCCGAAGTTGTGCTTCTTCAATACTGTGTTGACTATTCTGAGTTTTTCCCCTCACGTAAGCAAGGAGATCCAACCAGTCCATTCTACAGGAGATCAGTCCTGGGTGTTCTTTGGAAGGAATGATACTAAAGCTGAAGCTACAGTACTTTGGCCACATCATGCAAAGAGTTGACTCACTGGGAAAGACTGATGCTGGGAGGGATTGGGGGCAGGAGGAAAAGAGGACTACAAAAGGATGAGATGCCTGGATGGCATCACCGACTTGATGGATGTGAGTTTGAGTTAACTCCAGGAATTGGTGATGGACAGGGAGGCCTGGCATGCTGCGATTCATGGGGTTGCAAAGAGACAGACATGACTGAGCAAATGAACTGAATTGAACTGAACTGAACTGAACCATGTAACTACCATGTAAACTCTAAAATCAACTTGTTATCCATAAATAACTTGCTGGGATTTTTATTGAAATCACATTGATATATAGCTCAATTTGGGAACAACCGACATTTTGACAATATTGAGTTTTTTTATCCATGAATAATGCAGTGTTTTCTCCATTTATTTACTTCTGCTTTGTTTTCATTTAGTAACACTTTGTACTTATTCACATGTGGATATTTTACATAGTTTGCTAGATTCATATGAAGTATCCTGAGTTTCTGAGTGCAAATGTAAATGGTATTGTGGTTTTAATTTCAAATTCACTTGATCATTGTTGTTGTATAAGAAAGCAACTGACATTTTTATATTAACCTTAAATCTTTCATCCTTGCTTTAATTGTTTCCTAGTTCCAAAATTATTCTTGTCTAGTCTTTCAGATTTTGTACATAGACAATCATTTTCAAAGAATGAAACTTTTATGTCTTCCTTTTTGTACATGTTTTATTCCCTTTTCTTGACTTCTGTCATTAGTAAGGAATTCCAGTATAATGTTGAAAAGTAACAAGGGAGAAGGGACACTCTTCCCTCATGACTAATTTTAGTGGGAATGATTTGAGTTCCTCTCTATTAAGTATGATGATAACTGCAGGGTTTTTTGTAGATACTCTGTCAAGTTAAAGGAGCTTCCCTCTATTTATTGGATTTTCTCAAATGTTTTTTTCTGCATGTATTTATGTGACTATGTGATTTCATTGATTTTCTCTATCTGGTATCCTGTCTTTAATTTTATTTTTTTCTTTCTTTCTTTTTCTTTTTTTTTTTTTTTGATCTAATTTGTTTACCTAGTTTCCTAAGATGGAAATTATTTTATTGATTTTTGTCTTTTTTCTTTTCTAATATATACATTCAATTCAATTCAGTTCTTTCTTTTAAATACTGCTTTCACTGCATATCACAAATTTTGATTAGTTATATTTTTATTTTCACTCAGTTAATTTTTTTAAATTTTCTTTTGAAATTTATTCTTTGACCTACATGTTATTTTGAAGTATATTGTTTACTCTCCATGTGTTTTAGAATCTTCTAATTTTCTTTCTGATATTGCTTTCTAGATTAATTCCATTATGGTCTGCAAAGCAGACATTGTTTATAATCATATTCTTTTAAATTTGTGAACATATTTCATGTTGCAGAATGTGAACAGTCTTGGTGAATATTCCTATGAGTTTGAGGAAAAAAAAAGGCATTTTGCTGTAGTTGGTTGAAGAAGTCTGTAGATAGTAATTATAACCAGATGATTGATAGTGTTGCTGAATTCAGATATGTTCTTCCTGGTTTTTTGCATCTACTAGGTGCAATCATTTCTGATAGAGGGGTGTTGAAGTCTCCAACTTTGATAGTAGAGCACTCCCTTTCTCCTTTCAGTTGTTTTAGTTTTGGCCTCACATAGTTTGATGTTCTCTTGCTAGGCATATTTATATTAAAAAATAGTTAGATCTTGAAGAATTGACCCTTTTATAGCTTCATAATGCCCTTATTTAAACCTCATTACTTTCTTGACTTTAAATCAGTTCTGTTTGAAATTTAAAGCACTCTTACTCTTTTAGATAAGTGTTAGCATGATATACTTTTCTCCATCCATGTACTTTTAACTCATGTGTCTTTACATGTGAAGTGAATATTGAGGGTTAATGCAGCCACTATAGGGAAAGTGGAGAGATGCTTGCAAGTGGGTCTCTCTGCTCAAGGTNAGTGTTAGCATGATATACTTTTCTCCATTCATGTACTTTTAACTCATGTGTCTTTACATGTGAAGTGAATATTGACGGTTAATGCAGCCACTATAGGGAAAGTGGAGATATGCTTGCAAGCGGGTCTCTCTGCTCAAGGTTGAATGTGCTTGCTAGCGAGGCGTTCTGCCAAGGAGTCTGGACACAGCCTTGAGTTTAATGGTCCCTTGCAAACAAAGGAGCATTCCTTTCTTTTGATAAAAAGAGAGAAGAGGGCTCTGGACAGACTTTACAGTAAACAGAGGTTTCACTCCCCTTGCTATATGATAACATGTATGCACCTGCAATGTACTGAAAAGGCTTATTCAGTCTGGAATGCTTCCTAGGGGATATATAATAATAAACCACCATTATCGTGGGTGCAGTTCTTTTCCTCTGGCCAGAGTGTGTCTGTCTCTTGTGCATCTCATATGTCTTGTGTGTTTTGTGTCATTTCACTAGTAATATCAAGTAATCAACAAATATTTATTGTAGATAACATTTATTTGGATCCTGTTTTTGATGCACTTTGACAATCTCTGCCTTTTAATTGTATATTAGACCATTGACATTCAAAGTGATTATTAATATTGTATTAAAATTAATATCTACTATGGAGGTCAAGAAACACCTGAAGTAACAGGCAACTCTGGCCTCAGAATATGAAATGAAGCAGGGCAAAGGGTAATAGAGTTTTGTCAATAGAACACACTGGTCATAGCAAACACCCTCTTCCAACAATACAAGAGAAGACTCTACACATGGACATCACCAGATGGTCAACACCGAAATGAGATTGATTATATTCTTTGCAGCCAGAGATGGAAGAGCTCTATACAGTCAGTAAAAATAAGACTGGGAGCTGACTATGGCTCAGATCATGAACTGCTTATTGCCAAATTCAGACTTAAATTGAAGAAAGTAAGGAAAACCACTAGACCATTCAAGTATGACCTAAATCAAATCCTTATGATTATATAGTGGAATAGATAAGTAGATTTAAGGGACTAGATCTGATGGAGAGAGTGCCTGATGAACTATAGATGGAGGTTCATGACATTGTACTGGAGAAAGAGATCAAGATCACCCCCATGGAAAAGAATTTTTTTAAAAAATGGCTGTCTAAGGAGACCTTACAAATAGCTGAGAAAAGAAGAGAATCAAAGGAGAAAAGGAAAGACATAAGCGTGTTAATACAGAGTTCCAAAGAACAGCAAAGAGAGATAAGAAAGCCTTCCTCAGTGATCAATGCAAAGAAATTGAGGAAAACAACAGAATGGGAAAGACTAGAGATCTCTTCAGGAAAATTAGAGCTACCAAGGGAACATTTCATGCAAAGATGGGCTCAATAAAGGACAGAAATGGTACGGACCTAACAAAATTAGAAGATATTAAGAAGACCTGGCAAGAATACACAGGAGAACTGTACAAAAAAGAGCTTCAGGACCCAGGTAATCACAATTGTGTGATTACTCACCTAGAGCCAGACATCCTGGAATGTGAAATTAAGTGGGCCTTAGAAAGCATCACTATGAAAAAAGCTAGTGGAGGTGATGGAATTCCAGTCGAGCTATTTCAAATCCTGAAAGATGATGCTGTGAAAGTGCTGCCCTCAATATGCCAGCAAATTTGAAAAACTCAGCAGTGGCCACAGGACTGGAAAAGGTCAGTTTTCATTCTAATCCCCAAAAAAGGCAATGCCAAAGAATGCTCAAACAACTGCACAATTGCACTCATCTCACATGCTGGTAAAGTAATGCTCAAAATTCTCCAAGCCAGGCTTCAGCAATACGTGAACCATGAACTTCCAGATGTTCAAGCTGGTTTTAGGAAAGGCAGAGGGACCAGAGATCAAGTTGCCAAATCTGTTGGATCATCAAAAAAGCAAGAGAGTGGTGGATCACAATAAACTGTGGAAAATTCTGAAAGAAATGGGATTACCAGATCACCTGACTTGCCTCTTGAGAAATCTGTATGCAGGTCAGGAAAAAAAGTTAGAACTGGACAAGGAACAACAGACTGGTTCCAAATAGGAAAAGGAGTACCTCAAGTCTGTATATTGTCACCCTGCTTATTTAATTTACATGCAGAGTACATCATGAGAAACACTGGGCTGAAAGAAGCACAAGCTGGAATCAAGACTGCTGGCAGAAATATCAATACCTTCAGATATTCAGATGACACCACCCTTATGGCAGAAAGTGAAGAGGAGCTAAAAATCTTCTTCATGAAAGTGAAAGAGGAGAGTGAAACAGTTGGCTTAAAGCTCAACATTCAGAAAACAAAGATCATGGCATCTGGTCCCATCACTTCATGGGAAATAGATGGGGAAACAGTGGAAACAGTGACAGACTTTATTTGGGGGGAGCTCCAAAATCACTGCAGATGGTGACTGCAGCCATGAAATTAAAAGACACTTACTCCTTGGAAGGAAAGTTATGACCCACTTAGAAAGCATATTAAACAGCAGAAATATTACTTTGGCAACACAGGTACATCAATTCAAGGCTATTGTTTTTCCAGTGGTCATGTATGGATGTGAGAGTTGGACTGTGAAGAAAGCTGATTGCCTAAGAATGGATGCTTTTGAACTGTGGTGTTGGAGAAGACTTTGAGAGTCCCTTGGACTGCAAGGATGTCCACCCAGTCCATCCTAATTGATATCAGTCCTGGGTATTCTTTGGAAAGAATGATGATAAAGCTGAAACCCCAATACTTTGGTCACCTCATGCGAAGAATTTACTCGTTGGAAAAGACACTGATTTTGGAAGGGATTGGGGGCAGGAGGAGAAAGGGACGACAGAGGATGAGATGGCTGGATGACATCATCAACTCAATGGATGTGAGTGTGAGTGAACTCCGGGAGTTGGTGATGGATAGAGAGGCCTGGCGTGCTGGGATTCATGGGATTGCAAAGAGCTGGACATGACTGAGCATCTGAAGTGAACTGAATATCTACTATATTTGATATTTTTATTTGTTGCTTTTATTTTTTTCCTGTTTTTTCCTCCACTTTTTCTTGCATTTTGTTTTCTTAATTAAGCATTTTATATGATTTTATTTTTCTTTGAAAGCTAGTTATACATATTTTTCTATTTTTTATAGTGATTTCCTTGAGTTTGCAATATGTATTTACATTTCCAAATAATTCAATTATACATTAAAATTGCACTGTATCACTTCATGGCAGTATGAATACTTTATAATAATAAAATATCACTAATTATATATGTGGGTGTGTTTAAAGTCATTGTATATAGTAGGACAATGGAAGAAGAAATGATTAAATGAAGACAAAGTATGGAACATTCCTCAGAGATAAACTGTCCCTTGACTAAATGATTTATTTACATTTTATTATTTGTAATAAATCTCACATTTCATCTTGGCATTTGATTATGTCCACTTTTATTATGAAAGGGATGCCTTTTATAGGAATCATCAGCTGCTAAAAATTACAGTCTAGTGTAATCTTTCATGTCAAATACATTTACACTTAAAGAAATATCCAGCTCTTTATAATCCCAAAATATTGTGCCTTATTTGTCACCATTGTTGTCCTCATTTATTAGGATGTATCTCTTTTACATAACCTCACTTCAGTCCTAACACTTCAGAACAGAGATTATTTAACTGTTTTTCTAATCCTGTGAGACTATTTCTTGTATNATATCCAGCTCTTTATAATCCCAAAATATTGTGCCTTATTTGTCACCATTGTTGTCCTCATTTATTAGGATGTATCTCTTTTACATAACCTCACTTCAGTCCTAACACTTCAGAACAGAGATTATTTAACTGTTTTTCTAATCCTGTGAGACTATTTCTTGTATATTTATGTTTGTTTTATTCTAGTTGTTTTCTTTTAATCCATGGAATATTCTATTTGAGTTGAATCTTCCTTTATTTAAATTCAATCTGATCTACAGATTGAAACAAATTTTTGTAGCAATCTTTGTTACAGTTTGTAAAAATGTAGTAACAAATTTCATATTTAATATTCTAAATTGCAATCTTCCTTGATGTTCAAACAGGTATAGGAGTTTTCCCTTTTGTTAAAATGCTTTATTGATTTCAAAGGGAAGCTGTTAAGGGAGAAGGTGTGATTTGAAATATGTATCCTTCAATAATTACAGAAGGAAAACACAAACTTCTAAAGAACGATGCCTCATTTCAATTCGAAAGCTGTGAGTCAGTGAAAAGGATGTCTAATGCAGTTTTGAACTTTTTCTCCAAATTTTTTTTCTGCATATAACTTTAAATGACAGATGCTTTTTGTCTCTTGTACTTATGTTTAAAATGATACTCTGAATTCCATATATATGTGTCAGTATACTGTATTGGTGTTTTTCTTTCTGGCTTACTTCACTCTGTATAATCGGCTCCAGTTTCATCCATCTCATTAGAACTGAGTCAAACTAGTAATGATGACCCTGTAAGTGAAACAATATAGGATACACAAAAGTATAGAACGGACTTTTGACANTAAGAGACAGTGTGAGAGCACCTTAGAACAGAAAGAAAAATTTGACATGTTATCAACTATGTTAACTTCATAGGCACATTTCTATTCAGTCTTCTTTACAAAATTTAAACCAATTTTCAAGCTTCCCCTTACTTTAAACCATAAAAATATAATAATTTCTGTCAATATTCCTAGAAATCTATAAAGAATGTCTATTACGTGCTAAAATGACACAGAATTACCATCTTAAAATGGGATCTTTGCCAAGCAAATTACATTGTAAAGAAAATAACAAAATTTTAATTATGTAAATGTATAATTATATCCTNTAATAATTTCTGTCAATATTCCTAGAAATCTATAAAGAATGTCTATTACGTGCTAAAATGACACAGAATTACCATCTTAAAATGGGATCTTTGCCAAGCAAATTACATTGTAAAGAAAATAACAAAATTTTAATTATGTAAATGTATAATTATATCCTATAATAAATTATAATCTGGTTATTCCAAACATCAGTGATAAGCTATTCCTATCAAAATAATTTTTCTCATGGATTTTTGAATTCTAATCTGACATCTGAACCTTTTTTAAAATTAAAGCTTTTCTGATAAATTAAACAGAATCTAGAAATACATTTTAACAATTCAAAACTTTAAACTATTAACTATCTAAATACAATAATCGTTTCCCCCAATTTTAGTATATATAAATCTCTAATGCTTACATTTTCAAGGCAGTGAGCATCTCAAAGTAGCTGTGAAGCCTCCTATACTATGAAATAAACTATCAAGTTGTCTTTTAAATGTTTTGTATATACTCACTCACAATGAGAACACCGACACTGAAGTATTGATACTGGCTGAGCTACAGCCAAAGGATTTGAAGTTACATGGGTTTTTGCTGTTGTTGTTGTTGTTGTTTGTAAGGGTCTTCTCAGGTGGCTCTAGCGGCAAAGAACCAACCTGCCAATGCAGGAGACGTTAGAGACACAAACTCAATGCCTGGGTCTGTCAGATCCTCCAGAGAAGGGCAACGGGAACCCACTCAGTATTCTTGCCCAAAGAATCCCATGGACAGAGGAGCCTGGTAGGCTCCTTAGGATCGTAGAGTCAGACGCGACTAAAGCAACTTAGCATGCAGGCAAATTTTTTTAAGGAAAGTTTTTAAGACTCAGTGAATGCACTTTAGTTTCAGTGGGTTTAAGCGGGGAAGGGAACTCACTGAGAGCTAAAAGAGATTTTCTGCATATTCCTTTTTGGCTTGTCTAGTCTTAGCTGCTAGTGGCTAGTTCCTTTTCTTCTAATTTGTAAACAACTCATTATGTGAATGGAGAAGGCATTGGCAACCCACTCCAGTATTCTTGCCTGGAAAATCCCATGGGTAGAGGAGCCTACACATAGCAGTACACATACTTCAGTCCTAATCTCCCAGTTTATCCCAGATCCCACCCTATGTCCACACATTCATTCTCACATCTCATTCTCTATTCCAGTCTTTCAAATAGGATCATTTGTACAATTTTTCTAAATTCCACATATATGTGTTAATATATATATATATATATATCTTTCTGACTTACTGGAATCTGTCATACAAGCTACTTTTTAATCGTTTTTTTTACTAGTAAATAAGAGCACACTTCTAGCATTATATCTTTTTTTATTTTATTTTTTTTGGACATAGAGTTCTTATTTTAACTTGCTTTATATCTCCCAAAGATAAACTGCAGAGTTGTTTTCTTTCCTTTTCTGCCCTCAATACTATTTCCCTTCCTTCATTTGATTTTTTAATTTCTCTTTTCAAGCACCAGCATTTTGCAATCTACTATATCAACACTGGCTGGTTTAAAGTCCTTGCTCTTAAATGTCAGGGCTTGTAAAACTTGCTTGAAGAAGATCTAGCTCAATAAAACTCTATCAGCCTTTAATAAATCCTACATGACAATGATAAAAATTCAAAGGACAATTTTCCTCCTCAATAACATTGCTTTGCTAGCAGGAGAGCAGAACGTATTTTACTTTACCATTAATGTTCATTTATATGTGGCCCTGGTTTGTTCCAACATAATATCATTACCAGTTAAGATATCATCTTTTCATTTTCAATAAGAACAACAGAACAGACTTACCAATGTTTAGTTAATTATTCAGCTGTGCAACAGAGACTTTTGTTTTTCTCCTAGCCTGCAGGAGGCTTGATGGCTAGATGCTCAGCATCAGAAGAACTGTTTGCTAACACTGATCACTGCCTGTCAGTAAATGCTAGCAAGGGGAAGGACAGAGAGAAATATACAGAAAGATAATAGGTGTGGTTGTCAAAACATCTGTCTTGTATGAAGCACCTTCCATGAGAAAAATATTTTGTAGTGATCTCAATGCATATCACAATCTAATTTTGTTGTATTATTTTCAGAAAATTTTTTGGAGGGCAGAAAATGAATTATTCAAATTGCTTAGCAAATTCGGAGACTGCAATGCATTCTGATAATCATGTAAAAGACATATTCCCCCTCATTTTTACTTGAAAAATCATATCATATTAGTTAGTAATAGCAGTTTAAAAATAATAGTAGCCCAGGGACATTTTGTAAGATAAATGGAAATAACAACATTTGACTCCCTAGAATTCTCCTTTTCCAACCATTGTCTCCAATTTTCCCTGTTTTTCAGCACTTAATTCCCTTTATTGTGCTCTTTGGCAGCATTCATTCTCTAGAAATATGTAATTTGTACTATTAATGTTCTTTATAGATCATAATCATATTGACTATCCTTCATTCTTGATTTTCTTCTCTTTTGTCATCTTTTCTTCCTTTCTGATGCTTTCTTCTGCTTCTGCTATTGACTGTTCTTCCTCTTTTCCACTCCAAAACTTAAGTGTGTCCTAAAATCCTATCTTGGTGGCTTCTATTTTCGTTTCATTTTCCCTCCACTAGTGATTCAAGCAGTTTCCTGATTTCACTGTCCGAGAGTGATGACATTCAAATCTGCATATTTCATTTGCCACCTCAGGAGGGTATAAATCAGAAGTTTCTAATAAACTTAGACTCACTATGTAAGATATCTGATCAGGACTGTAGTGTGTCTCCTTAAGGCAATGGAAATTCAACTACAAGTTTTCCTTCTCAGTGATGTGCAGATACTCCAAAATCATTTCAAACTCTCGAGATAAAATGCATATCAATAAAAGAAGACATGATTTTTAATGATTGCAGTCTATATATACATAATCATAGTTCTTCAGAGTAAGAAAAGATTGAAGAACTTACTTAATGTGAATGCCTAATTTTTGAAAGTATTGTATTCATATATATATATATATATATATATATATGAGATAATTTATATAGAGACAGAGACTTTATTTTTTATTTGTGATATGTGTCATGTTTTGTTTTGCTTTCCCAGGCCACTTAAAATTTTTATATTTCACATCAAATATCTTTCCAAGAATATGTTTCAATGTGGACACAATGAATCAAGTTTCATTAACCATTTTGATCTGTGTGCCTATCCTCATTTTCTGAAATTGAAGTATAGTTGACTTACAATGCTGTGTTAGTTTTAAATGCACCACACATCTGTTCAGTTATATACAGCATATGTACGCCTATGTGTTCTTTTTCAGTTTATTTTATTTTATGTGTGTGTTAGTTGCTCTGTCATATCTGACTCTTCCCTATCCCCTTGACTGTAGCCTGTCAGGCTCCTCTGCCCACAGGGTTCTCCAGGCAAAAATACTGAATTGAGTTGCCGTGCCCTTCTCCAGGGGATCTTCCCAACCCAGGGATCGAACCTTGGTCTCCTGCATCACAGGCAGATTCTTTTCCTTTATAGGTTATTATAAAATACTGAGTATAGTTCCTGTACTATACAGTAGGTCCTTGCTGGTTATTTATTTTATATATAGCAACATGTGTATCTTAAACTCATCCTACTAAATTATTCCTCCCCCTTCCCTTTTATAACCATATTTATTATATTTATTTTCTTTTAATCTTTTAATTCTCACTTTAGGATTCTTTCAAAAAATTCTTTCTCAAGTATTTATTATTTTCCATTTCTGTGTCTGTTTGCTCTCAGCTTTTATTGCTTGTATCTGTCATAATAAGCTATGCTATAACAGATATAAATCTGAAATTTTAAGTAGTTTAGAATTTCTATTTTGTTTTTACTTAGTTCTCAACTCTCTCACTTAATTTATCTAATGATCTGATATATCTTTCCTGAATCCTCAAATTTCTGATTTGAGATTATTAATGTATTCAGTGGACATTTTTTGATGTTTCTAATTGTTTTGTACTTATTATTTTTTTCTTATAACATCTACTAAGTATGTTGCTTATCAGTAAAAGTAGCTAGATTTGACAAGAATAAGGTTTTTATCATTGCAATTTAAATCACTCTCATTTGCAGGCTGTATGTTAGCCTTGAAAACAGCAGCCCTAAAACTATCTAACTGTAATTGCCTGAAGGCTTACAGCTCCTAGAAGAAAAAAACCTTGTGTGGAGCTTTTAGAAATTCCTATTCTGATATATAATTGTCATTATTTCAACTGATTGAAAGTTCCCAGAAAAAACACATTTTTCAGGGCTTGTCTTAGACTGGTGTGACTCAGAACTTACTCCTTGAGAAACCCTGATCTGCAAGGTGCTTGTTGAAAACAGTTGAAACCAATTTGAAAAATTGTTCAAAACTAGATGCTGTTTAAGGCTGAAATATTAATGTGGAAAAACAAGATATAAGCCAAAAATTTTAAAGGAAGATTTGAGAAAGGAGATGATAGTGGACTTTGAATATTCTGCAATATTCTTGGTGATGTAGAGAGCTGTGTGTATGCCTGGGGAAGGGGGTGCACAAACAAAGAAACAAAAATCTTGAGAAGGAATCAGGTATTCAACTTTTACTCACATTGAAACCCTATGCAAGCAGGAAGTTAGGCACTGATGTATGTTTAAAGTGCTTGGGTTTTTAAGGCAAACTCCATTAAGGGAAACTATCTATCTATCCCTTTGGTGAAGCACTGAAGATTTACAAGCCATTTAAGAAAATTATCTGAGCCATTAAACAACCATTGGTTGACCATTAAGGTCGACTGACCCAAGAGTGACCCCAAGAATACAGGTTTAAAAGAAAGAGCATAGGGAGACAGTTCTGCAGCAAAGAATATCAATAACAAAAAAGAACAGATGGAAGAACTGATTACAGATTTGCTATATTATCCAAAATAATAGTTTTCTTTGATACTCACTCAATATGGAACTTTTTTTTTTTTTTTTAAACACACACTGCTGCTGCTGCTGCTAAGTTACTTCCGTCGTGTCCGACTCTGTGCGACCCCAGAGACACCAGCCCACCAGGCTCTCCCGTCCCTGGGATTTCCCAGGCAAGAACACTGGAGTGAGTTGCCATTTCCTTCTCCAATGCATGAAAGTGAAAAGTGAAAGTGAAGTCATTCAGTCGTGCCCGACTCTTAGCGACCCCATGGACTGCAGCCTATCAGGCTTCTCTGTCCATGGGATTTTCCAAGCAAGAGTACTGGAGTGGGTTGCCATTGCCTAGCGGGCTATAATCCAAAGGGTCCCAAAGAGTTGGACATGACTGAGCACACAGCACACATCATTTAGCCATGTGAATATTTTGTACAGCTGAGCTAGGTAGTATGATGATATGTTCTTACATAATTTTGTGTGTTTCCTATAGTTAAAATTATCTTGGTTTTTTAATATATCTTTTTTTTATCTTTAATATGTTAACAAACTTTCAGACAAGACATANCTCAGTAAATTTAAACACTAATTGAAATTTTAGTATTTGAGTGAAGGAACACGTGGAAGCCATATTTTCCATTAGGAAATCAGTAAACCATGGGATCATAATGAAACATATAAGAAATCTTGCTCTCTGCAAAATGTAAATGCTGTAAAATGATTATCTGTCTTTCTATAATCTAACACACAGGAGGGAAAAGATGACAAAAAATAATAAAATTTAGATCTTGTGTAAATAAAGGTTTCAGAGTACCATATGTTGGCATTGATTACATTTAATATTAAAATCATATAACTTCCATAACTGTTAGTGTCATAAGACATTTGTCTGACTCTTGAATTTAACAGTTATAATAGTTTTTCTTAAAGTTACAAATAGACTAAAAATGAGTAAATTCATTTGAGTTTTAAAAATGTTTGAAGTCTTAAATTCTGTTCTCTACTCAATTGCTTTTGTTATTACTTTTATTTTCTCCTTGAGTGAACAGTTCCAGGAAGAATGCTATTTGGTTGGTTATGGCATGAAGGTATGGACCAATTTATGAAGTGCAGAGCTATAGACTTGTTTATGGAGCTTGAAAAAGTGCTGTTATTTATTCTATTTTATAAATATATCATAGTGCATTAAATTTTAGAAGTGATGATAGCCCAGAAATACTTTATTTGTCTCTTTACCAAACTAGAGTTCCTTTACAATAATTTTAACCATCACCCTCTCCCCCAATCCTATTCTCAACACAACCTAAAAACATATATAACAAGAAAATAAATAAAATATTAGTCTTTACTTAATGATATACTCAACTACCAATTATTTATTTAAAAAATTGATCATGCATTCCTTTGTCTAAAAATTTTTTTAATGACTTCATATTTTAAGAAAATATTGCATTAAGACTAAAACAATCTCTAGCTATGCAAGGCCTTGTGTATTAACATCTTTGTTCTAATTTCAATTATTTATTCCTGAATATTTTATCTAAACTGAAGTACTAACTCATTCTTAATTCACCTTTTATCTCAAACATCAAATTTTTGTCCACTTGGATGGGTGTATTTAGAATTCTCCTGGTCTGGTTTTCAAAATACTGTGTATTCTTCATATAATGATTCAAATACAAGTTTCTACAAGAGGTTATCCTCAGTTTCTCAGACAGATATGACCTCTTTAGAATCACATGTAATACACTGCTTCTCTCTTGTGTTGTGTGCTATAACAATTATAGAAGAAATTAGATGCTTTGAAAGTAAATCTAGATATTTCCTACTTTAAAAAGCAATTTGAAAACATTACAAAATGGATATTCAATAAGTATGTCTTGATTAAATTGAATTGCATCCAACTGTGAACAAGAAAAAATATTAATGTTAATAACTATTGAACTCAGTTTGTGTGTTGATAGTACACAGAATACTGTGATGGTTATAATTTTTTCCTACTGTCTAGTGAATCTCTTTATATTGCATTTTCCCTCAGGGCTTAACAAGTTGATATATGTTTTACAGTTGTAAATCCCCACTATTAAAATGTCAACAATCTGTTTTTAAAGTGACTGTACCACAGGTATTTTACTTAAGCCTAAATTGTTAATCAAAACTCTGATAACTACTGGATAATTAGTGGAAAACAGTTTGTTGGAACCCTAATGGTAGAAAGGAAGATCTTCTGAGAATTAACTAGCAAAGTAATGCTCAAAATGCTCCAAGCTAGGCTTCAAGAGTACGTGAACTGAGAATTTCCAGATGTTCAAGATGGATTTAGAAAAGGCAGAGGAACCAGAGATGAAATTGCTAACATTTGTTGGATCATAGAAAAAACAAGAGAGTNGCTCCAAGCTAGGCTTCAAGAGTACGTGAACTGAGAATTTCCAGATGTTCAAGATGGATTTAGAAAAGGCAGAGGAACCAGAGATGAAATTGCTAACATTTGTTGAATCATAGAAAAAACAAGAGAGTTCCAGAAAAACATCTGCTTCTGCTTTATTGACTATGTCAAAGCCTTTGACTGTGTGGATCACAACAAACTGGAAAATTCTTCAAGTGATGGGATTGCCAGACCACCTTATCTACCTCCTGAGAAATCTGTATGCAGGTCAAGAAGCAACATGACCTGGATATGGAACATGGGAAAACAAAGACATGGAACAATGAGGACATGGAACAACAGACTTGCTCCAAATTGGAAAATGAGTATGTCAAGGATGTGTATTGCCACCCTGCTTATTTAACTGATATGCAGAGTGCATCATGCAAAATGCCAGGCTGGATGAAGCACAAACTGGAATCAAGACTGCAGGGAGAAATATCAATAACCTCAGATATGCAGATAATACCACCCTTATGGTAGAAAGCAAAGAAGAATTGAGTCTTTGGTTAAAGAGGAGAGTGAAAAAGCTGGCTTAAAATTCAGCATTCAAAAAATGATCATGGCATCTGGTCTTATCACTTTCTGGCAAATGGGTGGGGAAACAGTGACCAACTTTATTTTCTGGGCTACAAAATCACTGCAAATGGTGTCTACAGCTATGATTAAAAGACACTTGCTCCTTGGAAGAAAATCCATGATCAACTTAGACAGCATATTAAAAAGCAGAGACATTACTTTGCTGACAAAGGTCTATCTAGTCAAAGCTATTTTTTTTCTTCCTAGTAGTCATGTATGGATGTGACTATAAAGAAACCTGAGTGCCAAAGAATTGGTGTTTTTGAAGTGTGTTGTTGGAAAAGACTCTTGAGAGTCCCTTGGACTGCAAGGAGATCAAACCAGTCAATTCTAAAGAAAATTAGTCCTGATTATTCATTGGAAGGACAGATGCTGATGATAAAATTCCAAAAGTTTGGCCACCTGATACATAAAAACTAACTCACTGGAGAAGACCCTGATGCTGGGAAGAACTGAAGGCAGGAGGAAAAGGGTACAAAAGAGGATGACATGATTGGATGGCAACATCGACTCAATAGACAAGAGTTTTAGCAACCTCTGGGCATTGGTGAGGGACAGGGAAGCCTGGTGTGATGAANATGCTGATGATAAAATTCCAAAAGTTTGGCCACCTGATACATAAAAACTAACTCACTGGAAAAGACCCTGATGCTGGGAAGAACTGAAGGCAGGAGGAAAAGGGGACAAAAGAGGATGACATGATTGGATGGCAACATCGACTCAATAGACAAGAGTTTTAGCAACCTCTGGGCCTTGGTGAGGGACAGGGAAGCCTGGTGTGATGCAATCCACGGCCTCACAAAGAGTTGGACATGACTGAGAAACTGAACTGAACTGAATATAAACGTGAATTAGGTAAGTTAACTTGCTACACTAATACTGATTCAGAAAATAAAAAAGATGCATATTTGAACTTGCCAGTTTATCTGCCATTGAACTTATCTTTAAAATCAGCTCTGGTGGACTTGTATCTGACTGTTATGGTGAGAAGTAGGAGTGGGTAAAAAAAAGAAACCACCCTAAAATAATGATGAAATATTCAGTATGAAAAACAAAATTCCTTTAAGATCAATGGAATACTCTAATGCACCTAAAGATAATTAAGATTCTTCTTCTTTAACATTGAAATCAGGACAAACTGTACACATTGGTGCCTACCTTGGTCAATTTTGGCTTCTGTAATAAAATTATCAAAGACTAGGTAGCTTATAAGCAGAAATTTAATTCTCACAATTCTGGTAAGTGAGAATTTCAAGGTAAAAGCAACAGTACATTCTGGCGAGATGTCACTTCTTGTTTGACTGACTGCTGTCTTGTCAGTGACCTCAGATAGTTAAAGGAGCAAGAGAGTTGTTCGAGGTTTCTTTCGTAAGAGATAATCCCACTCACAAGGGCTCTACTCTCATGATCAAATCACCTTCCAAAGTCCCTGCCTCCAAATACCATTACACCGGCAATGAAGTTTCAATGTATGATTATGTCAGGAGGAACACAAAGAGTCTATAATAGAGGCCCAGTGAAAGGACTCCAGTTAGTTAAAATATGTTACAAGTAATAATAATCTCTGAGGCTACAGTATCACAGGCTGCAGAATGCATGTATAGCAAAGGTACAATAATTATCAGATACAGTTCTAAGAACATTATATCCAATGACAAAAGTCTCAGCATCAGGGTGACCCCATGTCAGTTATGACAAAAAGAAAGGCCAGCTATTTTGATTGAAATGAGAAAGAAAAAATGAGAAGGCACATTTATAAAGAATTTTGACACGCATTAGTACTATGCACTGCTGTTGCTGCTGCTAAGTCGCTTCAGTCATGTCCGACTCTGTGCGTCCCCATAGACAGCAGCCCACCAGGCTCCCTCGTCCCTGGCATTCTCCAGGCAAGAACACTGGAGTGAGTTGCCGTTCTCTTCTCCAGTTCATGAAAGTGAAAAGTGAAAGTCGCTCAGTCGTGTCTGACCCTCAGCGACCCCATGAACTACAGCCTTCCAGGCTTCTCCATCTATGGGATTTTCCAGGCAAGAGTACTGGAGTGGGGTGCCATTGCCTTCTCCAATACTATGCACAGTTACCTGAAAATGATAAAAACAAATTATTAGCAGACTATAATCCTAAGAGACCAGATATAATTTTTCTTTTTGTTTTAACTAGACTGATTTTACCTGGTGATGGTGCTGTATGAAATAGGCATAGTCTATATTCATATGACATATTTATTCATCATAAAATTGTATAAACATCATTTGAAACGGGAACAATGTTTCCCCAAATTATACACAATTCATTCTTATAATATGCATTCTCCTTGAGTCGTAATAAAATCTGCTGTTGCTGTTGTTATTCAGTCTCAGTCGCGTCTGACTCTTTGCGACCCCATGAACAGACACATGCCAGACTTCCGTGTCCTTCACCANGTTTCCCCAAATTATACACAATTCATTCTTATAATATGCATTCTCCTTGAGTCGTAATAAAATCTGCTGTTGCTGTTGTTATTCAGTCTCAGTCGCGTCTGACTCTTTGCGACCCCATGAACAGAAGCATGCCAGACTTCTGTGTCCTTCACCATCTCCCAGAGCTTACCCAAGCTCATGCCCATTGAATTGGTGATGCCATCCAACCACCTCATCCTCTGTCATCCCCTCCTCCTCTTGCCTTCAGTCTTTCCTAGTATTAGCGTCTCTTCCAGTAAGTTGTCTCTTCACATCAGCTGGCCAAAATTTAGGTTCAGCATCAGTCCTTCCCATGAACACTCAGGACTGATCTCCTTGAGGATGGACTGGTTGGATCTCCTTGCAGTTCATGGGACTCTCAAGAGTCTTCTTCAACACCATAGTTAGAAAGCATCAATTCTTATAACACGTTAAATTCTATAAACTTAAAAAGCCTTCTCAATAACTAAAATTTTGGTATATTTAAATACATTGAATTTGGGATTCTATTAATTTATGTATTGTAAACAGTATTTCAGTGAACACTGAGGTGCATATATCTTTCTAAATTATGATTTTCCCTGAGTATGTGCTCAGGAGTAGGATTGCAGGGCCATGTGATAGCTCTATTACTACTTTTTGTTTTCTTTTTAATTCAGTGTTTTATTGAAGATTATTTGCTTTACAGAATTGTGTTGTTTTCTGTCAAACCTGAATATAAATCAGGCATAGGTATACATATATCCCCTCCCTTTTGACCCTCCCTCCTATCTCCCTAGATG
>SJYW01044646.1:36881-70440 GCA_006410735.1 Raphicerus campestris
TCCTATATTGTCTCACTTACAGGGTCATCATTACTATCTTCCTAAATTCCATATATATGTGTCAGTATACTGTATTGGTGTTTTTCTTTCACTTTTAAAAGGAAACTTTAGAATGTTTTCAAATATTTTATGTTCAGAAGAAGGAAGGTGAGAGTCGGAAATGCAGCCAATTACGTTCTCATGATGATTTTATAAACCTTATTACTACTAAGAGAATCTCTTAGAAAAGATGAGCAAGAATAATCTTAAGTACTTGTCTACCCAGAAAAACTCACTTCAGGAAAGGAGAGTCCATATTTGTTGTTGTTCAGGTGCTAAGTTGCGTGTGACTCTTTGCAGCTTCATGGACTGCATGCCAGGCTTCTTGTCCTTCACAATCTTCCAGAGTTCACTCAAGTTCATGTCCATTGAGTCGGTTATGCTTTCTAACTATCTCTTCCTCTGCTACCCTCTTTGCCTTTTGCCTTCAATCTTTCCCAGCATCAGGATCTTTTCCAGTAAGTTGGCTTTCCATATCAGGTGGCCAAACTATTGGAGCTTCTACTTCAGCATTAGTCCTTCAAATGAATATTCAGGGTTGACTTCCAGAGTCCATACAGTCCCGTATATAACAATGACTTTGGACATGTTTGTTAAAGTGTTAGCATGTCAGTGACCTGAAGAAAGGAGTTATACATAAAGTAAAAGTTCTGACCTGCCACAATCAAAAGATGAAATGTTATTTTTAAAGATCCAATTTCCTCCCAAGGGGAAGGGAAATTTCTATCTCAGCCAGGCCAAACTGTCTCTGATTGATGGAGAAAATGTTGCCTCAGTGGCAAGCAGCTGATTTCCCAGAAGCTGAATTGCAAAATGAACAGTCTAAAGGAAATAACGTTTGAGGCCATTTGGGTTCAAAACCAACAAAATTTCTGTGACTCTGGATGAAGGTCTGTGTCTTTTGAAACAAATTTTGACAACACTCCAAGTCTCTGAATATTCAGAATATATTTCTTAAATGTACACTGTGAGATAGATTAAAGTGTGCTGTAATTTATACTAAAATTAGAGTTTTTGTTTCTCTTGACACTGACTTGAGGACACTCACATTTGGGAAGTTTGGAAATAACTACTTAGCACTGATTGTGTCAGACATTAGCCTGTATTAACTCCAGGCCTTATTTCTACTCCAATTGTTTACCATCCACTGAAACTCTAGTTTGATGAATGGGATGTATTGATTTCCTACAGGCACTGTAACGAATTATCACACAAATTACCATACATATAGTGGCTTAAGACAGAGCAAAATTATTATACTACAGTTCTGGATTTTAGAAGCTGAAGTGAGTTGGCAGGCTGAGTTTCTTTGGAGGTTTGAGGGAAGAATCTAGTTTTCTTTTTTTGCCAGCATTTGAAAGCCATCTGCTGCTTTGGCTTATTCTCCCTTACCCCATCTACAAATGCAGCATAGCATCATCAAAAAGTTAAAATCCTCTCATGTATATATATATACATGAGAGTCTCCTCTGTCTGTGGAATTATTCAGGAAAGAATTCTGGCTTGGGTTGCCATTCCCTTCTCCAGGGGATCTTTCTGATCCAAGAATTGAACCTGGGTCTTGCAGGCAGATTCGCTACCATCTGAGCGATCAAGGAAGCCAACACACACACACAAATATAAAGAGATCTATCTCTATCTATTTACCTATCACTTCTGCTTTCATTGTCACAGCTCCTGTTTTATTTTGATCCTCCTCACACCTGTCTTTTATGAGAAGCCTTGTGATTACATTGGACCCATGCAGACAATCCAAGAAAATCTTACCATCTCAAGACCCTCAACTCCATCATATTTCCAAAGGTCTTTTCCCATAAAAGGCAATAGATTAACAGCTTCCTGTGAATTAAGGTATGGCCATGTTTAGGGGGCCTTTATTCTGTCTATCCAGAAGGGGCGATGTGAAGTTGACTTCTGTCTCAGTGACTTTTAATAATGCAACTTTGATTTTCTGTTAATCTATATAAATCTACCTATCTATATATGAATATATAGATAGATCTTGTAATAGACAGTATATATTATGGACTCATTAATGTATATGCATGTATATATGCACACATGAATATATCCAAATGCATTATTTATTTGTTATACTTATTTTTGAACATATCCTAATATTTAATGTGATATACTTGAGACAGGAAACATTGTACTATAGTATCTATTTGTTAAATATTAGATTTTTAAAATAAAATCAGAACATAAATGTTCACAAGTATTGATAGTTATGGATTTGCATTTTTACTTTAAAAAAAATTCTAGTATTTGTTAAAATCTCAATGAATCTACATCACTCATTAAACTTTCATTACATCAACTTAAGAGATACTTAAACCTTCATCTGGTCTGCCAGACATAGCAGGAATAAATCTTACATATATCAACAAGAAGGAACTATGGAGAGTTTCTTTTTTATGATAAGGAAAGTTTGAAGACATTTTCTTAAAATGACATTATTATAGTAAACATCAGATAAATTAAGTAGTGTTAAAATCTCACTTCTGACATTTAATTGAGTTTGACACATCACAAACAGTTAGAACTTGGATAAATTTCAGTAATTTGGCAGAAGAAACAGACAACTTTGATTTTTTGGGGAAATAGTTTTAGAAAAAAAAAACAAGCCAAGAAAAAAATGATGAAAGTTCTAAGATGAGCAAATGTCCTACTTGTCACTTAATTTAACAATTGTTTCAAATTTGGAGAATTGATTCATAAAAGCACTTATTCATAATATAGCCTTCATATGACAGCATTTCTCAAGAATGGCATGCTGCAGTATTTAAGTGCTATTTGTATAAGTTACCATAACTATTTTTATTCTTGTATTTGATGTGTAAGTAGTTATTATATTGGTAAAAGTAACATAAGTTTTGGAAAAAAAAGTTAGGTATAAGAAATATACACTTTTCAGTTCTCCACTTTTAGGGCCCAGGGTAGATCACCTCAAATGTGCCCCAGTTGTTAGTGACCCAGCTTAGGTTCTGCTGCCCATGTGCAGCAAAGCCTTCCAAACTATTGAAACAATTTTCTGATTGATGGTGAGGTAGAAGGGTCACAGAAGTCAAAATCATCTATCGTTAGCACCCAGCTGATCTGGGGGCCATGTGCTATGGTCATTAAGTAGTCAACTTATTTCACTTGGTGGAGGGTTTAGTATCTGCAAAACAATGCAGGAATGTGTATCAGACACTTCTCTAGATCTTTCAGGGAGGAACTAAAGATTCTGTGACTGCTATATAGCTGATGTGTTGTTTAAATTGTTGTTACTACATGTCAACGTTCTTTCAAAAAGCCTGGGAGACTAAAGCTTTTCTACAAATAAGAAGCAGACAGAGGACACAGGTGGGATCTGTCCTAGGAGGCCCCATAAGTTCCTGCTGCAGTTCCATATGGTACATTTATTACTTGGAGTTAATATTACTTAATAAATGGCCAGATGCAAGAGGGATGCTCTCACCCTCCTTTCTATCTCCCTGAAAGCAGGAAATAAATCATGTGAAAGGTGTTCATGACATCTGGAGGTAGGATACACTTATTAGCAAAATAGAGAATTGGGGGCCAAGAAACCGATATAAGGAAAATCTTGTGACTTATTAAATCTAGTCCCAAAGCCCATTGTCTGTTTAGGCTCTTCACTAATTGAATACCCATAACCTAAGTTCCTTTGTCCTGTCAACTTGTTACAGCTCTATTATCTGTTTGTTTAAAAAGTTTACCAGCTGCCTGATGTCTTTTGTTCATTTCTTAGGTTCCATTTCCATGGGACCTCCATGCACATGATTTCAAATTTGTTTCTTTTTCCTCCAGTAATCTGTGCCAATTTTATTATCAGTCCAGCAACAAAAGTTCAAGAGGAGTCAAGGAGGAAATTTTCCCCCCACCTAATGCCACAATTCAATCACTAGTGTTGTCTTCCTTTGGTCTGCTATACTGGCACAGATTTAAGAAGTATATAGTATCCCTAAAGGCACATGTTTGACCACTTCCAATTTGCCTTGATTCATGGACCTGACATTACAGGTTCCTGTGCAATATTGCTTTTTACAGCATCGGATCTTGCTTCTATCACCAGTCACAGCCACAGCTGGGTATTGTTTTTGCTTTGGCTCCATCCCTTCATTCTTTCTGGAGTTATTTCTCCACTGGTCTCCAGTAGCATATTGGACACCTAATAACCTGGGGAGTTCCTCTTTTGTATCCTATCATTTTGCCTTTTTATACTGTTCATGGGGTTCTCAAGGCAAAAATACTAAAGTGGCTTGCCGTTCCTTTCCCCAGTGAACCACATTTTGTCACACCTCTCCACCATGAATTGCCTGTATTGGGTTGTCCCATAAGCATGGCTTGGTTTCATTGAGTTAGACAAGGCTGTGGTCCTAGTGGGATTAGACTGACTATTTTTCTGTGAGTATGGTTTCAGTGTGTCTGCCCTCTGATGCCCTCTTGCAACACCTATCAACTGACTTGGGTAGATCTGATAGAGTGCTTGATGAACTATGGATGGAAGTTTGTGACATTGTACAGGAGACAGGGATCAAGACCATCGCCATGGAAAAGAAATGCAAAAAAGCAAAATGGCTGTCTGGGGAGGCGTTACAAATAGCTGTGAAAAGAAGAGGGTTGAAAAGCAAAGGCGCAAAGGAAAAATAAAAGCATCTGAATGCAGAGTTCCAAAGAATAGCAAGAAGAGATACGAAACACTTCTTCAGCGATCAATGCAAAGAAATAGAGAAAAAAACAGAATGGGAAAAACTAGAGATCTCTTCAAGAAAATTAGAGATATCAAGGGAACATTTCATGCAAAGATGGGCTCAATAAAGGACAGAAATGGTCTGGACCTAACAGAAGCAGAAGATATTAAGAAGAGGTGGCAAGAATACACAGAGGAACTGTACAAAAAAGATGTTCATGACCCAGATAATCATGATGATGTGATCACTAATCTAGAGCCAGACATCCTTGAATGTGAAGTCAAGTGGGCCTTAGAAAACATCACTACAAACAAAGCTAGTGGAGGTGATGGAATTCCAGTGGAGCTGTTTCAAATCCAGAAAGATGATGCTGTGAAACTGCTGCTCTCAATATGCCAGCAAATTTGGAAAACTCAGCAGTGGCCACAGGACTGGAAAATGTCAGTTTTCATTCCAATACGAAAGAAAGGCAATGCCAAGGAATGCTCAAACTACTGCCCAATTGCACTCATCTCGCAAGCTAGTAAAGTAAAGCTCAAAATTCTCCAAGCCAGGCTTCAGCAATACTTGAACCATGAACTCCCTGATGTTCAAGCTGGTTTTAGAAAAGGCAGAGGAACCAGAGATCAAATTGCCAACATCTGCTGGATCNAACAGAGGGTGAGATGGCTGGATGGCATCACAGACTCGATGAACATGAGTCTGGGTGAACTTTGGGTGATGGTGATGAACAGGGAGGCCTGGCGTGCTGCGATTCATGGGGTCTTGAAGAGTCAGACACGACTGAGCGACTGAACTGAACTGAACTGAAAGGTACATGAATTTGTGAACTTAACACTGATATCAGAATTACCAAATTGATTTCATATTTAAATGTCAAAAATAGAATATGGTTTCCTAATTGTATTCCTTTCTGCAAAGATGTTCTTTCAGCTGTTTCTCCTGAAAAGGTAGTCTTAGGAATATTGTGTATATACATAACTAAATCAAATCAATTTTCATGTGACTTATATAATATACTCTAAGTAAAATTATATATTTACATGCATTCTGAGTATTTAATACCTTTTGTAGGCTAGTATATTAAAGAGACATGAACTTTAATTCATATATCCTTCAAAGTATAATCTAGCATTGATTTTAAAGCTTCTCTATTCATACTAATAGTTTAGTGCTAATTCCACATGCTTTTGTTTAAATGTGTGACTGAAAATTTGTCAGTTATAAACAAATATGTAGCTAAAACACAGAAACACATAATATAATCAGATTATCTTTTAGTTCTAAGAACAGAGAAATGAGTATGTTAAAGACTTTAAGAAAACAAGTCAGAGTTTGACACCTAATAAAAAACCTATAGCAAATAATGCTGTTTAGGCAGCTCATATTTTCTGATATATCCTTAGGTGCCAGCCTATTTTTAAATGTGGAAATATTACATGGTGAGAGATAAACAAGATCCCATGACTTGATACACATACATTGTGAAAGGATTCCGTTAATTGAGTTAATTAATATATTCATTACATCACTTCACATATTTAATTTCTTTTTTCGTTCTTTTTTTTTTTTTTGGTGAGAACATTTAAGTTCGACATTCTTAGCAAATTTGGATGATAAAAATACACTATCAACTACAATTACCATGTGGATACTCAGACCTTTTTCATCTTTTAATTGAAAGTGCCCGTTTACCAACCTCTTTCTATTTTCTCCTCTCCCAGACTATGGTAACCACTTTTCTACTCTGTTTCTATGAGTGTGACTTTTTTTTGGATTTGCGATTTAAATGATCGTTTGTCTGATTTAGTTATTTCTGTGTGGGTCACTTCATTTACCCTAATGTACTTCAGTTTCATCCATGTTGCAAATAACAGAATTCAATTCTCTTTTAAGACTGAATCATAGTTTACTTTTTGCATGAATATATGTATATATTTGTGGTGGCTCAGATGGTGAAACGTCTGTCTACAATGCGAAAGACCCCGGTTTGAGCCCTGGGTTGGGAAGATCCCCTGGAGAAGGAAATAGCAATCCACTCCAGTAGTATTGCCTGGAAAATCCCATGGACAGAGGAGCCTGGTCGGCTACATTCTATGGGGTCACAGAGAGTTGGACACGACTGAGCGACTTCACTTTCATGCATATATAAGGGCTTCCCAGGTGGCACTAGTGATGAAGAATCTGCCTGCCACTGCAGGAGACATGAGACAGGTTCAATCCCTGGGCTGAGAAAGTCCCCTGGAGGAGGGCATGGCAACCGACTCAGTATTCTTGCATGGAGAATCCTACGGATAAAGGAGTTTGATGGGCTACAGTCCATGGGGTCGCAAAGAGCCAGACACGACTGAAGCGACTTAGCAGCAGCAGCAGCAGCAGCAACATGCACATATGCACAGAAGGCGATGGCAGCCCACTCCAGTACTCTTGCCTAGAAAATCCCATGGATGGAGGAGCCTGGTAGACTGCAGTCCATGGGGTCACATAGAGTCAGACACGACAAAAGTGACTTAGCAGCAGCATGCACATATGAGTATATAATACACATTTTTAATTCACTCATCCATTGATGGAAACTTAGATTGTTTCTGTACCTGGACTATTGTGATCCTTTTTAAACAATTTCTAATAATATGTCATTATTGACATTTATATTTTGTTTATACATGATTTTTAAATTTACTTTAACTCTGTCAATAATTCCTTTAACTCATTGAGCATATTTAGGACAGTTGACTTAATGTTTTTAACTAGGAATCTCAACATTTGGGTTTCCACAAAGACCCTGTGAATGGGCTATATGTTCCTTTTTGTCTTTTTTTGCTGTCTGATTTTTGTTGTTATTATTGTCAGCTGGGTATTTTGAATATTATAATGAGTAACTCTGCACAGCAGATTATCTTACTTATGTTAGTGTAAATTCATGTGCTTAACATACAGTGAGATCAAATAAACAGAAAAAAAAAAAGAAAAAGTTTGGAGCCAAGAAAGGTTTATTGCAGGACTCTGCAAGGAGATGGGTGCCTCATATTCTAAAAAACTCTGAGGTCCCTGAAGGGTTTTGGTGAAGCATTTTTTAAAACCATATGAAAGAGGGGTGTCACAGGGTATGTGATCAGCTTGTGAACAATCCTCTGGTTGGGTTAAGGTTAGTGAGATAACAGGACAATGTTAACATTATCAGTCCTTAAGCTCCAGGAAGCCCGGAGCTATGTGTTCATGGTCATCAAGTTGTTAACATCTTACTTTATGTGAGGAGTTTTCATATCTGTAAAATAACTCAAGCCTTATACAGTCCTGCTTGGTTAAAGTCAGGGCTTATTAATTTTTGCTCTGAGTGCTACCACCCTCCCTTGTGACTTGTTCAAATTATTTTTGCAAACTGTGCATATTAGTCAAGGTTCTTCAGAGAAACAGATCTAATAAGATAGCTATCTAACCGTAGACACAGATATAGATATTTTACAGACATATAGAAAGAGATTTATTACGAAGGATTGGCTCACACAATGATTGAGCTTGTCTGCAACCTGAAACCCAGTGGTATAATTCTAGTCCACTCATGAAAACTGGTAGATTTAACCTGAGATTTAACAGTTCATGTCCTGGTCTGATTCTGGAGACCTTAAATCAAAAGCACTCTTCTTCATGATCAAGAATGGGTGAAAGTCGCATCTTAAACAGAGAGAGGGAATTTACTTTTTTTCTTCTTTCTTTGTGCTGAAGAGATTGGATAATGCTTGACCACATNTGGAGACCTAAAATCAAAAGCACTCTTCTTTATGATCAAGAATGGGTGAAAGTCGCATCTTAAACAGAGAGAGGGAATTTACTTTTTTTCTTCTTTCTTTGTGCTGAAGAGATTGGATAATGCTTGACCACATTGGTGAGGGGAATCTTCTTTACTTGTCTAAGTTTGCTAGGACTGCCACAGCTAATTACTACAGACTGAGTGGATTATGCAACAGAAATTTTTTCTCACAATTGTAGAAGCTGGAAGTTCAAAATTAAGACACTAATCAGGTTGATTTCCTCTAAGGTTCACAAGAAGTCTGTTGCACACTTCTCTCCTTGGCTTACCAGATGGATATTCTCTTGTTGCCTCCTAACTTGATGGTTATGACACATGTGCCTATGGTGGCTCTCTGTCTCATCTTATGAAGACACTAGACATTTTGAGTTAGAGCCTTACAGCCCAATTGGCCTCATTCTAACTAACCTACCTCTTTAAATGCCCGATTTCTAAATGTGTGCATACCCACATGAACTTATTTAACTTTAATTACATTTTTAAAGATTCCCCCAAAATATACTAATATTAATATATTGATTATATTAATCTATTTATTATATTAATTATACTTATATAGTATATTTATATATAAATATGCATATATTATTAATGTATTAATCTATTATTAATATATTTGTATATTAATATTAATATTTTAATCATAACATACATTAAATATGTTTATATGGCTGCATGGGCTCAGGAGCGCCTAAAGGAGCTATCCCACGTTGAAGGTCAGGAAGGGCAGCAGTGAGAGCAGTGAGGAAATACCCTTTGTCCAAGGTAAGGAGCAGTGGCTGCACTTTGCTGGAGCAGCCATAAAGAGATACCCCACGTCCAAGGTAAAATAAACCCAAGTAAGATGGTAGGTGTTGCAAAAGGGCATCAGAGACAGACACACTGAAACCATACTCNGCATGGGCTCAGGAGGGCCTAAAGGAGCTATCCCACATTGAAGGTCAGGAAGGGCAGCAGTGAGGAAATACCCTTTGTCCAAGGTAAGGAGCAGTGGCTGCACTTTGCTGGAGCAGCCATAAAGAGATACCCCACGCCCAAGGTAAAATAAACCCAAGTAAGATGGTAGGTGTTGCAAAAGGGCATCAGAGACAGACACACTGAAACCATACTCACAGAAAAATAGTCAGTCTAATCCCACTAGGACCACAACCTTGTCTAACTCAATGAAATTAAGCCATGCACACCAGACAACCCAAGACGGGCGATTCATGGTGGTGAGGTCTGACAGACTGTGGTCCACTGGAGAAGGAAATGGCAAACCACTACAGTATCTTTGCCTTGAGAACCCCATGAGCAGTATGAAAAGGTAAAATGATAGGATACTGAAAGAGGAACTCCCCAGGTCAGTAGGTGTCCAACACGCTACTGGAGATCAGTGGAGAAATAACTTCAGAAAGAATGAAGGGATGGAGCCAAAGCAAAAACAATACCCAGCTGTGGCTGTGACTGGTGATAGAAGCAAGGTCTGATGCTGTAAAAAGCAATATNATACTGCTGTACTGCCTGTCATCATTTTCTCACTTCTCTGACACAATGCCAAAATATTTTATTTAATTGGTTATATCTCATAAGAAATGTGCTGCTGGCTGGTCTTCCTGGATTTTATATCAGTTTTTCTGTGTTATTACCATCACCATCATCAGGTTCCAACATGCCTATTCTTGTGTATTGTAAAATGTGTTGTCTCTCACTCATCTTGCTCATCAACCTAATTTATCAGAAATGTGTGTTATTTCATTTTCTTTTTTAACTTCTAAGAAACACATGAAGAAAAGTGTGAGGATACATTAATTACTTTTGATTCAATGTTTTATCTTGCATACAAACCACATTTTATAGATGGAAACAAAATTCTCAATGACCTAATCATAATATATACTACCATCTCTGATACACATATTCAAAATGACACATGCTATAACTGAACATCCAGACATATGTTCTTTTTGTTTTTCCCACTCTTTAATGTGATATATTCATGAACTTTATTTCCTAAGTCATTTCCACACATAGCTTATCTCTTTGTTATATTATGTCTTTTAGTTACAGGATGAATGTTAAGAAATGTGCTTTTAAAAATATTTCAGAAGCAAGATAATTGAGTAGAAAGGAATTTAATTAATAGAAATAAAAAAAACCCTAATATCATCATAATTGAAAGTGACAGTTTAAATTCATTTTTGTTACTGATTGCTTCAATACTAAACTAATATTTATTCTTATATTTTTTAAACAGTGAATATTTTCTATGATAGGTTGATGAAGAGCCACCTTGGGTCAGAGGTAAAAAAAGGTAAACAAAAACAATAGACTAAGAGTACATTCTGTTATTACATGTGAATATAATTAGGCAAAAATTATTTATGCTGATAATTTATCATTCCAAGTAGTTAGTACATTTAAATGTAAACACTGGTTAATTTTAAATATTCTCAATAANAAAAAAAGGTAAACAAAAACAATAGACTAAGAGTACATTCTGTTATTACATGTGAATATAATTAGGCAAAAATTATTTATGCTGATAATTTATCATTCCAAGTAGTTAGTACATTTAAATGTAAACACTGGTTAATTTTAAATATTCTCAATAAAAGTGATTAAATTTTAGTCCTTTTGCATGTCAGAAATATTTACCTTTACATAACAGCTTATTGATTTGATCATGTGATCTGATTGAGAAGTCACAGGATATGACATATGTGGTATGCAATTTACAATTGATAGGGCTTCCCTGGTAGCTTAGATGGTAAAGAATCTGCCTGCAGTGCAGGCAACCTGGGTTTGATGCTTGGGTCAGAAGATCTCCTGGAGAAGGGAATGGCTACCCACTTTAGTATTTTTGCCTGGAGAATTCCATGGACAGAGGAGCCTGGTGGGCTACAGTCCAGGGGGTGGCAAAGAGTCAGACTTGACTGAGTGACTAACAAAATTGGTAAATCTAAATAAAACTAAATTAACTCAAATATTCTCATTATAACTACCTGAAATTTTGATTTGGAAACAGCTGCATATGATTTGTAATTGGTTATTAAGGGTTTGCCTGGGCAAATTCAAAGTTATAATTGCAGAGTTCTCACTGGGCATTTGAGATCACTAGATATCATTTTTGTCTTGATTTTTAAAACTCTAAGTTAAAGAACTTTTAATTTTACTTATGCAAAGCTATCTTGTTGTGTGAGAAAATACAACAAGAATTAAANGGTTTGCCTAGGCAAATTCAAAGTTATAATTGCAGAGTTCTCACTGGGCATTTGAGATCACTAGATATCATTTTTGTCTTGATTTTTAAAACTCTAAGTTAAAGAACTTTTAATTTTACTTATGCAAAGCTATCTTGTTGTATGAGAAAATACAACAAGAATTAAAATTGTCATTCCAGGGTAGGTAAGAAACATCATTATAATTTGTTTCTATTTACATACCCCAGGTAAATTATTGCTTTTATTATTTTGTAAAGTAGAAACAACATGTATTCTACATAGTTACTAGGAATGAACACATTATATTTAAAAAATACCTAGCATAGAATCTATGATATATGAGGAAATCAGTAACAATTACCTTGTATTATTCCTTTATTGTAATAGCTATAATTTATAAATATAGTTTCTAAAGTAAGGCATGCACTACTAAATTTGTATTTTTACTTTACTGAAGATTTGTTTTAATGTATTGTTTATTCTCACTTACACAGCATAAAGACTCTGTCACAACATGGTGTTGATACTGTCTATGGGCTTTAACAACAGACTTAAAATAATGGGGCACCATCTGGGTTAAGATTAAAGAACCTGGCATTTAAAAAAAAAAAAAAACACCTGTTTTCCAGATTCTAATTAGGTCAAGCTTACAGGAGGTGCTATCAGACTTTCTGCCTAAAAGATAACCTTTATTGTATAAACTGAAAATATAAGTGACCTCAAAGGAACAAATTAATGAAGCATTTTTAAGAATTATATTTTTATCACAGTATGTTTTCTTCTCTAAAATTGTGTGAAAGGTGTAATGCCATAACCTAGAATTATGGTTTTATCAAGAGGATGCCCTTAGATAAAACAGCAATTTTATAAGATTAAAGTACTTTGTTCCAGGAGGACTATTTTAAGAAAATTAATGCTGAAAAACCTAGACAGCATATTAAAAAGCAGAGTCATTACTTTGCCAACAAATGTCCATCTAGTCAAAGCTATGGTTTTTCCGGTAGTCATGTATGGATGTAAGAGTTGGACTATAAAGAAAGCTGATTGCCAAAGAATTGATGCTTTTAAACTGTGGTGCTGTAGAAGACTCTTGAGAGACCCTTGGACTACAAGGAGTTCCAACCAGTTCATAGTAAAGGAATTCAGTCCTGTATATTCATTGGAAGGACTGATGCTGAAGGTGAAACTCCAGTAGTTTGGCCACTTGATGTGAAGAACTGACTCATTGGAAAAGACTCTGATGGAAAAGGATTGAGGGAGGAAGGAAAAGGGGATCACAGAGGATGAGATAGTTGGATGGCATCACTGACTCAATTGACATGGGTTTGAATAAACTCGGAGTTGTTGATGGACAGGGAACACTGGTGTGCGTCCCCAGTCCATGGGGTTGCAGAGTTGGGCATGACTGAGTGACTGAACTGAACTGAATGCTGAAAAAATGTTTATACTGAGTTTCTAATATGTCAATATAAACAGAGTATATATCCTTGCAAATGCATTTCTGGTATCTTCTATATAATAATTCCATAATGTGAATGTAAGTAATGGCCTATTAGCTTCTCAATGTAATGGTGTATATTGCTTTAAAACACAACTTAAAAGTTTATACAGATATTTTAAAAAATATTGTAGGGACTCGAGACACGTAAGAAATATTCTTAAAAACTACATACATGGTAAATATTTCCCCAAAAGTAATAGAATTAAGCTAAATTTAAATTACAGACAAGTGGCTACTGTACTATATACAAAACTGTGGCCTTAGGTTCAGGTCAAATATTGCCTATATTTCATTCCATTCCATATATACAAAAAATGATTATTTCATTTCCAATATGCACTAGGCACTGATAATTTTAATATAGATGTAACTTGCTTAAACAATTGGAAAATTTAATATCATTTATTTTTTTTTAAGTAACTATATCCTAGAGAGGATAAATTTGTTTCTAAGAGTAAATAATAGGTTAGCATCTGCTCAAATCTGATAGATTCCAGTTTCTTAGGATTTTAGTCCTTCATCTTGCTTCCTGTATCTTTGAAGTATTAAAGCCTGTGGATTGGATATTAAATAATTTTATTTTTATTTGACAAATACTAAATTTGTATCATAATATACCTAATGTGAGGAGGGACAAACTAACAAAAAGTCTTCATGTATTTTGAAATACTTACTAAGTTTTGATATCATGAAGAAGACTTACAGAATGTTGACAAGTCCAGGCAAAACTAAAAATCATCCATATGTCATTAATTTGATTCATAAATTAAGAGAAGCATTTTAACTATCAGCAGATCTAAGGTACTGCTTAGCTAAATGTCTAAGTATAAATTATGAAAAAGCTTATATGCAACAAGTCAAGTAGTACTCTGAATATATAAAGTACTTACTCATGTAAATAAATAACTATAAATTAAAGAAATACTATCTACCTACATGATCAATGATGAGGGAAAATATTCAGAGTTGTTTGTGGAACATAAAATTAAAAATCTTTCTAGAGGATGTATTTTTAATATTAAAATTGAAAAATATGTATGAATGTCTTGCCATAAAGGATTTTCAAAAGCAATGGGAAAAAATACAAAATACAATTTTCTCAAGCATTGTAATCATCACATTTGTATATCAACTTAATTTCAACAAAACAAACTATTGCATTAAAAACTTACTGAAGAAGCCAGTATGAAGGCAATCAAGATGTACAATTTGGGGAAAATTTGAGTCCCAGAATAAGTGAGGACCGTAATGAATTGTGAGTGTCCTTGGTAGCTCATACAGTAAAGAATCTGCCTGCAATGCAGGAGACCAGAGTTCAGTCCCTGGTTCAGGATGATACCCTGGAGAAAGGAATGGCAACCCACTATACTATTCTTGCCTAGAGAATTCCATAGACAGAGAAGGCTTGTGGGCTCCATGCAATCTATAGGGTTGCAAAGAGTTGAACATAACTGAGCAACTAACACACATATAGACTANTGGTTCAGGATGATACCCTGGAGAAAGGAATGGCAACCCACTATACTATTCTTGCCTAGAGAATTCCATAGACAGAGAAGGCTTGTGGGCTCCATGCAATCTATAGGGTTGCAAAGAGTTGGACATAACTGAGCAACTAACAACACACATAATGAAATGTAGTCTATAGAAAGCTTATGAAACTAAGACTCTTTTCCAATAATAAGATGAATTAATAAATAGAGGAGAAGGAAGCATTCTTCAATGCTAAGCCTGGAGCTCATGCCTTATCAGATCTACTATTTATATTACATTTTTTTAATTGAACTATTGCAATCAACAATAAAAATTGGATAACAAAAGAATCATAAATGAGTGCTTAATCTTAAAAAAAAAAAATCTAGGTACTCAATGGACTGCTTTGTGCTCCCTGAAAAGGATAACATAAAATAATAGCTAATATCAAGAGAAATGTTTCCAATATGCTAAAAATCTAGATTACCAAATTGTGTACATTTCAGGTAGACTGTAGATAAATAAATAGATAGGAAAGAGTTGAAAAACAGAGAGTTATTTAAAATATAAACAGCAAATAGGAAACAGAGAAACCATAAGAGAAGGAGGCTGGTGTGATAACCCTATTATTTCTAAGTATACCAGACTACCTAAACTGCCTCTTGAGAAATCTGTATGCAAGTTAGGAAGCAACAGTTAGAACTGGACATGGAACAACAGACTGGTTCTAAATTGGAAAAGGAGTACATCAAGGTTGTATATTGTCACCTTGTTTATTTAACTTCTATGCAGAGTACATCGTGAGAAACGCTGGACTGCAAGAAACACAAGCTGGAATCAAGATTGCCGGGAGAAATATCAATACCCTCAGATATGCAGATGACACCACTCTTATGGCNGTCAGTCACTTCCATCCTACATCCAAATAATAACTTACCTGTTTTTTATTCTTTTTTTTTTCAGTTTTAGTCTTTAGAATTTCATATAAATGAAGTCCACTTTCCTTCCATTTAATATAATGTTCTTAAGATTTTCTATATTGTTGAGTGTATCAGGACTTCTTATTTTACATTGTTAGTCTTTCAACAATATAAGTATGTGAATTTATTTTCAAAAGTTTGTATATCTTGCCATTTTTATTGAGCTCTTACATCTTATTAGTCTTTCATAAGATGTACTGAAATAGGATTTCTAAAATGGTATAAGTATGTACAAAGAAGATTTTAAGTTACTAAACAATTTAAGGAAGAAAAATCTTTACAAATAAGTAATGACATTTCAAATTTTCCCTCTTACACTAAATAGTATTTGTGTTCTGGGCAACTAAAATATTTTCATATTTCATTTTATCTATCTTAAAGGAGACTACTGAATTGCATTGCAATGAATTTAAGATTCAATGAAAAATCAACTATGAATTTCAATAATGAAACTATAGCACCTAATAGAAAAAGTAACATAACTGCTAGCAAAGTCTTCCCAGGTGATTCACTGGTAAAGAATCTACCTGACAATTTAGGAGATGCGTGTTCAGTCCCAGGGTCAGGAAGATCTTCTGCAGAAGGAAATGGCAACCCACTCCAATATTCTTGCCTAGGAAATACTATGGATAGAGGAGCCTGGCAGACTACAGTCCATGGAGTAGCAAAAAAGTCTAACATGACTTAGCAACTAAACAACAACAGCTGATAGCAAAAATAGAATATGGGATCTCAGGAATTTTAAAAAGAGCTTTGCTTGAATCAGCATAAACAGAGCAACTTGCCAATCTTCCTAAATTTCATATTTAGTTAGTTATAACCAAGCATTTTAAATATTCAAAGAAATTATTACCACGGGGGGGAGGGGGAACATTTTCTAATTAAATTTTTTTCTTTACTTTCTTTGCATTCTAACTACATAATAAATTGTGGTAAAATCACTATTTGATTTTTATGTTCTACACTGATTTTTAAATTAATAAAACTATTAATGCATTATTCATATGATTCTCCATGTCATTTAAATTTACCCTCTTTTTTCCACAACAACAAAAATTTTTTTTTGTTGTTGTTGAATTAAAATGAATTAAAAAATCTATTCAGAGGAATTTATATATGTTTACCACTTTCCTCTGAAATAAGGGCAGAAATATATCACATTTTAATGTTTCATGTACTCAGCAGTTTAGTGTTTATTTACTTTTTAATTCAAGGAGAAAGAGCAAAACCAGCAGTACAGAAACAAATGATTGCAAATAAGTGAAAACAAAAAACATTCAGTGTTATATAGAATAACTTTTGCACTAATCTATTTGAGTTTTGCCATTAATATAATTTTATTTTTATGGCTGTAACATATTATTTTAATATTTTCCATTAACAATGTTTTTAATTTTCACATTTTCTATAAATCTGAGAACATTTCTTTCTTAAAGCAATAATTACCACTTTGAAGTAAGTCAACTTGGAAAACTTAGAACAAAACTGAAGAAGGCATTTGTTGCTGCATAACACTTTATAGCTTAAAATATCAAATGTTTATTTTCTTCCACAGTTTCTGACAGTCAGGAATCTAGCAGTGGCTGAGCTGACTGGCCTTTGGATCAGAGTCAAATAAACCTCTTAGTTGTGGCAGCAGCCATTTCAAGTCTTAACTACTGCTAAACTACTATAGGAATCCCCAATATATGGGATCTAATGACTGATGGACTGATGTGGAACTGATACAATAATAATAGAAATAAAGTGCACAATAAATGTAATAATAGAAATAAAGTGCACAATAAATGTAATAATAGAAATAAAATGCACAATAAATGTAATGCACTTCAATCATCCTCAGGCCGCTCCCACTACCTGCTTCATGGAAACATTCTCTTCCATGAACCTGGTCCCTGGTGCCAAAAAGGTTTGGGGCCCCTGCTTTAGAATTTGATTCCAATCCCACTCACCTGATGGTTGGCAGTTCTGACTTCCTCACAGGCTCTGCCAGGAAGTCTCAGTTTCTCAACAAATAGGTCTCCTCATATGTCTGCTCAAACTGACAATGTATTTCTGCAAGAGAGAGTAATAGAAGAAAGAGGCGACAGGAGGAAGCGTAGGTGCAGGAGAGAGAGAGTCAGAGCAAGAAATGTTCTGCCATATGCTCAATGGCACATTGGCAAACCTTGGTAATATATGGGAGGGGTCTCTACAAATCTGTGAGATCAACAAACAGAGAACCTTGGAGGGCCTACTGGAGTCTAGCTACCACAGTNAACATTTTCTAATTAAATTTTTTTCTTTACTTTCTTTGCATTCTAACTACATAATAAATTGTGGTAAAATCACTATTTGATTTTTATGTTCTACACTGATTTTTAAATTAATAAAACTATTAATGCATTATTCATATGATTCTCCATGTCATTTAAATTTACCCTCTTTTTTCCACAACAACAAAAATTTTTTTTTGTTGTTGTTGAATTAAAATGAATTAAAAAATCTATTCAGAGGAATTTATATATGTTTACCACTTTCCTCTGAAATAAGGGCAGAAATATATCACATTTTAATGTTTCATGTACTCAGCAGTTTAGTGTTTATTTACTTTTTAATTCAAGGAGAAAGAGCAAAACCAGCAGTACAGAAACAAATGATTGCAAATAAGTGAAAACAAAAAACATTCAGTGTTATATAGAATAACTTTTGCACTAATCTATTTGAGTTTTGCCATTAATATAATTTTATTTTTATGGCTGTAACATATTATTTTAATATTTTCCATTAACAATGTTTTTAATTTTCACATTTTCTATAAATCTGAGAACATTTCTTTCTTAAAGCAATAATTACCACTTTGAAGTAAGTCAACTTGGAAAACTTAGAACAAAACTGAAGAAGGCATTTGTTGCTGCATAACACTTTATAGCTTAAAATATCAAATGTTTATTTTCTTCCACAGTTTCTGACAGTCAGGAATCTAGCAGTGGCTGAGCTGACTGGCCTTTGGATCAGAGTCAAATAAACCTCTTAGTTGTGGCAGCAGCCATTTCAAGTCTTAACTACTGCTAAACTACTATAGGAATCCCCAATATATGGGATCTAATGACTGATGGACTGATGTGGAACTGATGCAATAATAATAGAAATAAAGTGCACAATAAATGTAATAATAGAAATAAAATGCACAATAAATGTAATGCACTTCAATCATCCTCAGGCCGCTCCCACTACCTGCTTCATGGAAACATTCTCTTCCATGAACCTGGTCCCTGGTGCCAAAAAGGTTTGGGGCCCCTGCTTTAGAATTTGATTCCAATCCCACTCACCTGATGGTTGGCAGTTCTGACTTCCTCACAGGCTCTGCCAGGAAGTCTCAGTTTCTCAACAAATAGGTCTCCTCATATGTCTGCTCAAACTGACAATGTATTTCTGCAAGAGAGAGTAATAGAAGAAAGAGGCGACAGGAGGAAGCGTAGGTGCAGGAGAGAGAGAGTCAGAGCAAGAAATGTTCTGCCATATGCTCAATGGCACATTGGCAAACCTTGGTAATATATGGGAGGGGTCTCTACAAATCTGTGAGATCAACAAACAGAGAACCTTGGAGGGCCTACTGGAGTCTAGCTACCACAGTTTTGTCTGGTTCTCAGTAACTGATATTCCTCCTGTAATCACAGAGATCAAGGGATACCCAGAGAAAGAGAACAAGGCATGGCTTTCTTGACATAAGAGAAGCCATTTTGGGCCTAAGCCATTTTGTGATTTTATCCTGGCCACACTTGCTCTTGAACAGGTCTCAGTAGTTAATGATCTTAAGGAAACAAAAGCATACAAAAATAAACCATTATTAGGCAAGAGAAATGACAGTACAAAGATAATACATCACTTGTAAAGACTCCCAGTTGTATTTCAATAGTAAAGATTAGCCTAAACCACCAGATTAACAGGAACCTAAGCAATGATGATGTGGAATTTTTCTGAACCTCATGACTTCAGTCAACAAAAGCTATACCCCATAGACTACTCAAGTCCCTTTATGAATTTGCATGTGCCCTTAACTTAAAACTTCCTTAATGTTGCTGTTGTAGAGACACTACTTTGGGGAAGATCCCCAGTATTCCCCTTACTTGCAAGTAAGAAATCCTTCTCCTCCTAACCTTTGACTTGGTTGTCTTCTGGATCCATATACACCAAGAGGCAAACCAGTTTTCCAGGCAATACTTCACAGGCAAAACACATTCACTTCCTCATAAGTCTCCCTAAAGTCTTATCCTATTACAAAGTCAACTCAAGCCTAGACTCCTATATCTAAATCAGGTTCAGAGTGAATGGGCTCTTGGGTGTGGTTCTGTAAATACAGTCATTGAGTACAGTTCTTCTTGACTTTAAGTGCCAAGTTATCACTTGTGAAAAGTGACACCAGTTGATGACGGTCAGATTAGCACAGACAACATCTTCAAAGAGGGAGAAAAAGGAAGGAAAAAGTAGACATTGTTTCAAGACAATTTGAACATTCAGCCAGGCAAGAGCTGTACATGTTGTGATTAGGTCTCAAGGCCAGGAAATAATTGTTGAAGGTTCTTGGTGCCACCCTGAGTCCTGCTTCCTTTTTCATGAAAGGCAACACCTGTTCCTTCTTGGTCTGCTTACTATTACTAGCATTTGTGAGTCAAAAGGTCTCTTTTCGTTTTGTACTTTCTGTGACCTTTTCAGAAAGTCAAAGTTGGTAATGTTTCTGAATACAGAATTCCTTAAAAGTTGTCAATCTCAGAGTTTCCTACCATTAGATAAAAGCCACATTTATGATCTCTTGCTGATAAGAGATCTCTACCTTGCATTTCGACTGGGAAGGTTGAGGGACAAATGACCTTTAGTATTTTAAAAGCTCTAACGTTTGATTGAAAGGATATGTGAAGCACATGCTTTATCTCTTTGGAGAGTCTTTTGTCTGAAGTAACCTTTGATCTTTCTAAGGTCTCAGTGAAAGATTTTCAGTCATAACTTTCAGCTTTATCATTGGTCTGTCCCCCACCCCCCAACAGTGTCATGAATTTCATCTTTTTTTATAATTTTAGCATCCTTTGCCATCTGAAAGGGCTGAGAAGTTTCAAAGCCATTAATTTTTAATATTTTAACAATGCTCCCTTTGTTTCATCTCACTTCTCCTATGTATTACTATAAGTAATAAAAGAAACTAGGCAGTACTTTCAACACTATGATTGGAATTCTCCTCAGTGGGAGACAGTTCTCCATGAATGCCCGGTGTTTCTGTACCTCTGACATCTTTTCAGGATTGTCTGCATAGCAAACAGATTGGGAAAATAGAGGTAGTATCTTCTTCCAGGATTGCATCCCAAGATGTTAAGAGATATTAAAGATCACATCTTCCACTGTGACAATTATTTTGTCAGTTTATGTATTAGCTTCTTATTGCTACTGTAACAACCTTTGTTTACTAAATTAAATATATATATATATATATTCTTGGCTAATGGCCCCTTTCACATTCAAAGTCACAACTACAAAGTCACTTTCACAACGTAAGGAAAATATTCACAAATTCTGGGTATTAAGACATAGACATTTTTGCAAGGCTATGATTTTGCAAACCATACTCTATATTTTGGAACTCAAACACTCAGTTCTATCCCCATTACAAAAGAAAATCACCCCATAGTGATATCTCCAAAAGTCTCTACCAATTATAGCATCAACTTAAGTCCAAACTAGTCCAGAATAGCAAGAAGAGATAAGAAAGCCTTCTCCAGTGATCAATGCAAAGAAATAGAGGAAAACCACAGAATGGGAAAGACTAGAGATCTCTTCAAGAAAATTAGAGATACCAAGGGAACATTTCATGCAAAGGTGGGCTTGATAAAGGACAGAAATGGTATGGACCTAACAGAAGCAGAAGATATTAAGAAGAAATGGCAAGAATACACAGNAATTTCCATTCATGAGCAACATCACTCTAAGCCATTACCTTTGGGACCTGGGGAGCATGGGGAGCAAGAGGAACAGAAGAAAATATGGTGTATGTGAGGGCTTCCCAGGTGATGCTAGTGGTAAAGCACCTCCTGCCAATGCAGGAGACATAACAGTCATGGGTGAGATCCTTTTGGGTGGGGTAGATTCCCTGGAAGAGAGTCTGGAAACCCACTCCAGTATTCTTTCCTGGAGAATCCCATTGACAGAATAGCTGATAGGCTACAGTCCATATGGTTGCAAAGAGTAAGACACTACTGAATCAACTTAGCAGGCATGCCTGGTGTATGCAGTGATTTGAGTAAAACTGTCCTTGTCTGATGGCTTCTGGTAGCATGGGTGAGATTGTGCCCTGCCAATTCGTTACATTTTAAATTTGTTACCTTTTAAACAGGCTAAAAAATCTCAGAGTTTCCTCAGCATTTGACTGCCTTAGCTTTATTACATATTTCATACTCTATTTCTAACTGTAGTATTGTTGCTAAACTTTCTGCTACTATACTATAATAAACCACTTTCCCTAACTTTTAATAAAATTTTTCCCCCTTTCATGTAAGTCCTCTCTCCTAGACTTAACAAAGACTGTACAAATTCTATTAAGTGCTTCAACAAAACACCTTAGACTTTTACTATCCTTCTTAAATTTTATTGCGTAGTTTCAAAGCCACACCCACATTTCTAGTTTCTTTCTTTAGCATGCAGATTCTGATATCAAAATATGTAGAAGTATTATTTTGTTTTGTAACAAACTATCTTAAAACACAGCAACTCAAAACAATGAGCATTTATTTCTCATACATTTTCTGAGGGTCAAGATTCTGAGAGTGGCTTAGTTGAGAATTTCTGGCTCTGGATCTTCCATGAGATCACAGCCCACTCTTGGCTGGTGATTCAGTCACCTCAAGGCTCTACTGAGGTTTGTGAACCTGTCTCCTTGTGATTGTTGGAAGACTTCATCCTTGCTGGCTATTGTCGAGGTTTTATTTCCTCATCTTTTATTAGTTTTCTCCACAAGGTTGCTTACATCAGGGAAGTTTGTTTTCCAAGAGTGACTGATGAGAGCAAGAATAATTACAAATTAATCTTAGAAGTGGCATACCATTAATTCTGTCATATGCTACTTGCCATACAGACCAATTATGTATACCACGTGGAGGAACTTACACTTGGAGTTGAGATCACTAAGGGCTTTGTTGGAGGCTCAGTACTACAAGCTATCTTGTTTGATATTAGCATATCTAGGCTTAATTGGTGATCATGTCTTTTAGGTGGCTTCTTCCAACATTCAAATATCCCTGTCACTTACAGTGACTGGAACCTTGTAGGAACTCAGAGAATATGTGCAGAATGAATGAATTGAGCTTTTTGAAGCTACAAGGCTAAGAAGTTCATCAACAGTTTGACTAGATCATATGCTTTAATGAATAAATTGTTTTAGAATATAACAAAGTGAAAATATGTAAAGACTTAGATCATCATTGCATATTTATTTGAAATACTGTTCATCTTCTTGGCTATTGTCATGTTGGGGGCTATTAAGGGATGTAGGACTATTTTAGATTAACTATCATTGTTCCTCCAATATTCTTAATAGCAGTTAATGTCAAATGACTATTGCTGACCTGAACAAAAAATATTTATTATTTCAATTTTAAAAAGTTATTCTGTGAAATTTTTAGTACAATTTTAAGTAACAGACAGAAATATTCAGCAGTGACTTGAAAGGCTGAATAATCCAATTGATTATTAGTTTCCCTGTAAAGTTTGAATTGTTATTAAGGTTATATAATAATAAACTAATTTGTCTCTTATGCATCATTGCCAATATTTGATTTTATTTTTAGTTAATTGGATTGTTATTGTACATTATAATAGCATTTGTCAATTCGATATCCCCTTTACTCAAAGGAAGATCAAAGGACTTTTTGCTCTCTGATCTCCAGTTCTTCAAACATCCTGGAATGACATTCCTTATTACTTTCTGCAAATACCTAAGGTAAGACAGAATGTCTGCAATATAATATAAAATCTCTTCATGCCAAAAAGATAGAGTAGCTAAAATTGTTAATTTTATGTTAGCCAGAACTGTTGTCAGTACTTCTGTTACTACTGTTAATAGTTTGCACTGGCAAACTAATACAAAAGCCACACAAGAAAATTACCAGCTGGTCTCAGAAATTCATGAGGCAGTTATGCAGTGTGTTGACTCTAAAAACTTAAATGGAAGTTTTTATTTTCCATAGAGGTTGTTCTCCATCACTTTGTAAAATAAAACAAGAATGGTGAATTATTCTCATAGAGAAATTGTTTCATACAGTCAGAATGTGGTAATGTTAGCAGAAAGTCTACTGATCTACTGAAACATATGTTTAAATATAGCATAGGCATAAGGTCTTATACCAGAGACGCCAATGGCACCCTAATCCGGTACTCTTGCCTGGAAAATCACATGGACGGAGGAGCCTGGTGGGCTACAGTCCGTGGGGTCGCTAGGAGTCGGACATGACGGAGAGACTTCACTTTCACTTTTCACTTTCATGCATTGGAGAAGGAAATGGCAACCCACTCCAGTGTTCTTGTCTGGAGAATTCCAGGGACAGGAGAGCCTCTTGGGCTGCCGTCTATGGGGTGGCACAGAGTCGGACATGACTGAAGCGACTTAGCAGCAGCAGCAGGTATTATTTTCATTTTGGAAATGTTGTATTCTGAAAGTATGTGTACTGAAAATCCATTACTTAAGAGACTCCATCAAAATGTACAAAATGACTGACCTTGAAAAAAACATAATTGGAGATTTTGAAAGATTCTTTTCTTAACCATTTCTATAGGTTCTAAAGTACTCTCTATGGAACCATCTACTCAGCTATCCAACCACTTCTTGCCTAGTTCTGATTTATCATACCTTTTCTACTTCTTTTATTTATTTTCTTTAACTCTTAACGATTATCATGTTACTGATTCTCAGTTTGTTCATTTGTCTCTCCTACAATCTCTTTTCAAAAGAGCAAGCTTTTCACTGCTTTGTCCATAGATAAATCTGCAAGGCCTCCAGTAATCCCGGCCACACAATCAGTCCTAACAAATGTTCACTGAAGTGATAAACTCATGATTCAGCGTTATTATTTTGCTTAACATTAAACTTTTTGTTTTATATTGGGGTATAACCAATTAGGAATATTGTGATAGTTTAGGTGTACAGTGGAGAAAAAGACATACATATACATGTATCCATTCTCCCCCAGTATACCCTCCAGGAGCTTGTATCATTTTTGTAACATGAAAATAGTAGATATTATTTCTAAATATCTATATAAACCCCAGAATAATGGAAAACTTAAAGATATTACAAACACACTTAAACTGACATTAAACATTAATAAAAGTTGATTGTAGAAATAATTGTATTTTGCTCTTCTTTCAACTTTTTAAAGTCTGCATTTTTCCCTTATTTCAATTTAAAAATGTTAGAGTGATGTTTGTGCCTATGTATTGCCCTTTCCTAACTTAATTTCATTTCTCAACTGAACGTTACTTTCTGGCCACATGATTTGCAAACTTTATCCTCATCTGGGAAAATTGCCATCGACATATACTTTGTATGTATTTTCAACTGGAGCTGAATTTTATATATATATTTTAAAAAAGGTCTCTTGTTCCTCATTCATGGCAGCATTGTATTAATAATAGACTAAATACCACTTGTCTAAAATGTTCTCTGGTTGTGTTGTCCCTCTAAATACATTTAAATTGAAATCAAAACAGTTTTTAACAGAGAAAATAAGAGCTGTGGACTTTGTATTGTTTGACAGGGACATGGTGTTATGTATTCAGCACTGGTTTGTGAAATATATATTCTAAAATGGGTGTATTTTATAATGATTAAGCTTTCCTTTCAAATATGCTTTGCTGGTTGAATAATGCAACTACTAATAGACAAAATCATAGTTATTTCAGTAACAGAAACGCAGCTATTGTCCAATATAGAGAAGCATACTCCATTAACCTTTCTGTCCTTGGAAATCAGACAGGCTTACTGTGCAATTGCAATTAGCTTGTCAAATAAATCCACTGCCACTCCAATTCTTTTCTTTAGTTCAGTTTTGGAAACTGGGTGTGCCAAAACTTGAAAAACATTATAATTTTATTCTCTTGGAGAGATATTAGGCAATGGATATTGAAGTAATATTTAAAACTGAGTATAGCTTTTATGAATGTGACATGAATGATAATAAGCATGACTTCTAGTTTGATGTTTACTTTCACTTTGCCTTGAATAATGGAGATCATTCAACCCAGAATAGTCATTGTATTGCCTAATGTTGGCTACACATAAAGCAAAAAATTGACTGATTTTTGTTTCATGTTGCTAAATCACATGTATTATTGACCTTGTGTATATACTACATTTCTCACTTTTAGGGGAATATTTGACAGAATTAAGAAGAAAAAACAAAATTGTATTGATAAATATTTTTAGAATACATTGTTCTCTTTAAGCCATAAACCACTCACCTCCAAAATGTTAATGCTTTGTTATTTTAATATCCAATATGATGGTGAAAATATTTATCCTAATTTAAAGTGTATATGAACAAGCAATAATATTTAGAATATGAGGAAAAGTGCAAATTTTAGTTAAAAAAAAAAAGATGTGCAAAGTCAGATTTTTAAGACACCACCTCTAAATTTTTTCTTTGTTCTAAATTCACTCATCTTTTCAAATTGAAAGAAATAGACCTCTTCATAAGTTAGAATTAAGCACAGTTTATTTAATAATGTTCATTAATATATCAATAATTTGTTAGTTTTTGATCTTTATTCTTTTCAATACTATGCTCTACCTCATTTCTATTAACATGATCAAATTCTTTTCTTAGAACTCAGCTTTTAGTTTGGTTTGAATTTATATGGCTTTTATATGGTTCACATTTTATTCTGTAGAAAAAAATTTCAAATTGAAACATATTAGCAAAAATTAGAAGGGTATAGATTGTTATATGGGGAAGGCAATGGCAACCTACTCCAGTACTCTTGCCTGGAAAATCCCCTGGCAGAGGAGCCTAGAGGGCTGCAGTCCATGGGGCCTCCAGGAATCAGACACGACTGAGCTACTTCACTTCCACTTTTCAATTTCATGCATTGGAGAAGGAAATGACAACCCACTCCAGTGTTCTTGCCTGGAGTATCCCAGGGACGGGGGAGACTCGTGGGCTGCCGTCTATGGGGTTGCACAGAGTCGGACCTGACTGAAGCGACTTAGCAGCAGCAGCAGCAGATTGTTATAGGCCTAAGTTAATTTACCTGTATTTATAAGATTTTAATTATATTTTGATCTTTTTAATATTTCTGCTGATAATTTTGTTTACAAGTATAAATAGGGACTTTTGTGTAATTAGATACATCTTCACCAACATTGTGACTCTGTATTTATTATAAATGTCTAAATTCACTTGAACAAATCTGGACAAAGGGGCAAAAAACAAAGTGATCTCAAATTTCCNATACAGTCAGAATGTGGTAATGTTAGCAGAAAGTCTACTGATCTACTGAAACATATGTTTAAATATAGCATAGGCATAAGGTCTTATACCAGAGACGCCAATGGCACCCTAATCCGGTACTCTTGCCTGGAAAATCACATGGACGGAGGAGCCTGGTGGGCTACAGTCCGTGGGGTCGCTAGGAGTCGGACATGACGGAGAGACTTCACTTTCACTTTTCACTTTCATGCATTGGAGAAGGAAATGGCAACCCACTCCAGTGTTCTTGTCTGGAGAATTCCAGGGACAGGAGAGCCTCTTGGGCTGCCGTCTATGGGGTGGCACAGAGTCGGACACGACTGAAGCGACTTAGCAGCAGCAGCAGGTATTATTTTCATTTTGGAAATGTTGTATTCTGAAAGTATGTGTACTGAAAATCCATTACTTAAGAGACTCCATCAAAATGTACAAAATGACTGACCTTGAAAAAAACATAATTGGAGATTTTGAAAGATTCTTTTCTTACCATTTCTATATGTTCTAAAGTACTCTCTATGGAACCATCAACTCAGCTATCCAACCACTTCTTGCCTAGTTCTGATTTATCATACCTTTTCTACTTCTTTTATTTATTTTCTTTAACTCTTAACGATTATCATGTTACTGATTCTCAGTTTGTTCATTTGTCTCTCCTACAATCTCTTTTCAAAAGAGCAAGCTTTTCACTGCTTTGTCCATAGATAAATCTGCAAGGCCTCCAGTAATCCCGGCCACACAATCAGTCCTAACAAATGTTCACTGAAGTGATAAACTCATGATTCAGCGTTATTATTTTGCTTAACATTAAACTTTTTGTTTTATATTGGGGTATAACCAATTAGGAATATTGTGATAGTTTAGGTGTACAGTGGAGAAAAAGACATACATATACATGTATCCATTCTCCCCCAGTATACCCTCCAGGAGCTTGTATCATTTTTGTAACATGAAAATAGTAGATATTATTTCTAAATATCTATATAAACCCCAGAATAATGGAAAACTTAAAGATATTACAAACACACTTAAACTGACATTAAACATTAATAAAAGTTGATTGTAGAAATAATTGTATTTTGCTCTTCTTTCAACTTTTTAAAGTCTGCATTTTTCCCTTATTTCAATTTAAAAATGTTAGAGTGATGTTTGTGCCTATGTATTGCCCTTTCCTAACTTAATTTCATTTCTCAACTGAACGTTACTTTCTGGCCACATGATTTGCAAACTTTATCCTCATCTGGGAAAATTGCCATCGACATATACTTTGTATGTATTTTCAACTGGAGCTGAATTTTATATATATATTTTAAAAAAGGTCTCTTGTTCCTCATTCATGGCAGCATTGTATTAATAATAGACTAAATACCACTTGTCTAAAATGTTCTCTGGTTGTGTTGTCCCTCTAAATACATTTAAATTGAAATCAAAACAGTTTTTAACAGAGAAAATAAGAGCTGTGGACTTTGTATTGTTTGACAGGGACATGGTGTTATGTATTCAGCACTGGTTTGTGAAATATATATTCTAAAATGGGTGTATTTTATAATGATTAAGCTGTCCTTTCAAATATGCTTTGCTGGTTGAATAATGCAACTACTAATAGACAAAATCATAGTTATTTCAGTAACAGAAACGCAGCTATTGTCCAATATAGAGAAGCATACTCCATTAACCTTTCTGTCCTTGGAAATCAGACAGGCTTACTGTGCAATTGCAATTAGCTTGTCAAATAAATCCACTGCCACTCCAATTCTTTTCTTTAGTTCAGTTTTGGAAACTGGGTGTGCCAAAACTTGAAAAACATTATAATTTTATTCTCTTGGAGAGATATTAGGCAATGGATATTGAAGTAATATTTAAAACTGAGTATAGCTTTTATGAATGTGACATGAATGATAATAAGCATGACTTCTAGTTTGATGTTTACTTTCACTTTGCCTTGAATAATGGAGATCATTCAACCCAGAATAGTCATTGTATTGCCTAATGTTGGCTACACATAAAGCAAAAAATTGACTGATTTTTGTTTCATGTTGCTAAATCACATGTATTATTGACCTTGTGTATATACTACATTTCTCACTTTTAGGGGAATATTTGACAGAATTAAGAAGAAAAAACAAAATTGTATTGATAAATATTTTTAGAATACATTGTTTTCTTTAAGCCATAAACCACTCACCTCCAAAATGTTAATGCTTTGTTATTTTAATATCCAATATGATGGTGAAAATATTTATCCTAATTTAAAGTGTATATGAACAAGCAATAATATTTAGAATATGAGGAAAAGTGCAAATTTTAGTTAAAAAAAAAAGATGTGCAAAGTCAGATTTTTAAGACACCACCTCTAAATTTTTTCTTTGTTCTAAATTCACTCATCTTTTCAAATTGAAAGAAATAGACCTCTTCATAAGTTAGAATTAAGCACAGTTTATTTAATAATGTTCATTAATATATCAATAATTTCTTAGTTTTTGATCTTTATTCTTTTCAATACTATGCTCTACCTCATTTCTATTAACATGATCAAATTCTTTTCTTAGAACTCAGCTTTTAGTTTGGTTTGAATTTATATGGCTTTTATATGGTTCACATTTTATTCTGTAGAAAAAAATTTCAAATTGAAACATATTAGCAAAAATTAGAAGGGTATAGATTGTTATATGGGGAAGGCAATGGCAACCTACTCCAGTACTCTTGCCTGGAAAATCCCCTGGCAGAGGAGCCTAGAGGGCTGCAGTCCATGGGGCCTCGAGGAATCAGACACGACTGAGCTACTTCACTTCCACTTTTCAATTTCATGCATTGGAGAAGGAAATGACAACCCACTCCAGTGTTCTTGCCTGGAGTATCCCAGGGACGGGGGAGACTCGTGGGCTGCCGTCTATGGGGTTGCACAGAGTCGGACCTGACTGAAGCGACTTAGCAGCAGCAGCAGCAGATTGTTATAGGCCTAAGTTAATTTACCTGTATTTATAAGATTTTAATTATATTTTGATCTTTTTAATATTTCTGCTGATAATTTTGTTTACAAGTATAAATAGGGACTTTTGTGTAATTAGATACATCTTCACCAACATTGTGACTCTGTATTTATTATAAATGTCTAAATTCACTTGAACAAATCTGGACAAAGGGGCAAAAAACAAAGTGATCTCAAATTTCCTTTGATTTCACTTCTGAAAACATTGTCAGAAATAAAAGCAAATTAAACCATGATTTTCCATGGCTTGATTCAATCCCTGGGTTGGGGAAGTAAGATCCCACAGGTCAAGCAGTGTGGCCAAAAACAAAACCAAGGCCATTTCAAACTTTAACATTTAAAATGAGAGAAAAATTATAGTTTCATTAAATATTTTATTTGAAAAACATTGATGGGACTAGTTAGGACTAATTTCATTTTTCCTAAGTTTTCTATATTTGATGCATAAATAAGAAAGACACATATTTGCTTTTAAATTTAATAATAAAGACTAAATATGAATACCATGAAATACATTTCATGAAAAGTATGCATACATGAATTTGCATCAACTTTATTACGGTGATAATTATCAGATTTTCAAAAGGTTGTGTATAGGATGAAGAATAAATATATGGAAGAGATATATAATGTAATGTAATATAAAATGTAATATAGTATAATGTAATATATATCAATAACCTCAAATATGCAGATGACACCACCCTTATGGCAGAGAGTGAAGAGGAACTAAAAAGCCTCTTGATGAGAGTGAAAATGGAGAGTGAAAAAGTTGGCTTAAAGCTCAACATTCAGAAAACAAAGATCATGGCATCTGGTCCCATCACTTCATGGGAAATAAATAGGGAAACAGTGGAAACCGTGTCAGACTTTCTTTTCTGGGGCTCCAAAATCACTGCAGTTGGTGATTGCAGCCATGAAATTAAAAGACGCTTACTCCTTGGAATAAAAGTTATGACCAACCTAGATAGCATATTCAACAGCAGAGACATTCCTTTGCCTAGAAGGTCCATCTAGTCAAGGCTACGGTTTTTCCTGTGGTCATGTATGGATGTGAAAGTTGGACTATGAAGAAAGCTGAGCACCATAGAATTGATGCTTTTGAACTGTGGTGTTGGAGAAGATGTGTATAAGANTAGAAAGGTCCATCTAGTCAAGGCTACGGTTTTTCCTGTGGTCATGTCTGGATGTGAAAGTTGGACTATGAAGAAAGCTGAGCACCATAGAATTGATGCTTTTGAACTGTGGTGTTGGAGAAGACTCTTGAGAGTTCTTTGGACTGCAAGGAGATCCAAGTAGCCCATTCTAAAGGTGATCAGCCCTGGGATGTCTTTGGAAGGAATGATGCTAAAGCTGAATCTCCAGTACTTTGGCCACCTCATGCAAAGAGTTGACTCTGGAAAAGACTCTGATGCTGGGAGGGATTGGGGGCAGGAGAAGAGAACAACAGAGGATGAGATGGCTGGATGGCATCACGGACTCGATGGACGTGAGTCTGAGTGAACTCTGGGAGTTGGTGATGGACAGGGTGGCCTGACGTGCTGCAATTCACTGGGTCACAAAGAGTTGGACTTGATTGAGCGACTGAACTGAACTGTATATATTCATGATGAGCAAGCAACCTGTCTCTGAACGGAGTCTCAGAAAGACAAAACTTGCCAGCTGTTGACCGTAGAACTATGAGTGAAAATGACAACCAGGCCTTAGAAGTTAAGTAACATGGGTTTTTCCAATGTTAGATTTGTTTTCTGTTTTTCTGACTTTGAAAAGTGTAATATGTCTATGCTATTGTAGATGTTGTTTAGTCATAGCCTCAGTTGCAACTACAGCAGACAATGCAAGTTAACTTGAAGGCAGAAGAGAATCCTCCATAGTTTCTGTCTACATATTATGCACCAGAAATAAGAAGCATGCATACTATATTGGGCTTCTCTGGTAGCTTGACTGGTTAAGAATCCTCTCACAATGTGGTAAACTTGGGTTCGATCTCTGAGTTGGGAAGATCCCTTGGAGAAGGAAATGGCTACTCACTACAGTATTCTGGCCTGGAGAATTCCATAGGCTGTATAGTCCATGGGGTCACAAAGACTCAAACACAACTGAGCAACTTTCACTTTCATTTTTCCGTACTACATATGAAAGTCTCAATTATATTTATAATTGTTGCATTTTACCCTATGCTAGTTTTTTTTTAATTGAGTAAAACCATAAACAAACCAACTTTTAACAATAGTGTAAAATATGAGCCATCTATATTTACCTAAATCTGTTTGTCCATACATTTGTATAATCTATTCTTTGAATTACTGTATCTCACTATCTGAAGGATTTTTATCTGTGCCTCGTATATCCCCTGTCATAAAGCAGTATTTTCTGACCTGTAAAATGAAATATCACCATCTCTGTTTTTTATAATATTTGTTTTTGAAACATTGGGGAAGTATGCTCTGAAGAAATTGAAAATGATGCATTATACTACCTTTTACTATTTTACATGAATACTATTTAATTGTAGAGGTAAATTAAGTTCAGAATTGAATGAGTTTTGCAAATAACTATGTAGCTCAGTTGTGTTCAACTCTGCAACCCCATGGACTGCAGCACACCAGGTTTCCCTGTCCATCACCATCTCCCTGAATTTGCTCAAACTCATGTCCTTTGAGTTCGTGATGCCATCCAACCATCTCGTTCTCTGTTATACTCTTCTCCTCCTGCCTTCAATCTTTTCCAGCATCAGGGTCTTCTTCAATGAGCCGGTTCTTTGCATCAGATAGGCAGAGTACTGGAGTGTCAGCTTCAGCATCAGTCCTTCCAATAAATATTCAGAATTGAGTTCCTTTAGAATGGGCAGTTTGATCTCCTTGCAGTACAAAGAACTCTCAATAGTCTTCTCCAACACCACAGTTCAAAAGCATCAGTTCTTTGGTGCTCAGCCTTCTTTATGGTCCAACTCTCACATCCATACAAGACTACTGGAAAAACCATAGCTTTGGCTACATGGAAGTTTATCGGCAAAGTGATGTTTCTGCTTTTTAATATGCTGTCTAAGTTTGTCATAGCTTTTTTGTCCAAAGAGCAAGCATTTTAAAATNAGACTACTGGAAAAACCATAGCTTTGGCTACATGGAAGTTTATCGGCAAAGTGATGTTTCTGCTTTTTAATATGCTGTCTAAGTTTGTCATAGCTTTTTTGTCCAAAGAGCAAGCATTTTAAAATTTCTTCTCTGTATTCTTGCTGCTGTTGCTGATGCTGCTAAGTGGCATCAGTCGTGTCCAACTTTGTGCGACCCCATAGACGGCAGCCCACCAGGCCCCACTGTCCTTGGGATTTTCCAGGCAAGAACACTGGATTGGGTTGCCATTTCCTTCTCCAATGCATGAAA
>SJYW01044647.1:0-59829 GCA_006410735.1 Raphicerus campestris
TATGTCAGAGAACTTCTTGAGTTGCATCAACGGTGTCAAGGACCCTTTTGAGGCTCAAGAGGAATGGTGGGATTTCTCTCGAGATGCCACAGCAGAAAAGGGCCTCATCCCTTGTTGAGAGGAGAATCTTAAGTTGAGGCTGGACCTCAAGGTTCCTCTCCAGTGCTGACATGGATCTCGAGGTTTCTCTAGAGTTTCCACAGGGGAGTCAGGCCTCGTCTCGTGTGGAGTCGGGCAAGCCTGCGTTCTTCTAGAGCTGGAAATAAAATTTGAGCCTTGCTGTCGAGTTGACACAGGGATCAGAGGTTTTCTCTTGAGCTGCCACATTGCTGACATTGTGATTTTAGTCAATCATCGGGTGACTGTCGAGACAGTGGAGGGGAGTCAGGTTATCTGGAGTGGACTGGGACATTGGGGTCGATGATGCTATGTCCCCTGGAGTTCCTCTCGAGGTTCAAGTGGAGACTGCCTCGTCTTGAGGTGCCAGGGGAAAGCCGGATTCCTTACCCAATGAAGCAGGGAAATGGGCAATCACCTGAAGAAGAGGAGGGAAACGGGGGCTCTTCCTGAGTTGTGGCTAGACTGTCAGTATTCCTCTCGTGCTTAGATGGTCTTGTCAGGGAACTTCTTGAGTTTCCTCAAGGGTGTCATGGACCCGTTCAAGGATCAAGGGGGAAGGTTTGATTTCTCTAGAAGCCACAGCAGAAAAGGGCCTCATCTCACGTGGAGGGGAGAAGCTCCTTGTTTTTCTCCAGTTGTGGCAGGAAATTCAGGGATCCTCTCGATTTACAATGAGGAACTAAAAAACCCACTCATGTTGCCTCAGGAAAGTCCAGTCTCCATGCGAGTTGTGAGAGGCCTCTCGGGATTCCTCTCCATGCACTGCCGGATAGTGGTACTTATCTGGAGGTGAGGCAGGACCTCAGGGTTCCTCTCCAGTGCTGACATGGACATCAGGGTTCCTCTGGAGTTTTCACAGAGGAGTCAGGCATCGTCTTATGTGGAGACAGGCGAGTCCACTTTCCTCTCCAACTGAAAAGCAGTGTGAGCCTTCCTGTCGAGTTGACATAGCTTCGGTAGCTTTGGCTCGAAGTGCCACCACTCTGTCACACTTGCCATCGTGTTTTGAGTCGATCCTCAGGGTGACCGTTGAGTCAGTGCAGGTGAGACAGGTGTATCTGTAGTGGATAGGGATATCGGGGTTTTGGGAACTGGTGGCACGACCCCTGGAGTTCCTCTCGAGGGTCAAGTGGAGGCCACCTCTACTTGTGTTGGGACGGGAAAGCTGGGATTCCTTTCCCGATGGACCAGGAAAATGGTCCCTTATCACGAGATGAGGAGGGAAAAGTGGAGCTCCTCTTGAGTTGTGGCTGAATGCTCACTGTTCCTCTCAAGGGGAGATGCATCTGTTGGCGAACTACTTGAATTGCCTCAAGGGTGTCAAGGAACCTTGCGAAGTTCAAGAGGGAAGGTGAGATTTCTCTAGACATGCAGCGGAAAAAGGAATCATCTTGCATGGAGGGGAGAATCTGGTATTTTCCTGCTGCAGCTGGAAATTTGGGGTATGTCTCGAGTTACAACGGGGAACTCAGGGACTGCACATGTGGCCTCAGGAAAGTCCAGTCTCCATGAGAGTTGTGAGTGGCCTCTCAGGATTCCTCATCAGTCACTGCCAGGGTCGAGGTCCTCACTGGAGTTGAAGCTGGAACCTCAGGGTTACTCTCCAGTGCTAACATGGATCAAACCATTCCTCTGGATTTTCCACAGGGGAGTCCGTCCTCATCTCGTGTGGAGACATGCAAGTCAGCTTTCTGCTTGAGCTGGAAAAGGAGTGTCCGGCTTCCTGTCGTTTTGACATAGGAATTGGGGACTTTCTCTTGAGGTGCCACAAGGCTGTCACACCTACCATCATGTTTTGAGTCGATCATCAGGGTGACCGTTGAGTCAATGCATGGGAGTCAGTTGTTTCTGGAGTGGATTGGGACATCCAGGTGTTTTGGAATGGTGGCACGACCCCTGGATTTTCTCTCGAGGTTCAAGTGGAGACTGCTTCCACTTGAGGTGCGATGGGAAATCCAGGATTATTTTCCCAACGAAGCAGGGAAATCGACCCTCACCTCGAGATGAGGACGGAAAGGTGGGGGCTCTTTTTGACTTGTGGCCAGACCCTCTGTGTTCCTCTCGATTGGAGACGGGTATGTAGGGGAGCTCCTTGAGTTGCCTCAAGAGGGAATGTGGGATTTCTCTGCAGACGTCGCATTGGAAAAGGGCCTAATCTTGCGTGGAAGGGAGAATCTCATGGTTTTCATCGAGCTGCGGTGGGAAATATGGTTTCCTCTCCAGTTACGACGGGGACCTCAGGGAACCGCTGCTGTGGCTTCAAGAAAGTCCAGTCTCCTTGCGAGTTTTGCCGGGCCTTTCAGGATACCTCTCCAGTGGCTTCCTGGTCTGTGGTCCTCATCTGGATTTGAGTCTGGATCCTCAGGTTTCCTCTCCAAAATGACATGGATCTCGGGGTTTCTCTGGAGTTTCCACAGGGAGTCCGTCTTCGTCTTGTGTGGAGACATGCAAATCTGCCTTCTTCTCGAGCTGGAAAAGCAGTGTCAGGATTCCTGGTGAGTTGACATAAGGATCAGTGGCTATCTCTCAAGATGCCACAGGGCTGCCACCTCGCCATCGTGTTTTGAGTCGATCCTCGGGGACACAGTCGAGTCAGTGCTGGGCAGACAGTTGTATCTGGAGTGAATTGTGCCAAAGTGGTCTTTTGGTATGGTGGCACGTGCCCTTGAGTTCCTCTCGAGTTCAAGTGAGGACTCCCTCATCTTGAGGTGCGATGCAAATGCTGGGATTCCTTTCCCGACGAAACAGGGAAATGTCCCCTCACCTCAAGATGAGGAGGGAAAACCATGGCTCTTCTTGAGTTGTGGCAGGACCTTTGGTGTTCCTCTCGAGTGGAGCTGGTTATGTTGGACATCTTCTTCAGTTGCCTCAAGGGTGTCAAGGACCCTTTCGAGGCTCAAGAGGAAACGTGGGATTTCTCACGTGACGGTAAAATGGAACAGGGCCTCATCTCAAGTGCAGCAGAGAATCTCCTGGTTTTTCTAGAGTTGCGGCCTGAAACTTGGGGTTCCTCTCAGGTTATGACGGAGATATCAGTGACCCCCTCGTGTGGCCTCAGGAAAGTCCAGTCCATGCCAGTAGTGAGGGGCCTCTCGGAATTTCTCTCCAGTCGCTGTCTGCACCACGTTCCTCATCTGGAGTAGAGGCTGGAACCTCAAGCTTCCTCTCCAGTGCTGATATGGAATTGGGGCTTCCCCTGGAGTTTGCTCAGGGGAGTCACTCCTCAACTCGTGTGAAGACATGCAAGTCTATTTCTTTTCAAGCTGGAAAAGCAGTGTCAGGCTTCCAGTCGAGTTGACATAGGGATCAGGGGCTTTCTCCTGAGGTGCCACAGGGCTGTCACACCTGGCATCATGTTTTCAGTCAATCCTCGGGGTGACCATCGAGTCAGTGCATGGGAGTCAGGTGTATCTGGAGTGGATTCGGACTCAGGGTCTTTAAAAATGTTGGCTCAAACCCTGGATTCTTCAAGTGTTTCAAGTTTAAAATGGTTCCTCTTGAGCTGCGACAGGAATGCTGCGATTTCTTTCCAGACGAAGAAGAGAAATGGACACTCATCTCGAGATGAGGAAGGAAAACCAGGGCAAGTCATGAGTTGTGGCCGAAACCTGGATGTTGATCTCGAGTGGAGACGGGTGTGTCAGGGAATTTCTTGGTTGCCTCACGGGTGTCAAGGACCTTTCGAGGCTCAGGAGTGAAGGTAGGATTATGCTTGAGATGCAGCACCAAAAAAGGGTCTCATTTTACATGGAGGGGAGAATCTCCTGGTGTTTCCCGAGTTGGGGCCAGAAACTAGGCTTCATCTTGAATTTCGATAAGGATTTCAGGGACCCACTCCTGTGGGCTCAGGAAAGTTCAGTCTCCATCTGAGTTGCAAGGGGCCTCTCAGGCTTACTCTCCAGTCGATACTGGGGTCGCAGGTTTCATCTGGAGTTGAGGCCAGTACCTCAGGATTACTCTCCAGTGCTGACATGGATCACGGGGATCCTCTGGAGTTTCCATAGGCGAGTCAGGCCTAATCTCCTGTGTTGATTTCTGAGTCGCCTTTGCTCTCGAGTGGGAAAACCAGTGTGAACCTTCTTGTTGAGTTGACAGAGGGATCAGTGGCTTCCTCTCGAGGTGCCACAGGACTATTACACCTGCCATCATGTTTATAGTCGATCATCAGGGTGGCCATTGAGTCAGTGAAGGGGAATCAGGTGTATATAGGGTGGATTGAGACATCGGGGTCTTTTGGACTGGTGGCACATCCCCTGAAGTTCTTCTCCAGGTTCAAGTTTGACTACCTCCATTTGAGGTGTAACAGGAATGCCAGAATTCCATTTCTGACGAAGCAGGGAAATGGATCCTCATCTCAAGAAGAAGAGGGAAAAGTGGGGCTTCTTTTGAGTTGTGGTGAGATCCGCGGTGTTCCTCTTGAGAACAAAAGGATATGTTGGAGAACTCCTTGAGTTGCCTCAAGGGTGTCATGGACCCTTTCGAGATGCAAGAGGGAAGGTGAGATTTCTGACGATACGCAGCAGTGGAAAAGGATCTCATCTCGCCTGGTGGGGAGAATCTCCTGGTTTTCTCGAGTTGCGGATTGAAAATTAGGGTACCACTCAAGTTAAAATGGGGACATCAGGGAACCGCTTGTGTAGCCTAAGGAAAGTCGAGTCTCTATGCAAGTTGCGAGTGGTATCTTGGAATTCGTCTCCAGTGGCTGCAGGGGCCGTGGTCCTAATCTGGAGTTGAGGCCGGAACCTCAGGCTTTCTTTCCAATGCTGAATCAATCTCGGGTTTTCTCCAGAGGTTCCACAGAAGAGTCAGGCCTTGACTCGTGTGGAGACTTCCAAGTCCACTATGTTCTCGAGCTGGAAAAGCAGTGTCAAGCTTCATGTTGAGTTGACATAAGCATAGGTTGCTTTCTCTCGAGGAGCCACACGATGGTCACCCCTGCCATCACGTTTTGAGTCGATGCTTGGACTGAACGTCAAGTCAGTGCAGGGGAGTCATGTGTATCTGAAGGGGATTTTGACATCGGGGTCATTTGGAATGGTGGCATCGGGGTCATTTGGAATGGAGTTCCTCTAGAGGGTCTTGTTGAGACCGCGTCCTCGAGCTGTGAGGGGAATGCCAAGATTCCTTTCTTGACGAGGCAGGGAAATGACCTTCATCTGGAGATGAGAAAGGAAAACTGGGGCTCTTCTTGAGTTGTGGCAAGACCTTCTATGTTCCTCTAGAGTGGAGCTGGTTTTCTGGAGATCATCCTCAGTTGCCTCAAGAGTGTCAAGGACCCTTTTGAGGCTCAAGAGGAGAGGTGGAATTTCTCTCGAGACAGGGCAGTGGAAAAGGGACTCATCTCCTGTGGAGGGGAGAATATGCTGGTTTTTCTCGAGTTGCTGCAGCAAACTCGAGATTCCTCTCGAGTTACAATGGGGACCTCAGGGACCCACACGTGTGGCCTCAGGAAAGTCCTGTGTCCATGCGAGTTGTGAGTGGCCTCTCAAGACTCCTCTCCAGTAGCTGCCTGGGCCGTGGTCCTCATCTGAAGTTGAGGCCGGACCTCAAGGTTCCTCTCCTCTTGGGGTTTCTCTAGAGTTTCCACAAGGGAATCAGGCCTCGTCTCATGTGGAGACGGGCGAGTCCACTTTCTTCTCGAGCTGGAAAACAAATGTGAGCCTTCCTGTCAAATTAACACAGGGATCAGAGGCTTTCTCTCGAGGTGCCACAGGATTGTCACACCTGACGTCGTGATTTTAGTCAGTTCTAGGGTGACCGTCGAGACAGTGCAGGGGAGTCAGGTGTATCTGGAGTGGACTGGGACGTTGTGGTTGATGGTGCCATGTCCCCTGGAGTTCCTCTCGAGGTTTAAGTGAAGACCGCCTCGTCTTGAGGTGCCAGGGGAAAGCCGGGATTCCTTACCTGACGAAGCAGGGAAATGGACAGTCATCTGAAGAAGAGGAGGGAAAACCGGGGCGCTTCCTGAGTTGTGTCTCGACTGTCAGTATTCCTCTCGTGCATAGACGGTCATGTCAGGGAACTTCTTGAGGTGCCCCAAGGGTGTCAAGGACCCTTTCGAGGCTCAAGAGGAAAGGTAGAATTTCTCATGTGACGGTGCAGCAGAACAGGGCCTCATCTCACGTGCAGTGGAAAATCTCCTGGTTTTTCTCGAGTTGCGGTCTGAAACTTGTGGTTCCTCTCACGTTATGACGGGGATATCAGTGACCCCCTCATGTGGCTTCAGGAAAGTCCAGTCTCCATGCCAGTTGTGAGGGGCCTCTCAGGATTCCTCTCCAGTCACTGTCTACACTCGTGCTTCATCTGGAGTAGAGGCTGGAACCTCAGGCTTCCTCTCCAATGCTGATATGGAATTGGGGCTTCCCCTGGAGTTTGCTCAGGGGAGTCACTCCTCGACTCATGTGAAGACATACAAGTCTATTTCTTTTCAAGCTGGAAAAGCAGTGTCAGGCTTCAAGTCGAGTTGACATAGGGATCGGGGGCTTTCTCCTGAGGTGCCACAGGGCTGTCACACCTGGCATCGTGTTTTCAGTCGATCCTCGGGGTGACCATCGAGTCAGTGCAAGGGAATCAGGTGTATCTGGGGTGGATTCGGACATCAGTGTCTTTAAGAATGATGGACTATCACTTGGAGTCCTCTCGTGGTTCAAGTTGAAAACGGTTCCTCTTGAGCTGCGATGGGAATGCCGGGATTTCTTTCCAGACGAGGCAGAGAAACGTTCACTCATCTCGAGATGAGGAGGGAAAACCAGGGCAATTCTTAAGTTGTGGCCGAAACCTGGGTGTTGCTCTCGAGTGGAGACACGTGTGTCGCTGAATTTCTTGAGTTGCCTCATGGGTGTCAAGGACCTTTCGAGGCTCAGGAGTGAAGGTGAGATTATCCTCAAGATGCAGCACCGAAAAAGGGTCTCATCTTGCGTGGCGGGGAGGATCTCCTGGTTTTTCTCAAGTTGGGGCCAGAAACTATGTTTCTTCTTGAATTTCAATGAGGACTTCAGGGACCCACTCATGTGGCCTCAGGGAAGTCCAGTCTCCATGCGTGTTTCGAGGGTCCTCTCAGGCTTACTCTCCAGTCACTACTGGGTTTACAGGTCTCATCTGGAGTTGAGTCCAGTAACCTCAGGGTTCCTCTCCACTGCTGACATGAATCTTGGGGATCCTCTGGAGTTTCCATAGGCTAGTCAGGCCTCACCTCATGTGCTGACTCGCGAGTTGGCTTTCCTCTTGAGTGGGAAAACCAGTGTGAGCCTTCCTGTCGAGTTGACCTAGTGATCTTGGCTTCTTCTCGTGGTGCCACAAGACTATCACACCTGCCGTCGTGTTTATAGTCAATCATCAGGGTGGCCATCGCATCACTGCAAGGGAGTCAGGTGTATATGGGGTGAATTGGGACATCGAGGTCTTTTGGACTGGTGGCACATCTGCTGGAGTTCTTCTCCAGGTTCAAGTTTGACTTCCTCCTTTTGACATGCAACAAGAACGCCAGGATTCCATTCCCGATGAAGCAGGGAAATGAATCCTCATCTCAAGAAGAGGAGGAAAAAGTGGGGCTCCTCTTGAGTTGTGGCGGAACATGCGGTGTTTCTCTCGAGGTCAAAAGGGTATGTCAGGGATCTTCTTGAGTTGCCTCAAGGGTGTTATGGACCCTTTTGAGACTCAAGAAGGAAGGCGAGACTTCTCTTGATACACAGCAGTGGAAAAGGACCTCATCTCACCTGGTGGGGAAAATCTCCTGGTTTTTGTCGAGCTGTGGGTTGAAAATTGCGGTACCACTCAAGTTAAAATGGGGACATCAGGGAACCTCTAGTGTGGCCTAAGGAAAGTCGAGTCTCCATGCAAGTTGCGAGTGGTATCTTGGAATTCGTCTCCAGTGGCTGCAGGGGCCGTGGTCCTCATCCGGAGTTGAGGCCGGAACCTCAGGCTTTCTTTCCAATGCTGAATCAATCTCGGGTTTTCTCCAGAGGATCCACAGAAGAGTCAGGCCTTGACTCGTGTGGAGACTTCCAAGTCCACTATGTTCTCGAGCTGGAAAAGCAGTGTCAGGCTTCATGTCGAGTTGACATAAGCATAGGTTGCTCTCTCTCGAGGAGCCACACGATGGTCACCCCTGCCATCACGTTTTGAGTCGATACTTGGACTGAACGTCAAGTCAATGCAGGGGAGTCATGTGTATCTGAAGGGGATTTTGACATCGGGGTCATTTGGAATGGTGGCACCAAGCCTGGAGTTCCTCTCGTGGGTCCTGTTGAGACAGCATCTTCTTGAGCTGTGAGGCGAATGCCAGGATTCCTTTCTTGACGAGGCAGGGAAATGACCTTCATCTGGAGGTGAGGAGGGAAAACTGGGGCTCTTCTTGAGTTGTGGCAAGACCTTCTATGTTCCTCTAGAGTGGAGCTGGTTTTCTGGAGATCATCCTCAGTTGCCTCAAGAGTGTCAAGGACCCTTTTGTGGCTCAAGAGGACAGGTGGGATTTCTCTCGAGATGGGGCAGTGGAAAAGGGACTCATCTCCCGTGAAAGGGGGAATATGCTGGTTTTTCTCGAGTTGCGGCAGGAAACTCGAGATTACTCTCGAGTTACAATGGGGACCTCAGGGACCCACACGTGTGGCCTCAGGAAAGTCCTGTCTCTATGCGAGTTGTGACTGGTATCTTGGAATTCATCTCCAGTGGCTGCTGGGGCCGTGGTCCTAATCTGGAGTTGAGGCCGGAATCTCAGGCTTTCTTTCCAATGCTGAATCAATCTCAGGTTTCCTTCAGAGGTTCCACAGCAGAGTCAGGCCTTGACTCGTGTGGAGACTTGCAAGTCCACTATGTTCTCGAGCTGGAAAAGCAGTGTCAAGCTTCATGTCGAGTTGACATAAGCATAGGTTGCTTTCTCTCGAGGAGCCACACAATTGTCACCCCTGCCATCACGTTTTGAGTCGATGCTTGGACTGAACGTCAAGTCAGTGCAGGGGAGTCATGTGTATCTGGAGGGGATCTTGACATCGAGGTCATTTGGAATGGTGGCACCAAGCCTGGAGTTCCTCTTGAGGGTCCTGTTGAGATGGCGTCCTCTTGCAGTGCGAGAGGAACACCAGGAATCCTTTCCTGTCTAGGCAGGGAAAGGATCTTCATCTGGAGATGAGGAGTGAAAACTAGGGCTCTTCTTGAGTTGTGACTGGACATTCTGTGTTCCTCTAGAATGGAGCTTGTTATTTGCAGATCATCCTCAGTTTCCTCAAGGTTATCAAGGACCCTTTTGAGACTCAAGAGGACAGGTGGGATTTCTCTCGAGACGGGGCAGTGGAAGGGCCTCATCGCCCGTGGAGGGGAGGATATGCTGTGTTGGAGCCACATGTTGCAGCAGGAAATTCGAGATTCCTCTCGAGTTACAATGGGGACGTCAGGGACCCACATGTGTGGCCTCAGGAAAGTCCTGTCTCAATGCAAGTTGCGAGTGGCCTCTCAAGATTCCTCTCCAGTAGCTGCCTGGGCCGTGGTCCTCATCTGAATTTGAGGCCAGACCTCAAGTTTCCTCTCCAGTGTGACATGGATCTCAGGGTTTCTCTAGAGTTTCCACAGGGGGGATCAGGCCTCGTCTCGTGTGGAGACGGGTGAGTCCACTTTCTTCTCAAGCTGGAAAACAAATGTGAGCCTTCCTGTCAAATTGACACAGCGATCAGAGTCTTTCTCTCGAGGTGCCACAGGGCTGTTTCACCTGACATCATGATTTTAGTAAATCCTCGTGTGACCATTGATACAATGCAGGGGAGTCAGGTGTATCTGGAGTGGACTGGGACATTGGGGTTGATGATGCCACATCCCCTGGAGTTCTTCTCAAGGTTCAAGTGGAGACCACCTCGTCTTGAGGTGCCAGGGGAAAACTGGGATTCCTTACCCGACGAAGCAGGGAAATGGACAATCATCTGAAGAAGGGGATTGAAAACCACGGCTCTTCTTGACTTGTGGCTCGACTGTCAGTATTCCTCTCGTGTTTAGATGGTCTTGTCAGGGAACTCCTTGAGTTTCCTCAAGGGTGTCATGGACTTGTTCAAGGCTCAAGAGGGAAGGTTTGATTTCTTTTAAGACACCACAGCAGAAAAGGGCCTCATCTCATGTGGAGGAGAGAATCTCCTTGTTTTTCTCGAGTGTGGCAGGAAACTCAGGGATCCTCTCGATTTACAACGGAGAATAAAAACACGCTCAGGTTGCCTCAAGAAAGTCCAGTCTCCAAGCGAATTGTGAGAGGCCACTCCGGGTTCCTCTCCAGGCACTGCCGGGGAGTGGTACTATTCTGGAGGTGAGGCTAGGTCCTCCGGGATCCTCTCCAATTCTGACATGGATATCAGGGTTCCTCTGGAGTTTCCAAAGAGGAGTCAGGCCTCGTCTCATGTGGAGACAGGGGAGTCCGCTTTCCTCTCCAGCTGGAAAAGCAGTGTGAGCATTCCTGTCGAGTTGACATAGGGATCAGTAGCTGTGGCTCGAAGTGCCCCCGTGCTGTCACACTTGCCATCGTGTTTTGAGTTGATCCTCAGGTGACCATTGAGTCAGTACAGGTGTGACAGGTGTATCTGTAGTGGATAGGGATATCGGGGTATCGGGAAATGGTGGCACGACCCCTGGAGTTCCTCTCGAGGTTCAAGTGAAGGCTACCTCCACTTGAGTTGGGACGACCCCTGGAGTTCCTCTCGAGGTTCAAGTGAAGGCCACCTCCACTTGAGTTGGGACAGGAAAGCTGTGATTCCTTTCCCGATAGACCAGGGAAATGGAACCTCATCGTGAGATGAGGCAGGAAAAGCGGAGCTCCTCTTGAGTTGTGATTGGACCCTCGCTGTTCCTCTCAAGGGGAGACGCATAAGTCGGGGAACTACTTGAATTGCCTCAAGGGTGTCAAAGAACCTCGCGAAGTTCACAACAGAAGGTGGGATTTCTCTAGACGCACAACGGAAAAAGGCATCATCTTGCAGGGAGGGAAGAATCTGGTATTTTCCTGCTGCAGCTGGAAATTTGGGGTATGTCTCGAGTTACAACGGGGAACTCAGGGACTGTACATGTGGCCTCAGGAAAGTCCAGTCTCCATGAGAGTTGTGAGGGGCCTCTCAGGATTCCTCATAAGTCACTGCTGGGGACTCGGTCCTAATTGGAGTTGAAGCTGGAACCTCAGGTTTACTCTCCGGTGCTAACATGGATCAAACGGTTCCTCTGGAGTTTCCACAGCTAACTCAGGCCTTGTCTCATGTGGTGACATGCAAGTCTGCTTTCCTCATGAGCACGAAAAGGAGTGTCACGCTTCCTGTCATTTTAACATAGGAATCAGTGGCTTTCTCTCGAGATGCCACAAGGCTGTCACACCTGCCATCGTGTTTTGAGTCAGTCCTCAGGGTGACCGTCGAGTCAGTGCAGGGGAGTCAGTTGTATCTGGAGTGGATTGGGATATCCAGGTGTCTTGGAATGGCGGCACAACCCCTGGAGTTTCTCTTGAGGTTCAAGTGGAGATCACCTCCACTTGAGGTGCTATGGGAACTCCGGGATTCCTTTTCCAATGAAGCAGGGAAATTGACCCTCATCTCGAGATGAGGACGGAAAAGCGGGGCTCTTTTTGACTTGTGGCCAGACCCTCTGTGTTCCTCCCGATTGGAGACGGGTATGTAGAGGAGCTTCTTGAGTTGCCTCAAGGGTGTCAAGTAACCTTTTGAGGCTGAAGAGGGAATGTGGGATTTCTCTGCAGACATCGCATTGGAAAAGGGCCTAATCTTGCCTGGAAGGGAGAATCTCATGGTTTTCATCGAGCTGCGGTGGGAAACATGGTTTCCTCTCCAGTTACGACGGGGACCACAGGGAACTGCTGCTATGGCTTCAAGTAAGTCCAGTATCATTGCAATTTGCACCGGGCCTCTCGGGATACCTCTCCAGTGGCTTCCGGGTCCATGGTCCTCATTGGATTTGAGTCCAGAACCTCAGGTTTCCTCTCCAGTGCTGACATGGATCTCTGGGTTCCTCTGGAATTTCCACTGGGAGTTTGGCTTTGTCTTGTGTAGAGACATGCAAATCTGTCTTCCTCTCGAGCTGGAAAAGCAGTGTCAGGATTCCTATTGAGTTGACATAAGGATCAGTGGGTATCTCTTGAGGTGACACAGGGCTGTCACCTTGCCATTGTGTTTTGAGTCGATCCTCGGGGTGACCCTCGAGTCAGTGCAGGGCAGTCAGGTGTATCTGGAGTGGATTGTGACATCGGGGTCTATTGGTATGGTGGCACGTGCCCTGGAGTTCCTCTCGGGTTTGAGACTCCCTCAGCTTGAGGTGCAATGGGAATGCTGGGATTCCTTTCCCGGCAAAACAGGGAAATAGCCCCTCACATCGAAATGAGGAGGGAAAACCACAGCTGTTCTTGAGTGTGGCAGGACTTTGGTGTTCCTCTCAAGTGGCGCTGGTTATGTTGGACATCTTCTTCAGTTGCCTCAAGGGTGTCAAGGACCCTTTCGAGGCTCAAGAGGAAACGTGGGATTTCTCACGTGACAGCACAGTGGAACAGGGCCTCATCTCACGTGCAGCAGATAATCTCCTGGTTTTTCTCGAGTTGCAGCCTGAAACTTGGGGTTCCTCTCAGGTTATGACGGGGATATCAGTGACCCCCTTGTGTGGCCTCAGGAAAGTCCCGTCCATGCCAGTAGTGAGGGGCCTCTTGGAATTCCTCTCTAGTTGCTGTCTGCACCACGTTCGTCACCTGGAGTAGAGGCCGGAACCTCAGGCTTCCTCTCCAGTGCTGACATGGAATTGGGGGCTTTTCTGGAGTTTGCTCAGGGGAGTCAGTCCTTGACTCATGAGAAGACATGCAAGTCCTATTTCCTTTCAAGCTAGAAAAGCAGTGTCAGGCTTCCAGTCGAGTTGACATAGGGATCAGGGGCTTTCTCCTGAGGTGACACAGGGCTGTCACACCTGGCATCATGTTTTCAGTCGATCCTCGGGGTGACCATCGAGTCAGTGCAGCGCAGTCAAGTGTTTCTGGAGTGGATTCGGACATCAGGGTCTTTAAGAATGATGGCCTATCACTTGGAGTCCTCTCGTGGTTCAAGTTGTAAACGTTTCCTCTTGAGCTGCGATGGGAATGCCGGGATTTCTTTTCAGACGAAGCAGAGAAACGGACACTCATCTCGAGATGAGGAGGGAAAACCAGTGCAATTCTTAAGTTGTGGCTGAAACCTGGGTGTTGCTCTCGAGTGGAGACAGGTGTGTCGGGGAATTTCTTGAGTTGCCTCATGGGTGTCAAGGGCCTTTCAAGGCTCAGGAGTGAAGGTGGGATTATTCTTGAGACAAAGGAGCGGAAAAGGGACTCATCTTGTGTGGAGGGGAGACTCTCCTGGTTTTTCTCGAGTTGGGGCCAGAAACTAGGTTTCTATTTGAATTTTGATGAGGACCTCATCGACCCACTCGTGTGGCCTCAGGAAAGTCCAGTCTCCATGCGAGTTGTGAGAGGCCTCTCGGGCTTACTCTCCAGTCGCTGCTGGTGTCGCGGGTCTCTGGAGTTGAGGCCAGTACCTCAGGTTTCCTCTCCAGTGCTGACATGGATCTCGCACAACCTCTGGAGTTTCCATAGACGAGTCAGGCCTCATCTCATGTGGTGACTTGCGAGTCGGCTTTCCTCTCGAGTGGGAAAACCAGTGTGAGCCTTCCTGTCGAGATGACAGAGGTATTGGTGGCTTTCTCTCACGGTGCCACAGGACTACACACCTGCTGTCATGTTTATAGTCAATTATCAGGCTGACCATCGAGTCAATGCAGGAGAGTCAGGTGTATATGGGGTGGATTGGGACACCAGGGTCTTTTGCACTGGTGGCACATCCCCTGGAGTTCTTCTCCAGGTTCAAGTTGACTACCTCTTTTTGAGGTGCAACAAGAACACCGGGATACCATTCCCCATGAAGCAGGGAAATGGATCCTCATCTCAAGATGAGGAAGGAAAAGTGGGGCTCCTCTTGAGTTGTACCGGGACCCGTGGTGTTCCTCTCGAGGGGAAAAGGTATATTGGGGCTCTTGTTGAGTCATGGCACGACTGTCAGTATTCCTCTCGTGCATAGACGGTCATGTCAGGGAACTTCCTGAGTTTCCTCAAGGGTGTCATGGACCCGTTCCAGACTTAAGAGGGAAGGTTTGATTTCTCTTAAGACACCACTGCAGAAAAGGACCTCATCTCACGTGGAGGGGAGAATCTCCTTGCTTTTCTCCAGTTGTGGCAGGAAACTCAGGGATCCTCTAGATTTACGACGGGGAACTAAAAAAACCCGCTCATGTTGCTTCAGGAAAGTCCAGTCTCATGTGAGTTGTGAGAGACCTCTCGGGATTCTTCTCCAGGCATTTCCGGGGGTACTACTTATCTGGAGGTGAGGCCGGTTGCTCAGGGTCCTTCTCAGGTCTTGACGTGGATATCGGGGTTCCTCTGGAATTTCCACAGAGGAGTCAGGCCTCGTCATGTGTGAAGACAGGCGAGTGCGCTTTCGTCTCCAGCTGGAAAAGCAGTGTGAGCCTTCCTGTCAAGTTGACATAGCTTTGGTAGCTTTGGCTCGAAGTGCTACCATGCTCTCACACCTGCCACCGTGTTTTGAGTCAATTCTCGGGGTGACCATTGAGTCAGTGCAGGTGAGACAAGTGCATCTGTAGTGGATAGGGATAAAGGGGTTTCAGGAATTGGTGGCAGAACCCCTGGAGTTCCTCTCGAGGGTCAAGTGGAGGCCACCTCCACTTGAGTTGGGACGGGAAAGCTGGAATTCCTTTCCCGATGGACCAGGGAAATGGACCCTCATTGCGAGATGAGGAGGGAAAAGCAGAGCTCCTCTTGAGTTGTGACTGGACTCTCGCTGTTCCTCTCAAGGAGAGACACATATGTTGGGGAACTACTTGAATTGACTCAAGGGTATCAAGGAACCTTGTGAAGTTCAAGAGGGAAGGTGGGATTTCCCTAGACACGCAGAGGAAAAAGGCATCATCTTGCAGGGAGGGGAGACTCTGGTATTTTCCTGCTGCAGCTGGAAATTTGGGGTATATCTCGAGTTGCAATGGGGAACTCAGGGACTGCACATGTGGCCACAGGAAAGTCTAGTGTCCATGTGAGTTGTGAGGGGCCTCTCAAGATTCCTCATCTGACACTGCCGGTGTCGCAGTCCTCACTGGAGTTGAAGCTGGAACCTCAGGGCTATTCACCAGTGCTAACATGGATCAAACGGTTCCTCTGGAGTTTCCACAGGGGAGTCAGTCCTCGTCTCGTGTGGAGATATACAAGTCCACTTTCCTCTCGAGCTGGAAAAAGAGTGTCAGGCTTCCTGTCATTTTAACATAGGAATCGATGGCTTTCTCTTGAGGTGCCACAAGGCTGTCACACCTGCCATCGTGTTTTGAGTCGATCCTCAGGGTGACCGTTGAGTCAGTGCAGAGGAGTCAGTTGTATCTCGAGTGAATTGGGACATCCAAGTGTTTTGGAATGGTGGCACGACCCCTGGAGTTCCTCTCGAGGTTCAAGTGGAGACCGCCTCCACTTGAGGTGTGACGGGAATGCCGGGATTATTTTTCCAAAAAAGCAGGGAAATCGACCCTCATCTCGAGATGAGGATGGAAAAGCTGGGCTCTTATTGACTTGTGCCCAGACCCTCGGTGTTCCTCTCGAGTCGAGACGGGTATGTAGGGGAACTTCTTGAGTTGCCTCAAGGGTGTCAAGGAACCTTTTGAGGCTCAAGACGGAATGTGGGATTTCTCTGGAGATGCCACACTGGAAAAGGGCCTCATCTCGCATGGAAGGTAGAATCTCTTGGTTTTTCTCGAGTTGCGGTGGGAAACATGGTTTCCACTCCAGTTACAATGGGGCCCTCAGGGAACCGCTGCTGTTGCCTCAAGAAAGTACAGTTTCATTGTGAGTTGCACCGGGCCTCTCAGGATACCTCTCCAATGGCTTCCGGGTCCACAGTCCTCATGTAGATTTGAGTCCGGAACCTAAGGTTTCCTCTCCAGTGCTGACATGGATCTCGGGGTTCCTCTGGAAATTCCACAGGGAGTCTGGCTTCGTCTTGTGTGGAGACATGCAAATCTGTCTTCCTCTCGAGCTGGAAAAGCAGTGTCAGGATTCCTGTTGAGTTGACATAAGGATCAGTGGGTATCTCTTGAGGTGCCACAGTGCTGTCACATCACCATTGTGTTTTGAGTCGATCTTCAGGGTGACTGTCGAATCAGTGCAAGGCAGTCAAGTGTATCTGGAGTGGACTGTGACAACGGGGTCTTTTGGTATGGTGGCAAGTGCCCTGGAGTTCCTCTTGGGTTTGAGTCTCCCTCAGGTTGAGATGTGACAGGAATGCTGGGGTTCCTTTCCTGGCAAAACAGGGAAATGGCCCGCCACCTTGAGATGAGGTGGGAAAACCATGGCTCTTCTTGAGTTGTGGCAGGAACTTTGGTGTTCCTCTCGAGTGGAGCTGGTTATGTTGGACATCTTCTTCTGTTGCCTCAAGGGTGTCAAGGACCCTTTCGAGGCTCAAGCGGAAAGGTGGGATTTCTCATGTGACGACGCAGTGGAACAGGGCCTCATCTCATGTGCAGTGAAGAATCTCCTGGTTTTTCTCAAGTTGCGGCCTGAAACTTGGGGTTCCTCTCAGGTTATGACGGGGATATCAGTGACCCTCTCTTGTGGCCTCAGGAAAGACCAGTCTCCATGCCAGTTGTGAGGGGCCTCCTGGGATTCCTCTCCAGTTGCTGTCTGCGCCACGTTTGTCATCTGGAGTAGAGGCCAGAACCTCAGGCTTCCTCTCCAGTGCTGACATGGAATTGGGGCTTCCCCTGGAGTTTGCTCATGGGAGTCACTCCTTGACTCGTGTGAAGACATGCAAGTCCTACTTCCTCTCGAGCTGGAAAAGCAGTGTCAGGCTTCTGGTCAAGTTGACATAGGGATCGGTGGCTTTCTCTATAGATGCCACAAGGCTGTCACATCTGCCTTCGTGTTTTATGTCGATCCTCAGGATGACCGTCAAGTCAGTGCAGGGCAGTCAGTTGTAACTGGAGTGGATTGGGACATCGGGTTGTTTTGGAATGGTAACACGCCCCCTTGACTTCTTCAAGATGGCCTCCACTTGAGGGGCGACGGGAACTCCGGGATTACTTTTCCGACGAAGCAGGGAAATTGACTCTCATCTCGAGATGAGGACGGAAAAGCAGGACTCTTGTTGACTAGTGGCCAGACCCTCAGCGTTCTTCTTGAGTGGACATGGGTATGTAGGGGAACTTCTTGAGTTGCCTCATGGGTGTCAAGGACCTTTCGTGGCTCAAGAGTGAAGGTGGGATTATTCTCTAGACGCAGCAGTGGAAAAGGGACTCATCTTGTGTGGAGTGGAGAATCTCCTGGTTTTTCTCGAGTTGGGGCCAGAAACTAGGTTTCTTCTTGAATTTCGATGAGGACCTCAGGGACCCACTCGTGTGGACTCAGGAAAGTCCAGTCTCCTTGCAAGTTGAGAGGAGCCTCTTGGGCTTACTCTCCAGTTGCTGCTGGTGTCGCAGGTCTCCTCTGGACTTGAGGTCAGTACCTTAGGGTTCCTCTCCACTGCTGACATGGATCTCGGGGATCCTCTGAAGTTTCCATAGGCAAGTCAGGCCTCATCTCATGTGGTGACTTGCGAGTTGGCTTTCCTCTCGATTTGGAAAACCAGTGTGAGCCTTCCTGTCAAGTTGACAGAGGGATCAGTGGCTTTCTCTCAAGGTGCCACAGGACTATCACACCTGTCATCGTGTTTTTAGTCAATTATCAGGGTGGCCATCACGTCAGTGCAAGGGAGTCAGGTGTATATGGGGTGGATTAGGATATCAGGGTCTTATGGACTGGTGGCACATCCGCTGGAGTTCTTCTCCAGGTTCAAGTTGACTACCTCCTTTTGAGGTGCAACAAGAACACCGGGATTCCATTCCTGACGAAGCAGGGAAATGAATCCTCATCTCAAGATGAGGGGAGAAAGGTGGGGCTCCTCTTGAGTTGTGATGGGACCCACTGTGTTCCTCTTGAGGGGGAAAATGTATGTTGGGGAACTTCTTGAGTTTCCTCAAGGGTGTCATGCATCCTTTCGAGATTCAAGAGGGAAGGCGACATTTGTCTTGATACACAGCAGGGAAAAGGACCTCATCTTGCTTGGTGGGGATAATCTCCTGGTTTTTCTTGAATTGCGGATTGAAAATTGGGGTACCACTTGAGTTAAAACGGGGACATCAGGGAACCACTCGTGTGCCCTAAGGAAAGTTCAGTCTCCGCAAGGTGCGAAGGGTATCTTGTAATTCGTCTCCAGTGGCTGCTGGGGCTGTGGTCCTCATCTGGAGTTGAGGCCGGAACCTCAGGCTTTCTTTCCAATGCTGAATCAATCTCGGGTTTCCTCCAGAGGTTCCACTGCGGAGTCAGGCCTTGACTCGTGTGGAGACTTGCAAGTCCACTATGTTCTCGAGCTGGAATGGAGTTCCTCTCAAGGTTCTTGGTGAGACCGTGTCCTCTTAAGGAGCGAGGGGAATGCCGGGATTCCTTTCCCAACGAGGCAGGGAAATCACTTGCATCTGGAGATGAGGAGTGAAAACTGAGGCTATTCTTGAATTGTGGCAGGACCTTCTGTGTTCCTCTAGAGTGGAGCAGATTATGTGGAGATCATCCTCAGTAGCCTCACAGGTGTCAAGGACCCTTTTGAGGCTCAAGAGGACAGGTGGGATTTCTCTCGAGACAGGGCAATGGAAAAGGGCTTCATCTCCCATGGAGGGGAGAATATGCTGGTTTTTCTCAAGTTGCAGCAGGAAACTCGAGATTCCTCTCGAGTTACAATGGGGACCTCAGGGACCCACATGTGTGGCCTCAGGAAAGTCCTGTGTCCATGCGAGTTGTGAGTGGCCTCTCAGGATTCCTCTCCAGTAGCTGCCAGGGCTGTGGTCCTAAGTTGAGGCCGGACCTCAAGGGTCCTCTCCAGTGCTGACATGGATCTCGGCGTTTCTCTAGAGTTTCCACTAGGTAGTCAGGCCTCGTCTCGTGTGGAGACGGGCGAGTACGCTTTCCTCTCAAGCTGGAAAATCAGTGGGAGCCTTCCTGTCGAACTGACACAGGGATCAGAGGCTTTCTCTCAAGGTGCCACAGGGCTGTCACACCTGACAGTGATTTTAGTCGATCCACGGGGTGACCGCAGAGTCAGTGCAGGGGAATCAGGTGTATCTTTAGTAGACTGAGACAATGGTTTGTTTTGGAATGGTGGCACGTCCTCTGGAGTTCCCCTCCAGGTTCAAGTGGATACCGCCTCCTTTTGAGGGTTAAGTTGGGATTCATTATTCGATGAAGCAGGGAAATGGACCCTCATCTGAAGAAGTGGAGGGAAAACTGGGGCTCTTCTTGAGTTGTGGCACGACTGTCTGTATTCCACTCGTTCGTAGACGGTTATGTCAGGGAACTTCTTGAGTTGCCTCAAGGGTGTCATAGACCTGTTCGAGGCTCAAGAGGGAAGGTTTGATTTCTCTTAAGACACCAAAGCTGAAAAGGGCCTCATCTCACATGGAGGGGAGAATCTCCTTGTTTTTCTCCAGTTGTGGCAGGAAACTCAGGATCCTCTCGATTTATGACGGGGAAGTAAAAATTCCACTCATGTCGCCTCAGGAAAGTCCAGTCTCCATGCAGGTTGTGAGAGGCCTCTCAGGATTCTTCTCCAGGCATTTCCAGAGGGTGCTACTTATCTGGAGGTGAGGCCAGTTCCTCAGGGTTCCTCTCCAGTGCTGACATGGATATCTGAGTTCCTCTGGAGTTTCCACAGAGGACTCAGGCCTCATCTCGTGTGGAGACAGGCGAGTCTGCTTTCCTCTCTAGCTGGAAAAGCAGTGTGAGCCTGCCTGTCGAATTGACAGAGGGATCGGTAGCTTTGGCTCGAAGTGTCACCACGCTGTCACACCTGCCATCGTGTTTTGAGTCAAACTCGGGGTGTCTGTTGAATCAGTGCAGGTGAGACAGGTTTATCTGTTTTGAATAGGTATATGGGGTTTTAGGAATTGGTGGCACGACCCTTGGAGTTCCTCTCGATGTTCAAGTGGAGGCCACCGCCACTTGAGTTGGGACGGGAAAGCTGGGATTCCTTTCCCGATGGATCAGGTAAATGAACCCTCATCACGATATGAGGAGGGAAAAGTGGAGCTCCTCTTGAGTTGTGGCTGGACGTTTGCTGTTCCTCTCAAGGGGAGACGCATATGTTGGGGAACTACTTGTGAACTTCAAGAGGGAAGGTGGGATTTCTCTCAAGATGTGCAGCAGAATAAGGCATCATCTTGCAGGGAGGGGAGAATCTGGTATTTTCCTGCTGCAGCTGGAAATTTGGGGTACATCCCTAGTTACGATGAGGAACTCAGGGACTGCACATGTGGCCTCAGGAAAGTCCAGTCTCCATGCGAGTTGTGAAGGGCCTCTCAGGATTCCTCATCAGTCACTGCCGGTGTTGCGGTCCTCACTGGAGTTAAAGCTGGAACCTCAGGGTTATTCTCCAGTGCTAACATGGATCAAACAGCTCCTCTGGGGTTTCCACAGGGGAGTCAGTCCTCGTCTCATGTGGAGACATACAAGCCAGCTTTCTTCTCGAGCTGGAAAAGGAGTGTCAGGCTTCCTGTCGTTTTGACATAGGAATCAGTGGCTTTCTCTCGAGGTGCCACAAGGCTGTCACATCTGCCATCGTGTTTTGAGTCGATCCTTGGGGTGACCATCGAGTCAGTGCAGGGGAGTCAGTTGTATCTGGAGTGGATGGGGACATTCAGGTATTTTGGAATGGTGGCACAACCCCTGAAGTTCCTCTCGAGGTTCAAGTGGAGATCGCCTCCACTTGAGGTGCGACTGGAACTCTGGGATTCCTTTTCCGATGAAGCAGGGAAATCGATCCTCATCTTGAGATGAGGACGGAAATGAGGGGTTCTTCTTCACTTGTGGCCAGACCCTAGGTGTTCCTCTTGAGTGGAGACAGATATGTAGGGGAACTTCTTGAGTTGCCTCAACGGTGTCAAAGAAGCTTCTGAGGCTCAAGAGGGAATGTGGGATTTCTCTGGAGACACTGCAGTGGAAAAGGGCCTCATCTCACGTGGATGGGAGAATCTCATGGGTTTTCTCGAGTTGGGGCGGAAAATTTGGTTTCCTCTCCAGTTAAGATGGGGACTTCAAGGAACCACTGATGTGGCCTCAAGAAAGTCCAGTCTCCTTGCGAGTTGCACTGGGCCTCTCGGGTTACCTCTCCAGTGGCTTCTGGGTCCACAGTCCTCATCTGGATTTGAGTCCAGAACCTCAGGTTTCCTCTCCAGTGCTGACATGGATCTCGGGGCTCCTCTGGAGTTTCCACAGGGAGTCCGGCTTCGTCTTGTGTGAAGACATGCAAATTTGCTTTCCTCTCGAGGTGGAAAAGCAGTGTCAGGATTCCTGTTGAGTTGACATAAGGATCAGTGGCTATCTCTCGAGGTGCCACAGGGCTGTCACCTCGCCATCGTGTTTTGAGTTGATCCTCGGGGTGACCGTTGAGTCAGTGCAGGGCAGTCAGATGTATCTGGAGTGGATTGTGACATCAGGGTCTTTTGGTATGGTGTCACGTGCCCTGGAGTTCCTCTCGGGTTCAAGTGGAGACTCCCTCATCTTGAGGTGCAACAGGAATGCAGGTATTTCTTTCCCAACGAAACAGGGAAATGTCCCCTCATTCGAGATGAGGAGGGAAAACAGTGGCTCTTCTTGAATTGTGGTAGGACCTTGGTGTTCCTCTCAAGTGGAGTTGGTTATGTTGGACATCTTCAGTTGCCTCAAGGGTGTCAAGGACCCTTTCGAGGCTCAAGAGGAAAGGTGGGATTTCTCAGGTGATGGCACAGTGAAACAGGGCCTCATCTCAAGTGCAACGGAGAATCTCCTGGTTTTTCTCAAGTTGCGGCCTGAAACTTCGGATTCCTCTCAGGTTATGATGAAGATATCAGTGACACCCTCGTGTGGCCTCAGGAAAGTCCAGTCTCCATGCCAGTTGAGAGGGGCCTCTTGGGATTCCTCTCCAGTCACTGTCTGCACCACGTTCGTCATCTGGAGTAGAGGCCGGAACCTTAGGCTTCCTCTCCAGTGCTGACATGGAATTGGGGCTTCCCCTGGAGTTTGCTCAGGGGAGTCACTCCTCGACTCGTGTGAAGACATGCAAGTCTCATTTCTTCTTGAGCTGGAAAAGCAGTGTCAGGCTTCCAGTCGAGCTGACATAGGAATCGGGGGCTTTCTCCTGAGGTGACACAGGGCTTCACATCTGGCATCGTGTTTTCAGTCGATCCTCGGGGAGACCATCGAGTCATTGCAGGGGAGTCAGGTGTATCTGGAGTGGATTCGGACATCAAGGTCTTTAAGAATGATGGCCAGCCCCCTGGAGTCCTCAAGTGGTTCAAGTTGAAAACGGTTCCTCTTGAGCTGTGACAGGAATGCTGGGATTTCTTTCCAGACAAAGCAGAGAAATGGACACTCATCTCGAGATGAGGAGGGAAAACCAGGGCAATTCTTGAGTTGTGGCCGGAACCTGGGTGTTGCTCTCGAGTGGAGACGGGTGTGTCAGGGAATTTCTTGAGTTTCCTCAAGGGTTTCGAGGACCTTTTGAGGCTCAAGAGTGAAAGTGGGATTATTCTCGAGATGCAGCAGTGAAAAAGGGCCTCTTCTTGCGTGGAGGGGAGACTCTCCTGGTTTTTCTCGAATTGGGGCCAGAAACTAGGTTTCTACTTGAATTTCAATGGGGACCTCAGGGACCCACTCGTGTGGTCTCAGGAAAGTCCAGTTTCCATGCGAGTTGTGAGGGGCCTCTTGGGCTTACTCTCCAGTCGCTGCTGGTGTCGCGGGTCTCTGGAGTTGAGGCCAGTACCTCAGGTTTCCTCTCCAGTGCTGACATGGATCTTGGGGATCTTCTCGAGTTTCCATAGGCGAGTCAGGCTTCGTCTCATGTGGTGACATGCGAGTCGGCTTTCCTCTCGATTTGGAAAACCAGTGTGAGCCTTCCTGTCAAGTTGACAGAGGGATCCGTGGCTTTCTCTTGAGGTGCCACAGGACTATCACACCTGCCATCATGTTTTTAGTCGAATATCAGGGTGGCCATCAAGTCAGTGAAGGGGAGTCAGGTGTATATGGAGTGGATTGGGACATCGGGGTCTTTTGGACTGGTGGCACATCCCTGGAGTTCTATTCAGGTTCAACTTTGCCTACCTCCTTTTGAGGTGCAACAAGAATGCCGGGATTCCATTCCTGATGAAGCAGGGAAATGGATCCTCATCTCAAGATGTGGAGGGAAAAGTGGAGCTCCTCTTGAGTTGTGGCAGGACACTCTGTGTTCCTCTCGAGGGGAAAAGGGAATGTTGGGGAACTTCTTGAGTTGCCTGAAGGGTGTCAAGGACCCTTTCGAGACTCAAGAAGGAAGGCGAGATTTGTCTCAATATGCAGGGTTGAAAAGGACCTCAGCTCGCTTGGTGGAGAGAATTTCCTAGTTTTTCTCGATTTGCTGATTGAAAAATGGGTACCACTCAAGTTAAAATGGGGAAATCAGTGAACCGTTCATGTGGCCTAAGGAAAGTCCAGTCTCCATGCAAGTTGTGAGGGGTATCTCGGAATTTGTCCTCCATTGCTGCTCGGGCTGTTTCCCTCATCTGGTGTTGAGGCCGGGACCTCAGGGTTTCTCTTCAATGCTGAATGTATCTTGGGTTTCCTCCAGAGGTTCCACTGTGGAGTCAAGCCTTGACTCGTGTGGAGACTTGCAAGTCCACTATGTTCTCAAGCTGCAAAAGCAGTGTCAGGCTTCATGTCGAGTTGACGTAAGCATAGGTTGCTTTCTCTCAAGGTACCACACAATGGTTATACCTACCATCATGTTTTGAATCGATGCTCGGCCTGACCATCGAGTCAATGCAGGGCATTCAGGTGTATCTGGAGTGGATTTGGACATTGGGGTCATTTAAAATGTTGGCAACAAGCCTGGAATTCCTCTTGCAGTTCTGTTGAGACCGCCTGCTCTTGAGGTGTGATGGGAATGCCAGGATTTCATTCTCGATGAGGCAGGGAAATCACCTTCATCTGGAGATGAGGAGGGAAATCCAGGGCTCTTCTTGAGTTGTGGCGGGACATTCAGTGTTCCTCTAGAGTGCAGCTGGTTATGTTGGAGATCATCTTCAGTTGCCTCAAGGGTGTCAAGGACCCTTTTGAGGCTAAAGAGGAAAGGTAGGTTTTCTCTGTTGACGGGGCAGTGGAAAAGGGACTCATCTCCCGTGGAGGGGATAATATGCAGGTTTTTCTCGAGTTGCAGCAGGAAACTCGAGATTCCTCTTGAGTTACAATGGGGACCTCAGGGACCCACACGTGTGGCCTCAGGAAAGTCCTGTCTCCATGCGAGTTGTGAGTGGCCTCTAGGGATTCCTCTCCATTAGCTTCCTGGGCCGTGGTCCTCATCTGAAGTTGAGGCCGGACCTCAAGTTTCCTCTCCGGTGCTGACATGGATCTCAGGGTTGCTCTGGAGTTTCCACAGGGGAGTCAGGCCTCATCTCATGTGGAGACAGGTGAGTCCACTTTGCTCTCAAGTTGGGAAACCAGTGTGAGCCTTCCTGTCAAATTGATACAGGGATCACAGGCTTTCTTTCGAGGTGCCACAGGGCTGTCACAACTAACATTGTGATTTTAGTCGGTTCTCCGGGTGACCGTCGATTCAATGCAGGGGAATCAGGAATATCTGGAGTGGACTGGGACACTGGGGTCTTTTGGAATGGTGGCACTTCTCCTAGAGTTTTTCTCGGGGTTCAAGTGGAGACTGTCTCCCTTTGAGGTGCGAGGGTAAACCTGGGATTCCTTTCCTGACGAAGCAGGGAAATAGATCCTCATCGCGAGATGAAGAGGGAAATATGGGGCTCTTCGTGAGTTGTGGTGGGACTCTCGTCATTTCTTCGAGTGAAGATGGGTATGTGGGGAACTTCTTGAGGTGTCTCAAGGGTGTCAAGGATCCTTTCGAGGCTCAAGAGTGAAGATGGGTTTAATCAAGTGATACCTCAGTGGAAAAGGGCCTCATCTCGCTTTGAGAGGAGAATCTCCACTTTTTCTTGAGTTGCAACAGGAAAATTGAGGTTGCTCTCATCTGAAGAAGAAGAGGGAAAACCAGGACTCTTCTTGAGTTGTGACACATCTGTCAGTATTCCTCTCATGCGTAGACAGTTATGTCAGGGAACTTCTGTGTTGCCTCAAGGGTGTCATGGACCCGTTCGAGGCTCAAGAGGGAAGATTTGATTTCTCTTAAGACACTACAGCAGAAAAGGGCCTCATCTCACTTGGAAGTGAGAATCTCCTTGTTTTTCTCGAGTTGTGGCAGGAAACTCGGGGTTCCTCTCGATTTACGATGGGGAACTAAAAATCCTGCTCATGTAGCCTAAGGAAAGACCAGTCTCCATGTGAGTTGTGAAAGGCCTCTCGGGATTCTTCTCCAGGCACTGCCAGGGAGTGGTTCTCATCTGGAAGTGAGGCTGTTACCTCAGGGTTCCTTTACAGTGCAGACATGGATATTGAGGTTCCTCGGGAGTTTCCACAGAGGAGTCAGGCCTCGTCTCGTGTGGAGACAGGTGAGTTCGCTTTCCTTTTTACCTGGAAAAGCATTGTGAGCCTTCCTGTCAAGATGACATAGGGATCGGTAGCTTTGGTTTGAAGTGCCACCACACTGTCACACCTGCCGTCGTGTTTAGATTCAATCCTCGAGATGACCGTTGAGTCAGTGCAGGTGAGACAGGTATATCTGTAGTGGATAGGGATATCAGGGTTTGGTGAATTGGTGGCACGACCCCTGGAGTTCCTTTCGAGGTTCAAGTGGAGGCCACCTCCACTTGAGTTGGGATGGGAAAGCTGAGATTCCTTTCCCGATGGACCAGGGAAATGGATCTTCATCATGAAATGAGGAGGGAAAAGTGGAGCTCCTCTTGAGTTGTAACTGAACCCTCGCTGTTTCTCTCAAGGGGAGACTCATATGTCGGGAAACTACTTGAATTGCCTCAACGGTGTCAAGGAACCTTTCGAAATTCAACAGGGAAGGTGGGATTTCTCTTGAAACATGTGGTGGAAAAGGGCATCATCTTGCATGGAGGGGAGAATCTCTTGGTATATACCTACTGTGGCTGGAAACCTGGGGTACCTCTCGAGTTATGACGGGATACTCAGGAACTGTACATGTGGCTTCAGGAAAGTCCAGTCTCCATGAGAGTTGTGAGAGGCCTCTCAGGATTCCTCTTCAGTCACTGTCGAGGCTGCGGTCCTCACTGGAGTTGAAGCTGGAACCTCAGGGTTACTCTCCAGTGCTAACATGGATCAAACGATTCCTCTGGAGTTTACACAAGGGATTTGGACCTTGTCTTGTGTGAAGACAACAAGTCCAATATCCTCTTGAGCTGGAAAAGGAGTGTCAGGCTTCCTGTCATTTTGACATAGGAATCAGTTGGTTTCTCTCGAGGGGCCACAAGGCTGTCACCTCGCCATTGTGTTTTGAGTCGATCCTCGGGATGACTATCGAGTCAGTGCAGGGGAGTCAGTTATATCTGGAGTGGATTGGACATCTGGGTGTTTTGGAATGTTGGCAGGACCCCTGGAGTTCCTCTCGAGGTTCAAGTGGAGACCGCCTCCACTTGAGTTGTGATGGGAACTCTAGGTTCTTTTTGCAACGAAGCAGGGAAATGGACCCTCATCTCGAGATGAGGATGGAAAAGCCGGGCTTTTCTTGACTTGTGGCCAGACCCTCAGTGTTCCTCTTGAGTGGAGGCGGGTATGTAGTGGAACCTGAGTTGCCTCACGGGTGTCAAGGAACTTTTCGTGGCTCAGGAGGGAATGTGGGATTTCTCCCAAGATGCCACAGTGGAAAAGGGCCTTATTTACGTGGAGTGGAGGATCTCATGGTTTTTCTCGAGTTGTGGTGGGAAACATGGTTTCCTCTCCAGTTACGACAGGGACCTGAGGGAACTGCTCGTGTGGCGTCAAGAAAGTCCAGTCTCCATCTGACTTGCGCCGGGCCTCTCGGCATACCTCTCCAGACATTACTGGGTGTGTGGTCCTCATCTGGATTTGAATCCAGAACCTCAGGTTTCCTCTCCAGTGCTGTCACTGATCTCGGGGTTCCTCTGGAGTGTCCACAGTTAGTTTGGCTTTGTCTGGTGTTGAGACATGCAAATCCGCTTTCTTCTCTAGCTGGAAAGGCAGTGTCAGTATTCCTGTCTGGTTGACATAAGGATTGGTGGCGATTTCTCGAGGTGCCACAGGGCTGTCACTTCGCCATCATGTTTTGAGTCCATCCTCAGGGTGACCGTCGAGTCAGTGCAGGGCAGTCAGGTGTATCTGGAGTGGATTGGGGCATCAGGGTCTTTTGGAATGGAGGCACGTGCCCTGGAGTTCCTCTTGAGGTTCAAGTGGAGACTGCCTCCACTGGAGTTGCAATGAGAATGTTGGGATTCCTTTCCCAACGAAGCAGGGAAATGGACCCTCATCTCGAGATGAGTAGGGAAAACCGGGTCTCTTCTTAAGTCGTGGTGGGACCCTTGGTATTCCTCTCGAGTGGAGACGGGAATGTCGGGGAACTTCTTGAGTTGCCTCAAGGGTGTCAAGGACTCTTTCGAGGCTCAAGAGGAAGTGTGGGATTTCTCTCGAGACACTGCAGCAGAAAAAGGCCTCATCTCGTGCTGAGGGGAGAATCTCCTGATTTTTCCCGAGTTTTGGTATGAAATTCGTGGTTCTTCTAGAGTTATGATGGGGACCTCTGGGACCTGATCTTGTGGCCTCAGGAAAGTCCAGTCTCCATGCAAGTTGCGATGGGCCTCTCGGGATTCTTCTCCAGTCACTGGCGGGGCCACAGTCCTCATCTGGATTTGAGGCCAGAACCTCAGGTTTCCTCTCCAGTGCTGACATGGATTTCGGGGTTCCTCTGCAGTTTCCACAGCGGAGTCAGGCCTCGTCTCATGTAGAGTCATGCAAGTCCTCTTTGCTCTCGAGCTGGAAAAGCAATGTCAGACTTCCTGTCATGTTGACTTAGGGATCGGCAGCTTTCTCTTGAGGTGGCACACGAAGGTCACACCTGCCATTGTGTTTTGAGTCGATGCTTGGTGTTACCACTGAGTTAGTGCAGGGAAGTCTGGTGTATCTCGAGAAGATTAGACATTGGGGTCTTTGAATGGTTGCGCCACATCTGGAGATCCTCTTGAGGTTCAAGTAGAGACCACCTCCTCTTGTGGTGCAAGGAGAACGCCAGGATTCCTTTTCCGATGAAGCAGGGAAATGGACCCTCATCTGAAGATGAGGAGGGAAAACTGGGGTTCTTGAGTTGTGGTGGGACCCTCAGTGTTCCTCTCCTGAAGAGATGGTTATGTTGAGGAACTTCTTGACTTGCCTCAAGGGTGTCAAGGACCTGTTCGAAGCTCAAGAGGGAAGGTGTGATTTCTCTTGAGACACCACAGTGGAAAAAAGCCTCATCTCACGTGGAGGGGAGAATCTCCTTGTTTTTCTTAAGTTGTGGCAGGAAACTCGGGGTTCCTCTCAAATTATGATGTGGACCTCAGGGACCCACTCGTGAGGCCTCAGGAAAGTCCATTCTCCATGTGAGTTGCGAGAGGCCACTCGGGATTCCTCTCCAGTCAGTGCCAGGGCGCGGTCCTCATCTGGGGTTGAGGCCAGATCCTCAGGGATCCTCTCCAGTGCTAATATGGATCTTGGGGTTCCTCTGTAGTTTCCACAGTGGAGTCAGGCCTCGTCTTGTGTGGAGACATGCATGTCCACTTTCTTCTCGAGCTGGAAAAGCAGTGTGAGCCTTCCTGTCGAGTTGACATAGGGATCGGTGGCTTTCTTTCGAGGTGCCACAAGACTGTCACACCTGCCATCATGTTTTGAGTCGATGCTCAGGGTGACCGTTGAGTTAATGCAGGGGAGTCAGGTGTATCTCGAGTGGATGGGGACATCAGGGTCTTTTGGCATGGTGGCACATCACCTGGAGTTCCTCTCGAGGTTCAAGTGGAGAACGCCACCTCTTAATGTGCAATGGTAACGCTGAGATTGCTTTCCCGACGAAAAAGTGAAATGGACACTCATCTCGAGATGAGGAGGGAAAAGCCGGGCTCTTCTTGAGTTGTGGCAGGGCCCTCGGTGTTCCTCTCGAGGGGAAAAGGGTATGTTGGGGAACTTCCTGAGTTGCCTCATGGGTGTCAAGGACCCTTTCGAGGCTCAAGAGTGAAGGTGGGATTTCTCTCGGGATGCTACAGTGGAAAAGAGCCTCATCTCACGTGGAGGGGAGAATGTCCTGGTTTTTCTCGAGTTGCGGATGCCAACTTGGGGTACCTCTCGAGTTACAACGGGGACTTCAGGGACTCATTCGTGTGGCCTCAGGAAAGTCCAGACTCCATCCAAGTTGTGAGGGACCTCTCAAGATTCCTCTCCAATCACTACCAGGGCCATGGTCCACATCTGGAGTTGAAGCCGGATCCTCAGGTTTCCTCTCTAATGCTGAAATGTATCTCGAGGTTCCTGTGGAGTTTCCACAGGTGAGTCAGGCCTCGTCTCTTGTGGAGGCATGCAAGATTGCTTTGCTCTCAAGCTGGAAAAGCAGTGTCAGGCTTCCTGTCAAGTTGATATAGGGATTGGTTGCTTTATCCCGAGGTGTAACATGATGGTCACACCTGCCATAGTGTTTTCAGTAGATGCTCGGCATGACTGTCGAGTAAGTGCAAGGGACTCAAGTATATCTGAAGTGGATTTGGACATCAGGGTCATTTGAAATGGTGGCAACACCCCTAGAATTCCTCTCGAGGTTCTTTTTGAGACTGCCTCCTCTTGAAGTGTGAGGGGAACGCTAGGATTCCTTTCCCGATGAAGCAGGAAAATCATCTTCATCTGGAGATGAGGAGGGAAAACTGGGGCTCTTCTTGAGTTGTAGCGAGACCCTCAGTGTTCCTCTCCTGCGGAGATGGGTATGTCAGGAAACTTATTGACTTGCCTCAAAGGTGTCAAAGACCCTTTCGAGGCTCGAGAGTGAAGGTGGGATTTCTCTTGGGATGCTACAGTGGAAAAGAGCCTCATCTCACGTGGAGGGGAGAATTTCCTGGTTTTTCTCAAGTTGTGGATGGAAATTTGGGGTTCTTCTCAAGTTATGACTGGGACCTCAGGGACCTGCTTGTATGGACTCAGGAAAGTTTAGTCTCCATGTCAATTGTGTGGGTCTATTGGGATTCCTCTCCAGTGTCTGCCAGTGTGTGGGCCTCATCTGGAGTTGAGGCCAGATCCTCAGGGTTTCTCTCCAGTGCTGACGTGGATCTCTGGTTTTTCTGGAGTTTCCACAGGGGGGTCAGGCTTCATCTCGTATGGAGACATGCATGTTCGTTTTCCTCTCGGGCTGGAAAAGTAGTGCCAGGCTTCCAGTCGAGTTGACATAGGGATCAGTGGCTTTCTCTCGGGGTGCCACAGGGCTGTCAGACATGCCATCGTGTTTTGCGTCAGTCCTCGGGGTGACTGTCTAGTCAGTGCTATGTAGTCAGGTGTGTCTAGGGTGGATTGGACATCAGGGTCTTTTGGAATGGTGGCATGACCCCTGAAGTTCCTCTCGAGGTTCAAGTGGAGACCGCCTCCTCTTGAGGTGTGATGGGATCGCTGGGATTTGCTTCCCAACAAAGCAGGGAAATGGACCCTCAATTCGAGATGAGGAGGAAAAGTGGGGCTCTTCTTGAGTTGTGGCGGGACTTGAGTGTTCCTCTCGAGTGGAGAAAGGTATTTCGGGGAACTTCTTGAGTTGTCTCAAGGGTGTCAAGGACCATTTTGAAGCTCAAGAGGCAAGGTGGGATTTCTCTCAAGATGACTGAGTGGAAAAGCACCTCAGTCTCACGTGGAGGGGACAATCTCCTGATTTTTCTCCAGTTGTGACAGGAAACTCTCCAGTTCCTCTTGAGTTACGACGGGGACCTCAGGGACCCACTCATGTGGCCTCAGGAAAGTCCAGTCTACATGAGATTTGCAATTGGCCTCTCAGGATTCCTCTCTAGTCACTGCCTGGGCCACGGTCCTCATCTGGAATTGAGGAGGGTACCTCAGGGTTCCTCTCCAGTACTGCCAAGGATCTCAGTGTTCATGTGGCGTTTCCAAGGGGAGTCAGGCCTCATCTCATGTGAAGACATGCAAGTCTGGTTTCTTCTCTAGCTGGAAAAGCATTGTTAGCCTTCCTGTTGAATTGACATAAGGATGGGTGGCTTTTTCTCGAAGTGCCACAGGGCTGTCACACCTGCCAACATGTTTTGAGTCGATCATCGGGGTGACTGTCGAGTCAGTGCAGGGGAGTCAGATGTATCTGGAGTGGATTGGGCATCACGGTGTTTTGGTATGGTGGCACGAACCCTGGAGTTCCTCTCGAGCTTCTTGTTGAAACTGCCTCCTCTTAAGGTGTGATGGAAATGCCGGCATTCCTTTCCCGACTAAGCAGGGAAATGGACCCTCATCTCGAGATCAGGAGGGAAAATCGGGGCTCTTCTTGAGTTGTGGCGGGACCCTCGATATTCCTCTTGAGTTCAAAAGGGTATGTTGGCGAACTTCTTGAGTTGCCTCAAGGTTGTCAAGAACACTTTTGAGGCTCAAGAGGAAAGGTGGGATTTCTCTCGAGACACTGCGGCAGAGCAGGGCCTCATCTCAGATAGAGGGGACAATCTCTTGGTTTTTCTTGAGTTGTGACAGGAAACTTGTGGTTTCTCTCAAGTTACCATGGGGACATCAGGGACCCGCTCGTGTAGCCTCAGGTAGTCCAGTCTCCATCCGAATTGTGAGGGGCCTCTCAGGACACCTTTCCCATAGCTTCCAGATCTGCAATCCACATCTGAGTTGAGGCCGGATCCTCAGGGTTCCTATCCAGTGCTGACATGGATCTCGGGGTTCCTCATTGGTTTTTAAATAGGAGTCAGGCTTTGTCTCTTGTGGAGACATGCGAGTCCACTTTCCTTTCTATCTTGAAAAAGCAGTGTCAGTCTTCCTGTCGAGTTGACATAGGGATCGGTGGCTTTTTCTCAAAGTGTCACAAGGCTGTCACACCTACCATCATGTTTTGAGTCTATCCTCAAGGTGACCGTCGAGTCAGTGCAGGGGAATCAGATGTATCCTGAGTGGAGTGGGACATTGAGGTCTTTTGGAATGGTGGTACAACCTCTGGAGTTTTTCTCGAGGTTCTTGTTGAAANTCTCCAGTACTGCCAAGGATCTCAGTGTTCATGTGGCGTTTCCAAGGGGAGTCAGGCCTCATCTCATGTGAAGACATGCAAGTCTGGTTTCTTCTCTAGCTGGAAAAGCATTGTTAGCCTTCCTGTTGAATTGACATAAGGATGGGTGGCTTTTTCTCGAAGTGCCACAGGGCTGTCACACCTGCCAACATGTTTTGAGTCGATCATCGGGGTGACTGTCGAGTCAGTGCAGGGGAGTCAGATGTATCTGGAGTGGATTGGGCATCACGGTGTTTTGGTATGGTGGCACGAACCCTGGAGTTCCTCTCGAGCTTCTTGTTGAAACTGCCTCCTCTTAAGGTGTGATGGAAATGCCGGCATTCCTTTCCCGACTAAGCAGGGAAATGGACCCTCATCTCGAGATCAGGAGGGAAAATCGGGGCTCTTCTTGAGTTGTGGCGGGACCCTCGATATTCCTCTTGAGTTCAAAAGGGTATGTTGGGGAACTTCTTGAGTTGCCTCAAGGTTGTCAAGAACACTTTTGAGGCTCAAGAGGAAAGGTGGGATTTCTCTCGAGACACTGCGGCAGAGCAGGGCCTCATCTCAGATAGAGGGGACAATCTCTTGGTTTTTCTTGAGTTGTGACAGGAAACTTGTGGTTTCTCTCAAGTTACCATGGGGACATCAGGGACCCGCTCGTGTAGCCTCAGGTAGTCCAGTCTCCATCCGAATTGTGAGGGGCCTCTCAGGACACCTTTCCCATAGCTTCCAGATCTGCAATCCACATCTGAGTTGAGGCCGGATCCTCAGGGTTCCTATCCAGTGCTGACATGGATCTCGGGGTTCCTCATTGGTTTTTAAATAGGAGTCAGGCTTTGTCTCTTGTGGAGACATGCGAGTCCACTTTCCTTTCTATCTTGAAAAAGCAGTGTCAGTCTTCCTGTCGAGTTGACATAGGGATCGGTGGCTTTTTCTCAAAGTGTCACAAGGCTGTCACACCTACCATCATGTTTTGAGTCTATCCTCAAGGTGACCGTCGAGTCAGTGCAGGGGAATCAGATGTATCCTGAGTGGAGTGGGACATTGAGGTCTTTTGGAATGGTGGTACAACCTCTGGAGTTTTTCTCGAGGTTCTTGTTGAAACCATCTCCTCTTTAAGTGCGATGGAAACGCTGGCATTCCTTTCCCGAAAAAGAAGGGAAATGGACCCTCATCTCGAGATGAGGAGGGAAAACCAGGGCTCTTCTTGAGTTGTGGCAGGACCCTCGGTGTTCCTTTCCAATAGAGACTGGTATATCGAGGAACTTCTTGTGTTGCCTCAAGGGTGTCAAGGACCCTTTTGAGGCTCAAGAGGGAAGGTGGAATTTTTCTCGAGACACTGCAGTGAAAAAGGGCCTCATCTCACATAGAAGGGAGAATCTCCTGGTTTTTCCTGAGTTGCAGTAGGAAATTCGTGGTTCCTCTAGAGTTATGATGGGGACCTGTGGGACACACTCGTGTGGCTGCAGGAAAATCCAATCTCCATGTGAGTTGTGGGGGTTATCTCGGTATTCCCCTCCAGTCGCTGCTGGGGTCGCGGTCCTCATCTGGAATTGAGGCCAGAACCTCACGTTTTCTCTCCAGTATTGACATGGATCTCAGTGTTACCCTGGAGGTTCCACAGGGGAGTCAGGCCTCGTCTCCTATAGAGACATGCAAGTCTGCTTTCCTCTCGATCTGGAAAAGCAGTGTCAGGTTTCCTGACATAAGGGTTGACATAAGGGTCAGTGGCTATCTCTCGAGGTGCCACAAGGCTGTCACATCTGCCATCTTTGATTCAGTCATCAGGGTGACCATCGGGTCAGTGCAGGGAAGTCAGGTGTATCTGGATTGGAACATCAGAGTCTTTTGGAATGGTGGCACGAACCCTGGATTTCCTCTCGAGGTTCAAGTTGAGACCATTTCCTCTTGAGATGCGATGGAACGCCGGATTCCTTTCCGAAAAAAGCAGGGAAATGGACCCTTGTCTCGAGATGAGGATGGAAAAGCGGGTTTTTTCATGAGTTGTGGCTGGACCATCAATGTTGCTTTCTATTGGAGACGGGTATGTCAGGGAACTTCTTGAGTTGCACCACGGGCGTCAAGGACCCTTTCGAGGCTCAAGAAGGTAGGTGGGATTTCTCTCAATATGCCACAGTGGAAAAGGGCCTCATCTCACATAGAGGGGAGAATCTCCTAGTTTTTCTATACTTGCAGCAAGAAACTTGGAGTTCATCTCGAGTTATGATGGGGACCTCAGGGACCTGCTCATGTGGCCTCAGAAAATTCCAGTATCCATGCGAGATGCGAGGTGCCTCTCGGGATTCCTCTTCAGTCAATGCCGGGTGTTAGGTCCTCATCTGGAGTTGAGGCCGGTACCTCAGGGTTCCTCTCCAGTGATGATAAGGATCTCGGGGTTCCTCTGGAGTTTCCACAAGGGAGTCAGGCCTTGTCTCGTGTTAAGATATGCGAGTTCACTTTCCTCTCAAGCTGGAAAACCAGTGTGAGCCTTCCTGTTGAGTTGACATAGGGATCGGTGGCCTTCTCTTTAGGTGCCACAGGGCTGTTACACTTGCCATCATGTTTTGAGTCGATCGTCAGGGTAACCATCGAGTCAGTGCAGGGGAGTCACGTGTATCTGGATTGGATTGCGATACTGAGGTCTTTTGGAATGGTGACACGTCCTCTGGAGTTCCTCTCGAGGTTCAAGTGGAGACTGGCTCCTCTTGGGGTGTGAAGGGAACACTGGGGTTCCCTTTCCGATGAAGCATGGAAATGGACCCTCATCTCTAGATGAGGAGGCAAAACCGGGGCTCTTCTTGAGTTGTGTCAGGACCTTTGCTGTTTCGCTCAAGTGGAGACGGTATGTCGGGGAACTTCTTGAGTTGCTTCAAGGGTGTCAAGGACCTTTTGAGGCTCAAGAGGGAATTTTGGATTTCTCTCGAGATGCTGCAGTGGAAAAGGACCTCATCTCTCATGGAGGGGAGAATCTCCTGATGTTTCTCGAGTTTCAATAGAAAATTTGGGGTTCCTCTCGAGATACAATGGGGACCTTAAGGACCCACTTGTGTTGCCTCAGGAGAGTCAAGTCTCCATGCAAGTTTTGAGGGGCCTCTCGGAATTCCTCTCCTGTCGGTTCTGGAGCCAATGTCCTCATCCGGCGTTGAGGCCAGAACCTCAGGTTTCCTCTCCAGTGCTGACATGGATCTTGGGGTACCTATGGATTTTCAACAGGGAAGTCAGGCCTTGTCTCATGTGGAGACACGCAACTGCTTTCCTCTCTAGCTGTAAAAGTAGTGTCAGGCTTTCTTTCGAGTTGACATAGGGATCTGTTGCTTTCTCTCAAGACACCACTTGACTGTCACACTTGCCATCGTGTTGTGAGTCGATACTCACAGTGACAGTCAAGTCAGTGCAGGGGAATTGAGCTTATCTGGAGTGTATGGTGAGATCGGTGTCTTTTCAAACAGAGGCACGACTCCCGGGGATTTGCTCAAGTTTCAAGGTGAGATTGGCCTCTTCTTGAGATACGACAGGAACGTCGGGATTATTTTCCCCATGAAGCAGGGGCATCGACCCTCATCTGCAGTTGAGGAGGGGGAAAACATGGGTCTTCTTGAGTTGTGGCATGAAACTTGGTGTTCCTCCCAAGTTGGGATGGGTATCTTGGTGGACTTCCTAAGTTACATAAAGGGTGTCAAAAACACTATTGCGTTTCAAGAGGGAACTTGGTATTCCTCTCTAGACACTGCTCTGGAAAAGGGCCTTATCTCACGTTGAGGGGAAAATCTCTTGTTTTTTCTCGACTTGCGGTGGGAAGCTTGGGGTTCCTCTCAAGTTGTGACAGGGACCTCATGGACCTGTTTGTGTTGCCTCCAAGAAGGCAGGTCTCTTTTCATGTTGCGAGGGGCATGTCAGGATTCCTCTCCAGTCGCTGCCAGGGAATAAGGCCATGTCTAGAGTTCTGTTGGTCAACTCAGTGTTCCTGTACAGCAGCGATGGGGATCTCGGGCTTCCTTTCAAGGTTCAACAAGTGAGTCAGGCCTCATCTGGTGTCAGGGCATGGAACTCTGCTTTTCTCTCAAGTTGTCAAAGAGGTGTCAGGCTTCCTGTTGTGTTCAGGTGGGGAATCTGGTCTTTTACAAGAGGGTCTGCAGGGGAGTAAGGCTTCCCATCATGTTATGAGAGGATCCTCAGTGTTCCACTGAAGCTGTTGCAGGGGAATGAGGACTTATCTCAAGTTGAGTGGGAACTTGGTGTCCTTTTTCCCTGTAGCAGGATCCGCGGGTTTCCACTTGAGATCAATAGGTGAGGCAAGCCTCCTCTGGCCATGCGAGGGGAAGTTGGGATTCCTCTTGAGTTGAAGCAGGGAACGGGCCCTCATCTCCATATAAGGTAGGAAATACGGCTTCTTCTTCATTCAAGAAGAGCCTTTCCCTATGGCTGGAAACTCTGGTTTCCACTCGAGGTGTGATGGAGATCTCCAGGCCCACTTTAATTGCATGAAGAGAGTCAAGCCTCATCTCGAGATTGAAGAGGGCAATCAGGAGTGCTCTCTAGGTGCTGTAGGAACAAATGGCCCCATGTCACGTGAACGGGGTAATCTCCTGGTTTTTCTTGAGTTGCTGTGGGAGGCTTGGGATTCTTCTCCAGCTACCCCATGGAACTCAGGGGGCCTCGCGTGTTGCCTCAGGGAAGTCAAACCTCCATGCGAGTTGTGACTGGCCTCTCGGGATTCCTCTCCAGTTGGTGCCTGGTCCTAGGTCCTCATCTGGAGTTGAGGCCAGAACCTCAAGATTCCTCTCCAGTGCTGACATGGATCTCAGAGTCCCTATGGAATTCAACAGGGGAGTCAGACCTCGTCTCGTGTGGAGACATGGAATTCTGCTTTCTCTTAAGGTGTCAAAGTAGTGTCAGGCTTCCTGTCGAGTTGACATAGAGATCTGTGGCTTTCTGTCAAGGTGCCACAGGGCAGTCACATCTGCCATCTGTTTGGATTTGATACTTGGGATGACAGTCCAATCAGTGCAGGGAAATCAGGTGTATCTGGAGAGGACTGGAACATCGGGGTCTTTTTTAATTGTGCTTTGACCCATGGAGTTCCTCTCGACTTTCAAATTGAGACTGCCTCCTCTTGAAGTGTGACGGGAACGCCAGGATTCTTTCCCGACGAAGCAGGGAAAAGGACCCTCATCTCAAGATGAGGAGGAAAAAACGTGGCTCTTCTTGAGTTGTGGTGGGACCCTCAGTGTTCCACTCGTGTGGGGACATGTTTATTGGGGAATTTCTTGAGTGGCTTCACGGGTGTCAAGGACCCTTTCAAGGCTCAAGTGGGAAGGTGGGATTTCTCTTGAGACGCTTCAGCGGAAAAGGGCCTCATCTCGCGTTGAGGGTAGAATCTCCTTGTTTTTCTCGAGTTGCGGCAGGAAACTGGGAGTTCCTCTCGAGTTCTGATGGGGACCTCAGGGACACGCTTTCGTTGTCTCAGGAAATTCAAGTCTCCATGCTAGTTGCGATGGGCCTCTTGAGATACCTCTCCAGGTGGTGCAGAGGCTTATATCCTCATCTCGAGTTGAGGCTGGAACCTCAGAGTTCCTCTCCAGTGGTGACATGGATATCGGGCTTCCTATGGAGTTTCAACAGGGGTGTCAGGCTTCATCTCGTTTGGAGTCATGGAAGTCTGCTTTCTTCTTGAGTTTAAATTTAGTGTCAGGCTTTCTATCAAGTTGACATAGAGATCTGTGTCTTCCTATCGAGGTGCCACACAGCTGTCACAACTCCCAGCTTGTTTTGAGTTGATACTTGGGGTGATAGTCAAGACAGCGAAGTGGAATTATTTTGATCTGGAGTAGATTGGAACATCAGGGTCTTTTGGAATGGTGGCACGACCCCTGGAGTTCTTCTTGAGTTTCAGTTGGAGACAGCCTCCTCTTGAGGTGCGATGGGAACTCCGGGATTCCTTTCCCGACTAAGAAGGAAAACGGACCCTCATCTCGAGATGAGGAGGGAAAAATAGGACTCTTCCTAATTTGTGACGGAATACTCAGTTTTCCTCTCTAGTGGAGATGGGTTTGTCGTGGAACTTCTTGATTTGCATCAAGGGTGTCAAGTACCCTTTCGAGGCTCAAGAGGGAAGGTAGGATTTCTCTAGAGACACTGCAGTGAAAAAGGGCCTCATCTTGTTTTGAGGGGAGAATCGCCTGTTTTTTCTCAAGTTGCTGCAGGAAACTGGGGGTTCCTCTCAAGTTACAATGGGGACTTCAGGGAACTGATCGTGTTGCCTCAGGAAAGTCCAGTCTCCATGCGAGTTGCGAGGAGTTTCTCGGCATTCTGCTTCAGTCGGTGCAGGGGCCTAGGTCCTCATCTCGAGTTGAGGCGGGAACTTCAGTGTTCCTCTCCAGTGCTGCCATGCATCTCGGCGTTCCTATGGAGTTTCAACAGTGGTGTCAGGCCTCTTCTTGTGTGGAGACATGGAAGCGCGTTTTCCTCTCGAACTGTAAAAGTAGTGTTAGGCTTCCTGTCGAGTTGACATACAGATCTGTGGCTTACTCTCGAGGATCCACAGGGCTTTCACACCTGACATTGTGTTTTGAATCAGCACTTGGGGTGACAGTTGAGTCAGTGCCGGGGAATCAGGTTTTTCTGGAGTGGATCGGGACAATGGGGGCTTTTTGAATTGTGGCACGACCCCTGGAGTTTCTCTCAAGGTTACAGTTTAGACCGCCTCCACTTGAGCTGTAAGGGGAAGGGCGGGATTCCTTTCATGATGAAGCAGGGAAATGGATCCTCAAGTCGAGATGAGGTGGGAAAAATGGGGCTATTCTTTTGTTGTGGCGGGACCCTCAGTGTTCCTCTCGGGAGGGGACGGGTATATCGGGGAATTTTTTAAGTTGCACAAAAGGTGTCAAGGACCCGTTCGAGGCTCAAGTGCGAAATTGAGATTTCTCTGGAGACGATTCAGTGGAAACAGGCCTCATCTCACTTTGAGGGGAGAATATCCTGGTATATCTCGAGTTGCAGCAGGAAACTTGGGGTTCCTCTCAAGTTACAATGGGGACCTCAGAGACCCGCTCGAGTTGCCTCAGGAAAGTCAAATCTCCATGCAAATTGAGAGGGGCCTCTAAGGATTCCTCTTCAGTCAGTGCAGGGGCCTAGGTCTTCATCTAGACTAGATGCTGGAACGTCAGTGTTCCTCAAATTGCTGACATAGATCTCGGGGCTCCTATGGAGTTTCAACAGGTGAGTCATGCCTGTCTCATGTGGAGAGAAGGAAGCTTACTTTCTTCTCGAGCGACAAAAGTAGTCTCAGACTTCCTGACAATTTCCCTGACATTTTCCTATATCCCAGAGCCCATCCAGGCCTGTTTCTGCCCCATTCTGTGCTAGGCCAGCCATGTATTGAATCTTGCCTTTGGGAAGTCCCAGGGCACAAGTTCCGTGTGATACCAGCCCCAGTTTGAAAGGCATGTAGGTGTTGTAAGCTGACAGACCAAGGCAGTAGATGAGAGATTGACCCCACTTTGCAGATGGAGAGACTAGGGAGATACTGAGGGTCATATGGCTTGTCAAGGGCCACATCAGAAACGAGAAGAAGGAGCCTGTCTGAAAGAGTTGTGTTCTCAGAGCTCAGGCCCTGGCTGCACCCAGGCCTGCCAAAGCTGTGGGGTGAGTAGTGGGGGTGTCACTGTGTCTGCACATGACCTAAGGGGGTGGGTGAACAGGCAGAAACCTAGAGGTTTGCTTGGGGAGCTTTGTGTAAGGGACCCCGGCAAGAAACACAGGAAATGATGTCACTTCTGGCAACAGAACCCAACAGAACATGGAAACCGAATCTCCAGGCCTCACAGTGGAGAGGAGTTCCCAGCCAGTTAGTGGGCAGCCAGGATGTTTTGCTGCTTGCCCCTTGCCAGAGGCCAGGTCCTCGGGAGAGCTCACTGGCCAGGTGTGTGGGAATGCAGTCGGTGCTGCCTCAGTACCCCCACCCCCACCCTGAAAGGCCTCTGGCCCTTTGCCTGAAGGAAGAGAAAAGTAACAGGGAAGCTCCAGCTGGGACAGATCCCCCTCCCATCCCACCCAGGTAACCCTGAGTCCTTGGCCTGTGTGTGTGGATGGGGGTTTCCTGGGGTATCTCTGCCTCAAGCAAGCCCCTGCGGATGTGGCTCACAAGTCTGTGGGCTGGGTGTGTCCACACCCCAGGGGAGACCATACTGGGCAGGATGGGGAGAGTCCAGGCAGCACCAGCTGCCCAGGAAGACCCCACACCCTCTGGGGCGTCTCCATCATCCAGGGTGGGTACCTGAGCAGACACACGTTTCTGCTGGCAGCAAAATTTTGAGGGGGCAGAAGCAGCTGCCATATTGGTCAGGCCCATCTCAGTAGACTCCAGGCAGGGCTGACTGATGGTGAGTGTCATTTCAGAGCTTCCCAGTCGATGTGGCCAATGAGGGGGGCACCTCGTTCACCTCCCCGAGGGAGGCGTCAGATCACCACCCCCCTGCCCATGAGGCCCAGTGCTGGCTCCAGGTAAGCATGTCCATGGAGGGATCAGCCCATCTGGGAATGAAGAGGAAGCGAGGAAGGCCTGCTCCACACACACCACCCAGGACACACCCTGGGGTCCAGTCTCAAGCTGCCATGGAACTCAGCACTCCTGGCTCTGACCCTGAGCCCTGAAAACCCCTGCTGCTGAGGCAGCAGGAGGACCTGGAGCCCAGCACAGCAGAGCACAGAGGTGAGGAGGCTGGGGTTGTGCATGTGAGTGTGTGAGGAAGGAGTGCTGAGCTACACAGGGAGGAGTACCCCAGAGCTGGATCTGGGCCTGGAACAAAGGCTGGCCTCACACCACCCATCTTTCACACTGCAGTCAGAGTGCATCCTATGCTGGGTATTCCTTGTGATTCTCTGGGAAGCTTTCTGTCCCTGTATACACACATCAAGCTCTAGCATTGGCCTTTCATTACAACCAGAATCCACTTTCAACTCCCGTCCCTACAGCAGTGGGTGCTACAGGTGCAGGACCCAGGGATCCACTGAGGGGAGATCGAGACCTGAGATTTCCCTTCCCAAAGACACTGGGCCAGCTGGGTACTGGCCAGAACACTGAGCATCTTGGACCTCTGTTGCTGCAGGACACCCAGCCACAGGCACTGATGTCCCACCCCCTCAGTGAAGGCATCCACCTCCATCTGCACCTGTACCTGCTTGGGCTTTGGCAGGAAAACCCGAGTCAGAGAATGAGTCACCACCTCTGCAAGGAGACCCTGCCTGGATCCTGCCCAAGACCCAGATGCCCACAATGACTGACGCACCCTTGCAGGTTGAATGGGCCCCTGCTCTGGACAGAGACCCAGAGTCCTTTCTGGAAACACCTCGTCCAGAGGAGTGTTTGGCTCTGCAGCTTCCATCCCTGCCTGCTTCCTGTGGATGCCATCAACTCACTCCCCACTCAGAACAGATTGAGTGCTCTTCCCCTGAGCTTATTTGCATCTGGTGTGTGTGTAGATTTCTTGTGATGTTTCATTTTTTATGGCTTTATGTATTTTTTTCTATTAAGTTTCTCTTAGCAAATTTTACTTTAATTGATGCAATTTAGGAATATTAAAGCCTTCACAATGCTGTGTAACCACCACCAATGTACATTTGCACCTTCTCATTCTATCCCACCACTTCCCAGCAAAGCATGGATTCATATCAAGCACACTCCATTCCTCCCTCCCCCACCTGACAACATTTAGTCTTCTTCTTTCTCCACTTCTTCCCATTTGTGTGTCTGCAATCAGTGCCAATCACTAAAATGATAGAACAATAGATATTTTTTTGACAGAACAGGAACATTATAGGCGCTGAGTCTTGTTAGACTCTTTGCAGGCCCATGGTTTTTACAGTCCATGAAGTTATCTAGGCCAGAAAACTGGATAAAATGAATAATTTTTCCATTCTGCAAGGGATTTTTCTGACTCTCCACATATTGTCAGATTAAACTTGAGAATTCTCTTGCTTATTTCATTTGAAGGAGCCTTTAGGTAACTGAAAGGGCAGTGTAGGTACTTTCAGGATGTCATTTGCAAAACCAAGCTCTTTTGGCAAATGTGGTCTGAACATTCCAGGTAGGCATTGCTATTGTAAATGTGACATCTCAGCCAGAAGTGAGATGCTGAGCTCTTCCTGTTCCACAAACAAATTCACAGAGGAAGCCAAAAGAGAGAGCTGGAAAATTAACAACACCAGCGACCAAAAAGCATTCCTCATTGGACAAAGCTAGAAAAAAACCAACATTTTATGTGCCAAAAACCCTCTTGGAAATGAATATTCAGTAAGGAAGAGAAACATGAGAGGGTGGACAGGCCATGCCCATGGCCAGTGTACTTTCAGGATGGCCTGACCTCTCAGATGAAGACACACGCCATTCTAAACCCTTTGCAGATAGCAACGATGGTTTTCACCTTTTAAGTGTTTAGTCTGGTGTCAACATGTCCTGGGCACCACACGAGGGAGGAGATCTGGGTCTGTTTCTCTGCCCACATCCCACCCTCAGGAAGGCAGCTGGCTCAGCCATAAGCTGTGATTATCACCAGGACAAATTACACCTTCTCGTTTCTATGCTGTGAAACTGCACACAGGGGGCATTCAAAATCTCAAAAAACTTGCCCCATCCCCCACTAGAACCAGAAGCCTCCCCTGGCATCCAAACGCCTGTGGAATCACTTTGGCCCAAGCCCTAGTTCTGGACACCTGGAGCCTACTTCAGCTTTTACAGTGTGAATAATCAGGTCCTTTATACACAGAATCCGATCTTTCAGATCTGAGCTTTGAATTCACAGTCAGGTCTGTCCCTCCCATGGCAGCCAGGTGGGCTGCCATGCAGGCAAAGGAGCACATGAACTGAGTTTCAGGGGAAGCACTGAAAGGACAGCAGTGGATACAACTTGTTGCAAGCTGAGAAAGGGTCCCTGTGCATCTCAGAAAAGGCCTCTGGTGTGCAAGTGTGGAGGAGGGCCTCGATGGTGCAAAGGAAAGAGAGATATTCAGGTCCAAAGGCTCTTGGCCTCTCCTTTATCAGCTCCAGTGGTAGCCTGTGAACATTGGGCATCCAATTTGTTCACATGAGCATGACTGTGATTTCCTCAGAAAGCAAGAGAAAGGGAGTAAGGTGTGGGAGGACCTGGAGGGTGTGGTGGAGTGGATGAAGGGAGTTGCCATTCCTTTCTTTAGTGCAAACTGATTTTGTGAGTCTCTGAGCTGCCAGACGGCAGTTACCAAGTCAGGTCGCCACAGCACCCAGTGTGTACTGGGTGCTTTAGAAACTGTCACATGGACAAACTTCACCATCCCCGCCCCCGCCCGAGTTCTAACAGCAGGAACTTTGGCGTTTTTCTGGGTACACACTTCCTTGCTATACCTGAGTTACCCCCTTCTTACAGCCCCAGTTTTGTCTTCTAGAATAAGGACATCACTTGCTATCTTAGCAGGTTGCTATCTTAAACCTGTGAAGACTCTTTAAGGTTATCTTAAGAGATATTGGGCTTCCCTGATACCTCAGCTGGTGAAGTATCCTTCTGCACTGCAGAAGAGACCAGTTTGATTCCTGGGTCAGGAAATCCTGATTAGCTGCAGAAGGGTCAGGATACCCAGTCCAATATTCTTTGGCCTCTCTGTGGCTCAGCCTGTAAAGAATCTGCCTGCATGCGGATACCTGGGTTCGACCTCTGGGTTTGGAAGATCCCCTGGAGAAGGGAATTGCTGCCCACTCCAATATTCTTGCCTGCAGATTTCCATGGATACTATAGTCTATGTGTTCACAAACAGTCGGACACGACAGAAGGACTTGTACCTTCACTTTCAAAAGTTATCCCCTGAATCCAGATTAGACTGGAGTCTACCAGTGCTATCTGGTTTCTTTCCTGAAGCCAGCCAAAACCCACACACTTGCTTTTACAGGGTCTCCACTTAGCCCGCTGGACATAAAAAACAGCGTTTTTCCACAAGCTCACAGATAAACAAGAGGATTCATAGCAGATGGCTTCCCTCTGGTCTCAGGTGGAGCTTCAGGACCACAGCAGGAGCCAGCACTCTCAAAATATGGTCTCAACAGTGCCCTCATTCTCAAGCCAGTGCCTCTGCCCTGCTGGGAGCAGAAAGGTCACCAATTGCCCCAGGCTGACCTCATGCTCCTCTCACTGCTGTAGACTGACCTCACCAGTCCCGCCCGTTCCAGCAGAACCAGAGCTCCTCTTCCCCTTGATTGCAGTCTCAGCCCTGGTCCTGGGTCCTGATTGGTCATGTCCAAGTCCTGAGCCCATCATGGTAGCCAGGGAGGATGGAACACACAGATTGGACAGATTCAGGTCATGTGCCCATACTCTCCAAGACGCCTGTGAGAGCCTCACCATATGTCAGGGGTGGAGACAGTGTGATGCCCTAAGAACAGTTCTGAGAATCAGGTCACTGTGTCTTTCTGCTCCATGTCCTGGGACGAGCTTGCACAATGTCTCTACACAGCACTTTATTCTCTGCAGACAAAAGATTCATGATACACCTCTTCCCTTCCCAAGTGTAGTTTCATGTAACAGTATTCAAGGGAACAAGGCCTCCTGTTTGAAGATAGGTTTGGAAATCCCCCTCCTAGCATCTAGGCTTCTTCTGTGTGTCATGGTAGAATAATTGATTCAGTGAAAAAATACCCACTAGCACCACTACATGCTGCTCTATGTTTTCAGGATTCTTGCCTGTTCTGAGTAGAGGACATGGTCCAAGGGCCCCTCCAATGGAGTGAATTTTGTCTGAGGAAGCCCTTGAGACACTGAATTCCTCAATCACGTTGCTGTACACCTTAAACTAACAAATCTTTAAAAATGCATAATACCTCAATTATAAAGTAAGGTATTCACTCATCAAAAATTGTTATAAAATTTGTCAAGTTTTCCTTTCAATTGTTGGTTCTTCGTATGTGTCTTAATTGCTATGGTGGTGTTATGTGAGGCAGAGATCCAACTTACTTTCCCGATGGGGGTAAAATAGTCCCAGTTGGCCTCCTCTCTTCCTTTAAATTTTCAGCTCAGTTCAGTTCCATCGCTCAGTCGTGTGCGAGTCTCTATGACCCCATGAATCTCAGTACGCCAGGCCTCCCTGTACATCACCAACCCCTGGAGTCCACACAGACTCATGTCCATCGAGTCAGTGATGCCATCCAGCCGTCTCATCCTCTGTCATCCCCTTCTTCTCCTGCCCGCAATCCCTCCCAGCATCAGAGTCTTTTCCAGTGAGTCAACTCTTCACATGAGGTAGTCAAAGTACTGAGGTTTCAGCTTCAGCATCGTTCCTTCCAAAGCAATCCCAGGGCTGCCCTCCTTCAGAATGGGCTGGTTGGATCTCCTTACAGTCCAAGGGTCTCTCAAGAGTCTTCTCTAACACCACAGTTCAAAAGGATAAATTCTTTGGCACTCAGCTTTCTTCACAGTCCAACTCTCACATCCATACATGACAAGTGGGAAAATCATAGCCTTGACTAGACAGAACTTTGTTGGCAAAGTAATTAATGTCTCTGCTTTTGAATATACTATCTAGGTTGGTCATAACTTTTCTTTCAAGGAGTAAGCGTCTTTTAATTTCATGGCTGCAATCACCATCTGCAGTGACTTTGGAGCCCCCTCAAAATAATGGCTGACACTGTTTCCACAATTCCCCATCTATTTTCCATGAGGTCATGATCTTAGTTTTCTGAATGTTGAGATTCAAGCCGACGTTTTCACTCTCCTCTTTCACTTTCATGAAGAGGCGCTTTAGTTCCTCTTCACTTTCTGCCATAAGGGTGCTGTCATCTGCATATCTGAGGTTATTGATAGTTCTCCCGGCAATCTTCATTCCAGCTTGTGCTTCTTCCAGCCCAGCCTTTCTCATGATGTTCTCTGCATATAAATTATAAAAGCAGGTGGACAATATACAGCCTTGACATACTCTTTTCCCTATTTGGAACAAGTCTGTTATTCCATGTCAAGTTCTAACATTTTCTTCGTGACCTGCTTATAGATTTCTCCAGAGGCAGGTCAGGTGGTCTGGTATTACCATCTCTTGAAAATGTTCCAACATTTTATTGTGATCCACACAGTTAAAGGCTTTGCCATAGTCAATAAAGAAGAAATATATGTTTTTCTAGAACTCTTTTGCTTTTTCGAGGATTCACCGGATGTTGGCAATTTGATCTCTGGTTCCTCTGCCTTTTCTAAAACCAGCTGGAATATCTGAAAGTTCACGGTTCATGTATTGCTGAAGTCTTGCTTGGAGAATTTTGAGCATTACCTTACTACAGTGTGAGGTGAGTGCAACTGTGCAGTAGTGTGAGCATTCTTTGGCTTTGGAATGAAAACTGACTTTTTCCACTCCTGTGGCCACTGCTGAGTTTTCCAAATTTGCTGGCATATTGAGTGGAGCACTTTCACAGCATTATCTTTCAGGATTTGAAATAGTTCCACTGGAAATCCATCACCTCCACTAGTTTCTCCATAGTGATGCTAAGGCTCACTTGACTTCACATTCCAGGGTGTCTGATAGTAGGTGAGTGATCACATTATCATGATTATCTGGGTCATGAAGATCATTCTGGTACAGTTCTTCTGTGAATTCTTGCCACTTCTTAATATCTTTTGCTTCTCTTAGGTCCATACAGTTTCTGTCTTTATCGAGCCCATCTTTGCATGAAATGATCCCTTGGTATCTCTAATTTTCTTGAAGAGATCTCTAGTCTTTTCCACTCTGTTGTTTTCCTCTATTTCTTTGCATTGTTCGCTCCTGAGGGCTTTCTTATCTCTCCTTGCTATTCTTTGGAATTATGCGTTCAGATGCTTATATCTTTCCTTTTCCCCTTTGCTTTTCGCCTCTCTTCTTTTCACAGCTATTTGTAAGGCCTCCTCAGACAGCCATTTTGCTTTTTCATCTTTCTTTTTCATGGGCATGATCTTGATCCATGTTTTTGTACAATGTCATGAACCTCCTTCCATAGTTCATCAGGCACTCTATCCGATCTCATCTGTTAAATCTAATTCTCGCTTCCACTGTATAATCATCAGGGATTTGATTTAGGTCATACCTGTATTGTCTAGTGATTTTTCCTACTTTCTTCAATTTAAGCCTAAATTTAGGCTTAAAGAAGTTCATGGTCTGAGCCAGTCAGCTCCCCGTCTTGTTTCTGCACACTCTATGGAGCTTCTTCACCTTTGGCTGCAAAGAATGTAATCAGTCTGATTTCAGTGTTGACCATCTGATGATATCCATGTGTAGAGTCTCCTCTTGCGTTGTGGGAAGAGGCTGTTTGCTATGACCAGTGCCTTCTCTTGGCAAAATTCTATCATTTGCCCTGTTTCATTCCATACTTCAAGGCCAAATTTGCCTATTATTCCAGGTGTTTCTTGACTTCCTACTTTTTCATTCCAATCCCCTAGAATGAAAAGGACAACTTTATTGGGTGTTAGTTTGAAAAGGTCCTGAAAGTCTTCATAGAACCATTCAATGGCAACTTCTTCAGCATTACAGGTTGGGGCGTAGGCTTGGATTGCCTGATATTGAGTGGTTTGCCTTGGAAAGGTACAGAGATTATTCTGTCATTTTTGAGAAGGCATCCAAAAAGTGCATTTCAGATTTTTTGTGGACCATGATGGCTACTCCATTTTTTCTAAGAGATTTCTGCCCACAGTAGTAGATATAATGGTCATCTGAGTTAAATTCACCCATCCCAGTCCATTTTAGTTCGCTGATTCCTAGAATGTCAGTGTTCACTCTTGCCATCCCCTATTTGACCACTTCGACTTTGCATTGATTCCTGAACCTAACATTCCAGGTTCTTATGCAATATTGCTCTTTATAGCATCAGACCTTGTTTGTTTCACCAGTCACATCCACAACTGGATATTGTTTTTGCTTTGGTTCCATTACTTCATTCTTTCTGGAGTTATTTCTCCACTGATCTCCAGTAGCACATTGGGCACGTACCGACCTGGGAGTTCCTCTTTCAGTATCCTCTCATTTTGCCTTTTGATACTGTTCATGGGGTTCTCAAGGCAAGAATACTGAAGTTGTTTGTCATTCCCTTCTCCAGTGGACCATATTCTGCCAGCCCTCTCCATCATGACCCACCTGCCTTGAGTGGCCCCTCATGTCATGGCTAGATTCATTGAGTTAGACAAGGCTGTGGTCCATGTGATCAGATTGGCTAGTTGTCTGTGATTATGGTCTCAGTGTGTCTGCCCTCTAATGCCATCTCACAACACCAACCATTTTACTTGGGTTTCTCTTACCTTGGTCATGGGGTATCTATTCACGGCTACTCCAGCAAAGAGCAGCCACTGCTCCTTTCCTTGGACAAGGGGTATCTCATCAGGGCCACCTCTTCTGACCTTGAATGTGGAGTAGCTCCTCTCGGCCCTCCTGCAGCTGCACACAACCTTTAGTGGTGTTGAAACTACAAATCTGTGTGCCAACCACAAGTGAATTGGCTCAGTCATGTCCGACTCTTTGTGACTACATGGACTGTAGGCCACCAGGCTGCTCCATCCATGGAATTTTCTAGGCAAGTGTACTGGAATGGGTGGCCATTTCCTTCTCCAGGAGATCTTCCCATCCCTGGGATCAAACCAGGGTCCCACATTGCAGGCAGATGCTTTACCATCTGAGCCACCAGGGAATCAAGCCTTCACAAATCAGAAAGATAGTCAAGTGAACAAAAGAGATGACTTTCAAGTGATTTATCTGATAAGCGGTTCTTTGTAAAATAGACTAAGACAAAACCACACTCAAGTCTCCAAGAAAAAACACACCACCCTTGTCCCATCCCCCAACATCAACTCCAACGTAAACACTTGATCTTACTCTAACCTATCACTAAAATCTAACCCTACACTAACAATATTCATGTGCATTCAAAGGCATCCATCCATCCACAGGAGAGACAGAAAGAGAAAAAGGAAGACAGAGACAGAATTTCAAAAGGAAGAGAAAGACATATCTAGAGAGAAACACTGAACAAGAGAGAGGAAATGAGCAGATTTTACAAACCTCTTCATAAATCTATCTGGAAGTTTGAAGTAATGACAGTGCCCATACACTGCAGACATGGGAAAATGACCCAAGCTTATGAGAGTAAAGGAGTAGACTGCAGGGAGCTATTATAGGCTCAGCCACCCACAGAAGCCAAGATGGGGCAATTGAATCAGAATCTTAATGAAAAAAGAGGACCAGAAAGTTGGGTCCTCTTTCACATAAGAGAAGTTGACCTTCCAGTCTCCCTTTCAGTTCTCTACTGGGGAAGACAGGGCCCCAAAATAGGCAGCAAAGGGGGTGCTGTTGAGTAGCTGTAGGGATCTGTGGCTTTCTCTTGAGGCGCCACAGGGCTGTTACACCCACCATCGTGTTTTGAGTCGATACTTGGCATGATAGGCAAGTCAGTGGAGAGGAATCAGGTTTATCTGGAGTGTTTTGGAACACCTTGGTCTTTTGGAATTGTGGCACTACACCTGGAGTTCCTCACAAGTTTCAAGATGAGACCATTTCCTCTTGAGGTGCAATGGGAACACCAGGATTCCTTTCCCAACGAAGCAGGGAAATGGACCCTCATCTCGAGATGAGGAGAGGAAAACGGGGCTCTTCTTGAGTTGTGATGGGACACTCGGTGTTCCTCTCGAGTGAGGACAAGTATGTCAGGAAAATTCTTGAGTTGCATCAAGGGTGTCAAGTACCCTTTCGAGGCTTAAGAGGGAAGGTGGGATTTCCATCAAGAGGCCACAGTGGAAAAGGGCCTCATCTCGCATTGAGAAGACAATCTCCTGGTTTTTATCGAGTTGCATCTGGAAACTTGGGGTCCCTCTCAAGTTACTACGGGGACTTGAGGGATCAGCTCATGTTGCCTCAGGAAAGTCAAGTCTCTATGCAAGTTTAGAGTGGCCTCTCGGGATTCCTCTCCAGTCAGTGCAGGGTCCTTGGTCCTCATCTCGAGTTGAGGTTGAAGCTCAGTGTTCAATGTTGACATGGATCTTGGGGTTCCTAAGGAGTTTCAACAGTGGAGTCGGGCCTGGTCTCATGTGGAGACATGCAGTCTGCTTTCCTCTCGAGCTGTCAAAGAAATGTCAGGCTTTCTGTCAAGTTGCCGTAGGAAAATATGTCTTTCTCATGAGGTGCCACAGGGCCGTCACACTTTCCATCGTGTTTTGACAAGATACTCGGGGTGACAGTCGAGTCAGTGCAGTGGAATCAGGTGTATCTTGAGTGGATTGGAACATCGGGTTCTTTTTGAATTGTAGCACGACCTATCGAGTTCCTCGGGAGTTTCAAATTGATACCGCCTCCTCTTGAGATTTCAAAGGAACATGGGATTCCTTTCCTGATGAAGCAGGGAAAGGGAACCTCATCTCAAGATAAAGGGTTGGGGGGGAATGGGGCTCTTCTTGAGTTGTGGCAGGATCCTCAGTGTTCCTCTCTTTTGGAAATGGGTATGCCGGGGAACTTCTTGAGTGGCATCAAGGGTGTCAAGGACCCTTTTGAGGCGCAAGAGGGAAGGTGCAATTTCTCTCGAGATGCCACAGCAGAAAAGGGCCTCATCTCGTGATGATGGGAGAATCTCCTGGTTTTCCTCGTGTGGTGGCAGGAAACTTGGGGTTCCTCTCGAGTTATGATGGGGCCCTCAGGGACCCACTCTTCTTGCCTCAGGAAAGTTCAGTCTCCATGCAAGTTGTGAGGGGCCTCTCCAGGTTGTTCTGCAGTCGGTGCCAAGTCCTAGGTCCTCAACTGGATTTGAGGCTGGAACCTCAGGTTTCCTCTCCAGAGCTGACATGGATCTCAGGGTTCCTATGGAGTTTCCACAGGGGATTCAGGCCTCATCTCACGTGGAGTCATGGAAGTCCACTTTCCTCTCGAGCTGTAAATGTACTGTCAGTCTTCCTGTCGAGTTGACATAAGAATCTGTGGTTTTTTCTCGAGGTATCACCAGGCTGTCACAGTTGCCATTGTGTTTTGAGTCAATAGTTGGGGTAACAGTCTAGTCAGTGCAGGGTAATCAAGTTTATCTGGAGTGGATTGGGACATTGGGGTGTTTTGGAATGGTGGCACGATGCCTGGAGTTCCTCTTGATTTTCAAGTTGAGACTACCTTCTCTTGAGGTGTGATGGGAACGCCAGGATTCTTTTCCCGAGGAAACAGGGAAATGAACCCTTACCAGGGTCCAGCCTCCATTGGATCTAGGGTATCCGAAGTGTGGATGGCAAGGTGAGAGAGATATATAGATATATAGAGAGATATGGAAAGATTTTGCAGTTAAGAGAATAGAGGAGAGAAAAGAGGCTGATATTCCTTGGTTTACACAGAAAGCCAATAAAGTCCCAAGGCAAGGGACTTACTCCATTCCTGTAGGCCACTGGCGCTCACTTGAAAAGCAGAGGGTGTCCCGCGTTGGCATCCCTCTCACGTGAGTCTTAGAAGCCCTAGCAGAGAAGTAAACACGGAGTACCCTTGCACCCCAAGGGATCAGCCTGAAAAAGAATTAAAGAGAGAAAGAAAGTAGGACAAGGGAGGTCAAGCTTGTGCAAGATCCATAACTTTATTTTCAAAAGGAGTTTATATACCCTAAGTTTTACATAATGGAAGATGTAGAGTCATGCAGGGGCAGCAGTCCTGACCCTTATTGATACCAGGATTTCTTGTTGCATACTTTTCCGTATGCAAAACGTCTTAGGTGATTTACACTATCTTCTGGCCAAGAGGCCTGATAACATTTTATGGCTCTTTTGCTTGATGAATATTAATCAAACAGAAAACACATTTTCCCTTGAAGTGTTTTTTCCTTAATCTGCATCACCCTCAAAGTACTAAATAAAGTTATATTCCTATAGGACAAAGTTGCAATGGGTTACAAGAGAGTACTTAACTCAAAGATCTAATGTTGCTGATGCCAGGGCTACTACCTGTTTTTTCTATATACCAACTATATCAACAAATAAAATATATGAAACCTTGGCAGCAAGTATTGGCTCAACAGTGAAACCCTTAACCAGTTTTATACTAATGATTTTTAACTGGTCAAAAGGCTCTACATTCCTAGAATGGTTTAAGATTTCTGTGCCTCTCGCGCTTGAGAGGCTGTAAACAATCACATGCTTAGTTGAAAAAGTCCAGATAAACCTGTCAGGCAAGTTAGAAAGCTATCAGAGGGGTCTGAATTGAAACACTCCAATTACATGCCCAAGAGACTTAAAAAAGAGAGCTCTAAGTTAATTTTCTTCGGAGAAAGGTGGTCAGGGACAGCAACCCGTTTGTAAGAGAAAAGTTGGTGAAAAATAGCAGGACAGGTGGATTCTGGTTTTGGGGTAGATGCTCAAGAAGGTCCAGAGGTCCTTTCAAGTCATGACTCCTCTTTGACTGTAAGGCCTCGTTCTCATGACCTTTCTCATAGGTGTGATCTCAGGTTCTAGCTCCAGGCAGACACTAATCTTAAGATGAGGATGGAAAACGGGCTTTTCTTGAGTTGTGGTGGGACCCTCGGTGTTCCTCTTGAGTAGAGCTGGGTATGTCGGGGAACTTCTTTAGTTGCATCAAGGGTGCCAAGGACCCTTTTGAGGCTCAAGGGGGATGGTGGGATTTCTCTTGAGATGCCACAGCGNGTTTCCTCTCCAGAGCTGACATGGATCTCAGGGTTCCTATGGAGTTTCCACAGGGGATTCAGGCCTCATCTCACGTGGAGTCATGGAAGTCCACTTTCCTCTCGAGCTGTAAATGTACTGTCAGTCTTCCTGTCGAGTTGACATAAGAATCTGTGGTTTTTTCTCGAGGTATCACCAGGCTGTCACAGTTGCCATTGTGTTTTGAGTCAATAGTTGGGGTAACAGTCTAGTCAGTGCAGGGTAATCAAGTTTATCTGGAGTGGATTGGGACATTGGGGTGTTTTGGAATGGTGGCACGATGCCTGGAGTTCCTCTTGATTTTCAAGTTGAGACTACCTTCTCTTGAGGTGTGATGGGAACGCCAGGATTCTTTTCCCGAGGAAACAGGGAAATGAACCCTTACCAGGGTCCAGCCTCCATTGGATCTAGGGTATCCGAAGTGTGGATGGCAAGGTGAGAGAGATATATAGATATATAGAGAGATATGGAAAGATTTTGCAGTTAAGAGAATAGAGGAGAGAAAAGAGGCTGATATTCCTTGGTTTACACAGAAAGCCAATAAAGTCCCAAGGCAAGGGACTTACTCCATTCCTGTAGGCCACTGGCGCTCACTTGAAAAGCAGAGGGTGTCCCGCGTTGGCATCCCTCTCACGTGAGTCTTAGAAGCCCTAGCAGAGAAGTAAACACGGAGTACCCTTGCACCCCAAGGGATCAGCCTGAAAAAGAATTAAAGAGAGAAAGAAAGTAGGACAAGGGAGGTCAAGCTTGTGCAAGATCCATAACTTTATTTTCAAAAGGAGTTTATATACCCTAAGTTTTACATAATGGAAGATGTAGAGTCATGCAGGGGCAGCAGTCCTGACCCTTATTGATACCAGGATTTCTTGTTGCATACTTTTCCGTATGCAAAACGTCTTAGGTGATTTACACTATCTTCTGGCCAAGAGGCCTGATAACATTTTATGGCTCTTTTGCTTGATGAATATTAATCAAACAGAAAACACATTTTCCCTTGAAGTGTTTTTTCCTTAATCTGCATCACCCTCAAAGTACTAAATAAAGTTATATTCCTATAGGACAAAGTTGCAATGGGTTACAAGAGAGTACTTAACTCAAAGATCTAATGTTGCTGATGCCAGGGCTACTACCTGTTTTTTCTATATACCAACTATATCAACAAATAAAATATATGAAACCTTGGCAGCAAGTATTGGCTCAACAGTGAAACCCTTAACCAGTTTTATACTAATGATTTTTAACTGGTCAAAAGGCTCTACATTCCTAGAATGGTTTAAGATTTCTGTGCCTCTCGCGCTTGAGAGGCTGTAAACAATCACATGCTTAGTTGAAAAAGTCCAGATAAACCTGTCAGGCAAGTTAGAAAGCTATCAGAGGGGTCTGAATTGAAACACTCCAATTACATGCCCAAGAGACTTAAAAAAGAGAGCTCTAAGTTAATTTTCTTCGGAGAAAGGTGGTCAGGGACAGCAACCCGTTTGTAAGAGAAAAGTTGGTGAAAAATAGCAGGACAGGTGGATTCTGGTTTTGGGGTAGATGCTCAAGAAGGTCCAGAGGTCCTTTCAAGTCATGACTCCTCTTTGACTGTAAGGCCTCGTTCTCATGACCTTTCTCATAGGTGTGATCTCAGGTTCTAGCTCCAGGCAGACACTAATCTTAAGAGGAGGATGGAAAACGGGCTTTTCTTGAGTTGTGGTGGGACCCTCGGTGTTCCTCTTGAGTAGAGCTGGGTATGTCGGGGAACTTCTTTAGTTGCATCAAGGGTGCCAAGGACCCTTTTGAGGCTCAAGGGGGATGGTGGGATTTCTCTTGAGATGCCACAGCGGAAAAGGTCCTCATCTCTCACTGAGGGTATAGTCTCCTTGTTTTCTCGAGTTGCATCAAGAAACTTGGGGTTCCTCTAGAGTTAAGTCGGGGACCTCATGGACCATTCATGTTGCCTCAGGAAAGTCCAGTCTCCATGCGTGTTGTGAGGGGCCCCTCGAGATTCTTCTCCAGTTGGTGTCGGGTCCTAGGTCCTCATCTGTAATTTAGGCTGGAACCTCAGGTTTCCTCTCCAGTGCTGACATGAATCTCGGATTTCCTATGGAGTTTCGATAAGGGAGTCAGGCCTCATTTCGTGTGGAGACATGCAATTCCACCTTCCTCTTGAGCTGTAACAGTAGTGTCAGGCTTCCTGTCGAGTTGACAGAGTCTGTGACTTTTTGTCGTGGTACCACAAGGCTGTCACATTTGCCATCTTGATACTCGGGGTGACAGTCAGGTCATGGCAGGGGAATCTGGTGTATCTGGAGTGGATTGGGATATCTGGATCTTTTGGAATGGTGGCACAACCCCTGGAGTTCCTCTCGAAGTTCAAGTTGAGACCACCTCCTCTTGACATGCAACGGAACCCCGGGATTTCTTTCAAGACGAAGCAGGGAAAGGGACCCACATCTCGAGTTTAGGAGGGAAAAACGTGGCTCTTCTTGAGTTGTGACAGGACTCTCAGTGTTCCTCTAGAGTGTAGAGGTATGTCAGGGAACATTTTGAGTTGCATCAAGTGTATCAAGGACCCTTTCTTGGCTCAAAAGGGAAGGTGGGATTTCTCTCGAGACATTGCAGTGGAAAAGGGCCTCATCTCAAGTTGAGGAGAGAATTTCCTGGTTTTTTCTCGAGTTGCCACAGGAAACTTGATGTCCCTCTTGAGTTATGATGGGAACCTCAGGGAACTGCTCGTGTGGCTTCAGGAAAGTCCAAGCTCCATGCGAGTTGCTCAGGGCATTTTGGAATTCCTCTCCAGTCGGTCCTGGTCCTAGGTCCTTATCTGGAGCTGAAGTTGCAACCTCAGGTTTCCTCTCCAGTGCTGACATGGATCTCAGGGTTCCCATGGAGTTTCCCCAAGGGAGTCAACCCTCGTCTTTTGTGGAGGCATGCAAGTCGGCTTTCCTCCCAAGTTGTAACAGTAATGTCAGGCCTCCTGTCGAGTTGACATAGGGATCTGTGGCTTTCTTTCGAGGTGCCACAGGGCTGTGACACATGCCATCGTGTTTTGAGTTGATATTTGGGTTGACAGTCGAGTCAATGCAGGTGAATCAGGTGTATCTGGAGTGGACTGGGACATTGCAGTCTTTTGGAATGGTGGCAAGGCCCCTGGGGTTCCTCTCTACTTTCAAGTTGAGACCACCTCCTCTTGATTTGCGACGGGAATGTTGAGATTCCTTTCCCGATGAAGCAGGGAAAGGGAACCTCATCTCATGATCAGGTGGGAAAAAAGGGGCTCTTCTTGAGTTCTGATGGGACCCTCGGTGTTCCTCTCAAGCGGAGACAGGTATGTTGTGTAACTTTTTGAGTTGCATCAACAGTGTCAAGGACCCTTTTGAGGATCAAGAGGGAAGGTGGTGTTTTCTCTAGACATGCCACAGTGGAAAAGGGCCTTATCTCATGTTGATGCGAGAATCTCTTAGTTTTTCTCGAGTTGCAGCAGGAAACTCTGGGATCCTCTCATGTTACGATGGGGATCTCAGGGACCCGCTCGTGTGGCTTCAGGTAAATCCAGTGTCCATAGGAGTTGTGAGGGGCCTCTCAGGATTCCTCTCCGGTCTATGCCATGTCCTAGGTCCTCATCTGGAGCAAGGGCCAAATATCCGAATTCATCTCCAGTGCTCACATGGATCTCGGGGTTCCTATGGAGTTTCCACAAGGGAGCCATGCCTTGTCTTGTGAGGAGACATACAAGTCCACTATCCTCCTGAGCTGTTCCAGTAGTGTCAGGGTTCCTGTCGAGTTGACATAGGGATCTGTGGTTTTCTCTAGAGGTGCCACAGGGCTGTCACTCATGCCATCATGTTGTGAGTCTATACTCTGGATGACAGTCAAGTCAGTGCAGGGGAATCAGGTGTATCTGGAGTGGACTTGGATACGGATTTTTTTCAATGTTGGCATGACCCCTGGAGTTCATCTCGACTTTCTATTTCAGAGCGCCTCCTCTTGAGGTGTAACGGGAACACCGGGATTCCTTTCCCAACAAAGCAGGGAAAGGGACCCTCATCTCGAGATGAGGAGGGAAAACCGTGGCTCTTCTTGAGTTGTGGTGGGATCCTCAGTCTTCCCCTCGAGCGGAGACGAGTATGTCATGGAACTTCTTGAATTACGTCAAGTGTGTTTAGAACCCTTTTGATGCTCAAGAGGGAAGGTGGGATTTCTCTCCAGATGCCACAGTGGAAAAGGGCCTCATCCCACGTTGAGGGGATAATCTCCTGGTTGTTCTCGTTGTGCAACAGGAAACGTGTGTTTCCTTTTGAATTATGACGGAGAAACTCAGGGACCTGCTCATGTGGCCTCAGGAAAGTCCAATTTCCATCTGAGTTGCGAGGGTTCTCTCAGGATACTTCTCCAGGTCTTAGCTTCTTCCTAACTTCTTCTGGGTCCTAGCTCCTCATGTGGAACTAAGGCCACAACCTCAGGGTTCCTCTCCACTGCTGACATGGATTTTGGAGTTCCTATGGAGTTTGCACAGGGGAGTCATGCCTCATCTCTTATGGAGACATGCAAGTTCACTTTTCCCCTGAGCTGTAACAGTCATGTCAGGCTTCCTGTCAAGTTGACATAGGGATCTGTGGCTTTCACTCGAGGTGCCACAGGGCTGTGACACATGTCATCGTGTGGTGAGTTGATACTCAGGGTGACAGACAATTCAGTGCAGGGGAATCAGGTGTATCTGGAGTAGATTGGGACATCGGGGAGTTTTAGAATGGTGGCACCACCCCTGGAGTTCCTGTCGACTTTCAAGTTGAGACTGCATATTCCTCAACTGTGACAGGAATGTCAGGATTCCTTTCCCTATGAAGCAGGGAAAGGGAACCTCATCTCAAGATGAGGAGGGGAAAATGGGGCTCTTCTTGAGTTGTGCCAGGGTCTTCAATGTTCCTCTCGAGTGGAGACAGTTATGTTGTGGAACTTTTGGAGTTGCATCAACGGTGTCAAGGACCCTTTCAAGGATCAAGAGGGAAGGTGGGTTTTTTCTTGACACACCACAGCAGAAAAGGGCCTCATCTTGCTTTGGGGGTAATCTTTTGGTTTTTCTCGAGTTGCAGCAGAAATCTTGGGGATCCTCTCGATTTATGACAGGGACCTCAGGGACCCGCTCGTGTGGCCTCAGGTAAGTCCAGTTGTCCATGAGAGTTGTGAGGGCCCCCTCAGGATTCCTCTCCAGTCGGTGCCCTGTCCTAGGTCCTCATCTGGAGCAAGGGTCAAATATCCAGATTCATCTCCAGTGTTCACATGGATCTTGGAGTTTCTATGGAGTTTCCACAGGGGAACCATGCCTCGTCTCATAAGGAGACATGCAAGTCCACTTTCCTCCTGAGCTGTTCCAGTAGTCTCAGGATTCCTGTCGAGTTGACATAGAGATCTCTGGTTTTTTCTAGAGGTGCCACAGGGCTGTCACCCATGCCATCGTGTGGTGAGTTTATACTCTGGGTGACAGTCGAGTCAGTGCAGGGGAATCAGGTGTATCTGGAGTGGACTTGGACATCAGGGTCTTTTGAATGGGGCCACTACCCCGGAGTTCCTCTTGACTTTCAAGTTAAAATCGCCTCCTTTTGAGGTGTGACGGGATGCTGGAATTCCTTTCCCAAAATCAGGAAAATGGACTCTCATCTCGAGATGAGGAGGGAAAAACTGGGTTCTTTGTGAGTTGTGGCAGGATATTTGATGTTCCTCTCGAGTGGAGACAGGTATATTGGGGAACTTCTTGAGTTGCATCAATGGTGTCAAGGACCTTTTGAGGCTCAGAGGAATGGTGGGATTTCTCTAGAGATGCCACAATGGAAAATGGCCTCACTTAGCGTTGAGGGGAGAATCTCCTGGCTTTTCTCCAGTTGCGGCAGGAAAATTGGGTTTCCTCTGGAGTTACGATGTGGACCTTAGGGGTCTGCTCTTGTGGCCTCTGGAAAATCCAGCCAAGCAAGTTAGAAAGCTATCAGAGTGGTTTGAATAGAAACACTCCAATTACATGCCCAAGAGACTTATAAAAGAGACCTCTAAGTTAATTTTATTCAGAGACAGGTGGTAGACAGCAACCCATTGGTAAGAGAGGAGTTGGTGAAAAAATAGCAGGACAGGTGGATTCTGGTTTTGAGGTAGATGCTTGAGCAGGTCCAGAGGTTGCTTCAAGCCATGATTCATCTTTGATTATAAGGCCTTGTTCTCGTGACCTTTGTCATAGATGTAATCTCAGGTACTGGCTCTGGAAAGACACTAATCTCGAGATGAGGAGGGAAAACCGGGGCTTTTCTTGAGTTGTGGCGAGACCTTTTGTGTTCCTCTTGAGTAGAGACGGGTATGTCAGGGAACTTCTTGAGTTGCATCAACTGTGTTTAGAACCCTTTCGAGGCTCACAAGGGAAGGTGGGATTTCTCTCGAGACACCACAGTGGAAAAGGCCCTAATCTCACGTTGAGGGTGAATCTCCTGGTTTTTCTTGAGTAACGGCAGGAATCTTGGGGTTCCTCTCGAGTTATGGCAGATGCCGGACTGTAGCTCCAGTGGATCCAGGGTAATTCGACAGGAAGATGGCTTGGAGAGGAAAAACTTAGTTATTTCGAAATATAAAAAGAGTATTAGGATGAAATAGTATAGTAAGAAATTTCGTGGAGAAAAGATTCTGAATAACTTGGTTTACAAGGAAAACTAATAAAACCACAGGACAAGAGGTTTGCACCATCAACCTTAGGCCACTGGCACCCATTTGAATAGTGGAGGCTGCCCTGACTTGGGCTCCCTCTCATGTGGTTCTCAAAAGCCATGGCAAGTAATTAGACTTGGTGAGCCTCTGATCTCCAGATAGGAATACAGTCTTAAAATAGTCAGAAAAGACACGGGGGT